>CAWUFW010003876.1:0-562500 GCA_963921515.1 Calotriton arnoldi | reverse complement strand
TTTGTTTCCTATGTCCGTAGGAATGATCGCTATTAGCAGAATGGCTGTGCTGTATCCGCAGGTTATTGTTGACCACCCATTCTTCTTTGTGATAAGAGACCGAGAAATGGGTGAGTTATGATAGTGGAAGCTCAAGCTTTACTTGGTGTTTTGGGAAACTAATTTCCCCTTCTGTCATAGCTTCAGCTTCTTGTCTCCAACTGAACCTGACATTTTTTGGATTCATTTTTAGGTCTCGCCTTGGCAGCGCATGCGCCTCATGCGCTGTCTCAGCGAGACATAAAGTAATCTGTATGTTGGGTTAAATTTAATGTTTGTCTTTCCGCTTAGTTGTGTTAGTGTTGTTGGTATCTCCTTTTCTGTTGGCTGTTGGTGATTTCCTAACTTCCGTGTAGTCCCGATACAGTGGTGCCTAACTACAGTGTTATTTCACTCTGCTTGCACTTCTTTCAGTGCCATCTGTTTTGCACGCTGTAGTCTTCCTTTGTAATTGGAGACTTTCGAGCACGCTGGCTATTTATTGCCCAGTAGGAGCAGCAACGCGCACGAAGTCTTTGCACACAGCTGCCTTTCAATTTCCAGCTTCCCTGCCTTCGGCATTGCTCACATGTAGCGTGCTCCTTATAGTGCCCCTGGGGCACAAGCAGGGACCGACTACAGTGCTCCAGTATCAATACGCACTATACGGTCCCCCCGGGGCACATGCAGGCATCCACTCCTGCTTGCCTTTGTTATTGGGAAACCCGTATTCAGAGGGGTTTCCCAGAGACTTGCAGACTTCGCGTTTGGGCAGCCTGACTCCTGGTGACAGACTGAAGCCAGGAGCACACGGCGCTGTGTTAATAACTTGTTTCTTTTATTTCTACAACTGCTTATGAATGCACTTTGGGCACATTCCTTTAGCGTGCAGCACGTAACGGCTTTTAGTTTTCTGCCTCCGCTTTTGTTTTACTTACTTGCATGTTTCTTATCTCTGCTTTTATCCTCGTGCATCACTGTTGCCGTGTTGCTGGCCCCCTTTCTCTTACCCCTCCCCGCCGTTTGTTATTGGTGTGCACATTCACAGGTCGCCTCTCTGTTTTTTGCAAGTCTTTTTTGTTTTTATGTTTTATTTTGCGTCTCCGCTTCTGTTCACTTAGTGTGCATGCAGTGTCTGTCTTTTTCACTTTGCCTGTCAGTGCCTCTGTACCTTATGTTTATGTAGATTGCTTTAAAGTTCCTTATTAGGAGTTTTGTATTCTTGTGCAGCTCTTTTATGCTGCCGGATTCAGTATATCAAGGCTCCTCAGTTGGGCCAAACCGAGACACAGTAATGAGAGGGCCCTTGAAGTGCGGTTCTGTCCCCAGGCCAACCCAGCCTCTCAAGGCTCGTAAGACATCAATGTACAATCTACAAGTACCACCCACCTCCTTCCATAGAGCGGAGAAGTTCTCAGCCTCCCGTTTGCATAATGAGCCCAATACCCCAAAATGATGTCACTTCTTACCCAGGTGATTTAACATGTGAACCCATAACCTTGAAGGAGCACGGGATTTCTTGTCATTCTAGCCTCTCCCTCGTTTCACAGTGTAGTGTTTTCGTTTTGGTGCCTGCTTCATCAATGCTGCGCTTTCACTCATACATTTATGCAGCACATGCTTCACTGACACCGCACTTCAAGCGAAGGTAGTAACATTTAATTAACTCTGCGTCACTGCCTGGGAGTGATTCGTATTAATGCCTTCCTTTAACTGCTACGTCTGCTGCTCGTGATGTGTTTCCCAGGAGCAAGGAGTTAAAGCTGTGCTTTTTTTACTAACCAGCATTATTTAAAATGGCTATCCATTTACAAGAAACACTGCTACAAAGTGGGAGGCAAATTCCCAACAGGCTACTCCTGTTCTCTCTCCGCTCACCCCTACAGCAGAAAACACGTCAGGCTGGTTTATTTAGACTTTGTGCTGTAAGCTTCAAGATCTTTATCTTAAATTTATTATTACAAACTCTTGCATCTGTGTAATTTCATTAAATAGCTGCTCGTTCTCACCCCTATAGTACTTTCACTACAGAGCTTACGATAGAATTTTAAGCTGACTGCTTGCACACACCTGTAATCTTTTATTCTGCCACAGGTTTTGGAATTACAGATAGCCCTTCCCTATTTGCTTCAGTTAATATGCCCTGTGCCAGAAGGCTGTTAAGTAATATACAAAAGTACCCCCTACTGACTTATAGCACTTTGTAAACAACAAAGTATTTCACTTTCCTTTGTGCAACACAAGGAGGTTGTTTTTTTATGTGGTAACATGAAATCCAAGCTTGTAAACTCTTACAAGCATGCGAAAATTTGAAGATGGGTCGTCTTTTGTTTCTCAGTGCTGTCAGCCTAGACTCGCAGGCTAATGATATCAGTTATTAAAAAGAAAACATCCCTCCCTCCCCCTTTGTGTTGCTTGTTACAGCTGGCACCGTAGTAAACACAGTAATGACTTTGGGAGGATAAAATGCATTTTCGGCCATTCTTTGATTAAAATATGTACTAGTATACCAACCCATTAATTGTTTCAACCTTTAATTAAAGAACATTTTTAACATGAAAGCATCAAGCAGAGGATAATGCAAAGTATCTTTTTGTGAGAAGGAGAGGTTATTGAACTGGAGAGCACTTGGGCAAACTCTCAACACAAGCATCTTCATCCAGCACAGCCAGCCACTTTGTATTGTGCTTGAAGGCACTTCTGCTGAGTATACCTATGTTCGAGGCATGTGAGCTGCAGAGCTCACACTGTGCATTAGATCGCCATCTGGTGTTGGGCTCGGATGCTTGCACTTTGTTGTTGTTGTCTTCGAAGAAGTCTTTGTAGTCATGTGATAGGTGACTCCTCCTTTGGACAATAGTGCGCATGGGCATCGACTCCATCCTCAGATTGTTTTTTTCCGCCATCGGGTTCGGATGCAACTTCGACACTCCGGTTCGAAACTTCGTTTTCAACGTTTTTCACACTTCACGACTTGATATCGACATCTCGACGTCCCTTCCTCGATCTCCTTTCCAGCCGTCGACGCGGGCCGTTGGGCCCATCGACGCCGTAAGGCCTACTGCCCATGGAAAGGACGCCCTTCCGAAAATGCCCCCAATGTGGAGCAAAGTTCCCCCACAGTGACCACCACCAGTTCTGTAACCTGTGCCTCTCACCTGACCATAACGAGGCCACCTGTCCAGCCTGCGCTTCCTTCCGCTCCAAAAAGACCATTCGCGATCGAGCCCGAAGGCACATCATGGCGCAACGGTCCGCTCCGGAACCCGTCAATATCTTCGATGAGGGTCCCGATGTTCCGGAGGAAGATTCCGAAGACCTCACTATCGTCTCGGAGGCAGAGGACTCAGACGGTTCCATCACTCCAGGGCAACGAGTGAGCACTACTGCCCCTACCCCAACCCCACCTGCAAAAACGAAGGCACCGGTCAACACTTTGCCTGCGGGCCCCAGTCGCGACCGTAAACGTGCTTCGGACGCCCCGCCTTCCGGCTCGGCGCCGAAGAAAAAACTAAAGCCTTCCGGCTCCTCGGCACCGACCAAACCACACGTGTCCGTTCCACTGGCACCTTCGGCACCGAAAGAACACCCGGCGCCGAAATCCGGTTCGGTCCCAAAATCCGCCTCCAAGCATGCGGATCACTCGGCGCCGAAACCCAGGCTCCACGATACAGCCCCTAAACCGAAGCTGTTCGAGCCGATAGCTAAGCCAAAGGATTCCCCTACGCCTTCTAACACAAAAGAACATCCAAAGAAGCCATCACCGCGCTCGGAACCGAAAAAGTCGGCGCCGAAGCCAAATATTCAGGAGGAGGAACTGTTTCGACCGGATCCCCTCGATCCTAATCAACACAAAATACATATTAATCCTAAAACTGGACATATCTCCTCTGTGCCACGCCACAAGCCTGTCCCTACAAACAAGAAGGACTCTTCTACTTCCCCTATGCCTCCTTCTTCTCCTATACCTCTATCTAACACCCCTCCTCTCCACATCCCTGTTACACCGCCTCAGCCTGTAACTTCTCCCCCACATGAATATTAGGACGACATGGGGTATGGTGATGACCCTGATAATCTACTTCTAGACCCAGATAACCCACCACAGGACGACTGGGGCTACAACGACCCCATAGATCCTACAGACCTCCCCAGCCCTCCACCTTATCCCACAAAACCATCTCCACCAGATGATCACATTGGTTTTGGACAACTCATCCACAGGGCTGCTGTCTTTCACGGGGTGCATATAAACACCAACCAACCAGAGGAAGATTTCCTTCTAGACACCTTTGAACAGTCTCAAAAAACTGTTCAAACTTTACCTATGATCAAAGGTGTCATTAAACATGCCCCTGAAATATTTAACGACCCTGTAAGGGCCAGAATCCTTAACCCTAGAATAGATAAAAAGTATAGACCTGCCCCTGATGACCCTGCCTACATCAAAGGTCAGCTCCCTCTTGACTCCCTGGTCGTCTCTAATGCTCGTAAACGAGCTAATTCCCAAACTTCAGGGGATGCTCCGCCCCCTGATAAAGAGTCAAAATTGTTGGATTCATCTGGCAAACGTGTAGCTGCGCAGGCCACCAACATCTGGCGCATAGCTAACACCCTGGCACTACTAGCTAGGCACGATGGGGCCCACTATGATCAGCTAGAGACCCTATTGCAACACCTACCTGATCAGTACAAGACACAGGCCAATGACCTCATTCAGGAGGGCAAACTTATTTCAAATGCCTCCATTAAGTGCGCCCTGGATGCAGCCGACACCGCCGCTAGGTCCGTCAACACTAGCGTATTCATCAGACGGCACGCCTGGCTCCGCATTTCAGGTTTTAAGCCAGAAGTCCAAACTACCATCTTAAATCAGCCATTTAACCAAAACCAACTCTTTGGTCCTGCTGTTGACACAGCACTGGAAAAAATGAAAAAGGACACTGACACTGCCAAGTCAATGGGAGCATTGCAGTCCCCGCAACAACGTGGCTCCTTTCGCCGCTCCTTCTACAGAGGGGGCTCTAGGAACACCACCACAGACAATGCCTCTTCATATAGAAGCACCACCCAAACCTCTCCCAGTAGAGGATACTTTAGAGGTGGTTACAGAGGCAACAACACTAAGGGCAGAGGTCGAGGTAATAACACCCGTACCTCTACCACTCCTAAACAGTGACTTCCCTCCACTTCCCCCCGACCACACCACCCCTGTCGGGGGACGGCTATCACAGTTCCTACCTGTCTGGAACTCCATTACAACAGACAGGTGGGTGAGACAAATTATCCAACATGGCTACTGCCTGGAACTAACAGCTACCCCCCCCCCCCCCAACATACCACCCAAGCAGCGTCCAATGTCCGCAGACCATCTTACGCTTTTACAGCAAGAGGTACTTTCCCTGTTTCAAAAGCACACCATAGAGCCAGTTCCTCTACTACAGCAGGGCACAGGGGTTTACTCCCTGTATTTCCTAATCCCCAAGAAGGATGGCACTCTAAGACCCATTTTGGACCTCAGACCCCTCAATCAGTATATACATTCAGATCATTTTCACATGATCACTCTCCAGCAAGTGCTTCCTTGGCACATTAGACCTCAAGGACGCCTACTTCCACATTCCCATACATCCTGCTCACAGGAAGTATCTAAGGTTCGTACTCAATGGACAGCACTACCAGTTCAAAGAACTTCCATTCGGAGTCACCACTGCTCCAAGAGTGTTTACCAAATGCCTTGCAGTAGTAGCAGCGCACCTACGAAGACAACAAATACATGTCTTCCCATACCTGGACGACTGGCTCATCAAAGCCAGATCATTCAACCAGTGTGTTCAACACACTCACCAAACAATACAAACATTACACAACTTGGGGTTCACAGTAAACTATACCAAGTCGCACCTTCAGCCCTCCCATATACTTCAATATCTGGGAGCCACAATAAACACTTCCACTGCTCTAGCCTACCCCAGCCCAGCCAGGATAGCCAGTATACAAACCCTTGTCCCCAGGTTTCAAATACAACACTCTCTCCCAGCCAGAGTGTTTATGCAGCTAATCGGCATGATGGCATCTTGCATTTTCATCGTCCCTTATGCGAAACTTCAAATGCGTCCTCTACAGGAGTGCCTAGCGCGCCAATGGAACCAGGCTCACGGACATCTTACAGATCTGGTGTTGGTGGACAGCCGCAAACATCGCTCTCTGCAGTGGTGGAACACCAAAAATTTGTCCAAAGGGCGGCCGTTCCTAGAGCCGGTTCCACAAATAGTACTAACCACGGACGCATCACTCACAGGATGGGGAGCACACCTGTTAGATCCTACAACACAAGGCAAGTGGACCACTCAACAAAAGCTGCTCCACATCAACCACCTGGAGTTGCTAGCTATATTCCTAGCTCTCAAATCTTTTTAACTCCACGTACAAAACAAGGCTGTCCTGATCCGAACAGACATCACAGCCATGTACTATATACAAAAACAGGGGGGGGACATACTCTCCACAACTGTCCCAACTGGCACAGGACATTTGGAGGTGGGCAATTCCACAAAACATATACCTTCTAGCAGAACACCTACCAGGGGTTCACAATCAGATTGCCGATCTGTTGAGTCAACCGATACAACAGATTCACGAGTGGGAACTACATCCACAAGTTCTACCTTTTTTCCAGATGTGGGGCCAGCCAGACATAGATCTGTTCGCCACACACAAACGCAAAATGCCCAACCTTCGCTGCCAGGTTTCCACACCCGCAGTCCCAGGGCAATGCGATATGGATGAACTGGTCCGGCAGATTTGTGTACGCTTTTCCACCGCTACCACTGATCCCACTTGTAGTACTCAAGCTCCGACAACAGTCTCTAAAAATGATACTAGTAGCTCCCACATGGGCACGCCAACCGTGGTTCACCACACTACTAGAACTATCGGTAGTCCCATACCAAATACTACACCTCTCCCCATCAATGCTAACGCAGAGATAAGGCACCCGGATCCATCTCAACTGAACCTTGCGATTTGGCTCCTGAGGTCCTAGAATTCGGTTACCTTAACCTACCGCCAGACTGTATGAACATTATTAAAGAGGCTAGACGCCCAACTACCAGAGCCTGCTATGCAGCAAAATGGAAAAGATTCGCTATTTACTGCACTAACAATCATATCCAACCATTACAGGCCTCCACGCAAAACATCATTTGCTACTTGCTACATTTGCAAAGATGTAATCTTGCATACTCATCCATACGTCTGCACCTCGCAGCCCTTGCTGCTTACTTACAAAACAGGCAACACTTTTCACTGTTTAGAGTCCCCGCCATTAAAGCCTTTATGGAAGGCCTTAAGCGGATCATACCTCCCAGATTACCACCTTCCCCAGTGTGGAATCTTAATATAGCACTTACCAGGCTCATGGGACCACCTTTTGAGCCCCTACATAAATGTGAACTTCAATTCCTTACATGGAAAGTTGCGTTCCTGATTGCAATAACTTCTCTCAGGAGAGTCAGTGAGATACAGGCTTTAACTATACAAGAGCCCTTCTTACAAATACATCATAATAAAATAGTTCTCAGGACAAACCCAAAATTCCTTCCCAAAGTCATTTCGCCTTTCCACCTTAACCAATCGGTAGAACTACCCGTGTTCTTCCAAAACCCAGATTCCGTGGCAGAAAGAGCTCTCCACACCCTAGATGTCAAGAGAGCCCTTATGTATTACATTGACAGAACCAAGTCTTTTCGTAAAACCAAACAATTGTTTGTAGCTTTCTCTCCATCACACAAGGGTAATCCCATATCAAAAGCCGGGGTTGCAAGGTGAATTGTTAAATGTATCCAAATCTGCTACCAAAAAGCCAAACGCACATTATCAGTTCCCCCTAGAGCGCACTCAACACGCAAACTAGGGGCTTCCATGGCATTCTTAGGGAACATTCCCCTAGAAAACATATGTAAGGCAGCCACATGGTCTACAATACACACCTTCACTAAACACTATTGTGTTGATGTGCAAGCCAAGCAACAAGCTTCAGTGGGCCAAGCTGTCCTTAAAACCCTTTTCAAACTACTGCAACACATACAGGTGACCACCGCTAGGGGAGATACTGCTGTACAGTCTATGCACAGTGTGAGCTCTGGAGCTCACATGCCTCGAACGGAAAATGCTACTTACCAGTATGCATCTGTTCTTGGCATGTAGAGCTGCAGATCCTCACACGCCCACCCACCTCCCTGGGACCTGTATGTGTTACAGTCCAATCTTAATTAGATACACACACATGGACATCTTTCCTTTTCTACTAACTCCATCACTCCCCAATATGGCGAAAAACAATCTGAGGATGGAGTCGATGCCCATGCGCACTATTGTCCAAAGGAGGAGTCCCCTATCACATGACTACAAAGACTTCTTCGAAGACAACAACAAAGTGCAAGCATCCGAGCCCAACACCAGATGGCGATCTAATGCTCAGTGTGAGGATCTGCAGCTCTACATGCCAAGAACAGATGCATACTGGTAAGTAGCATTTTCCTTCCAGCTCCATTTGCATACTTACACAGTTACTATCCACATACTTCCACTACACACCATACCATATAATTCCACTACACACCATACCATATAATTCCACTACACAAATCCACACAACACAATTCCACAACTAACAATACCAATACAACCCACATAATTCCACTACACATCACATACATACACTCCATAACACATGGGTAAAATACATTTATCATTTACATCGCCAATAGCTCTAACTCGAGGAAATGCGAGAGCTATTGCATTTTCAATGCTTGTTTTTCCTACTTGTTTTGAATGTAATTTCTCTCCATTTGTGCTAATGCTGGTATCCAGTTTATTTTATGTACTAACTTGGTAATATGGTAGGTTGCACTCTGTAGTGTCTTTTCGTCTCGATTTTTTTTAAATTTGCCTCTGTTCTCTTCTAAGATGAAATGACGATGCCGCGCCTGAGTTGTCAGTTTTCAGTGTTAATTGTTGAAATTCTGCGATCTTGGATTTCTTTTTCATCTTTCCTCCCATCCCCACCAAATTACCTATAGTTCCATGTGCTCATTTTTTCACCGAACTTCAGTCTATTCTTAGTCTTGTGTACTTTAACGTTTACACTGCTCTCAACATGGTTGACGTTTTAGCCTAACTTGGTACCCCTCCTGCCTTTCTATTACTGGCACTGTCCTTGAATTGCACCTCAGTATATTTTTCTTCACTTCCTACCTGCTGCTGGAACAGGATGTCTTTCTGAACGTTCCTTTTTGACTTCCTTAATCTACAGTACCAAGTTCTGTTCTCTGACCAGTATATGTAATCATAATCACTTGTCGCACCTTATTTACAGATGCTTAATTTTGTACTTTTCCTCCTTTTCTGCTATTTATCCCTCTTTTCTTTCAGTCATTACCTACTGAAAGGTATGCAGAGTTGAGACTTTACCTAACTAAAACCAAGATCAAATATTGTATGGTTTCCTTCCTCTACTTTCTTTTCTCCATGCCTCATCCAGTGCAGCAAGTCACCTTGCTGCACTGCGTGTACGGTTAAGGGCAGGGATTATTTAAATCAGTACAGTATATCCCTGCCTTTTCCTCTGCGCTGGCGCCCTTTTGGCTTCATAGCGCCAACGCTGGCGCCCAAGGGTACCAATTGTAAGGAGGATTGGTTTTTTTGCAGGAAGGGGCACCTTCCTGCACAAAAATACCCCCCTAAGGCTTTTCTCTTTCTATGTGTGGTGCAGAATGTAGCACATATAGAAAAAGGAAAAAACAAGGAGAAATAAACACATTTCTCTTTGTTATGCCTCACCTGGGGAGGCGTAAGTTTTTTGCGCATTGCCAGGTCTGCCACTTATGGTAAATCTGGAAATGTATCAAAATCCATAAATGTGGAATACCCATGCAATGCCCATGGCAACTTCTCCCTGGTGCATAGTAATGCTATGTAACAATTTGCGCTTCATTGCATTACTCTAGATTTATGAACCCACTCAGGGCCACGCAAGATGGCCTTTCATGGCTTCATAAATCTCATTTTTAATTTGTGTTGCTCTTGCACCATGTTGCTTGGTACAAGAGCGACGCAAAGTGGCTCATAAATATGCCCAAGTCCTCATTTGCACTTCAAATGGCATCTGAAGTTCAATATATATTCAGTCCTACACTAAAGTTCTTAAGCAATTCCTTTTCTTATAGCTTAACTTGTGCATAGTCTTCTTATTTCCCGAACCCAATTAATTGACTTGTCTTTTATGAAAGTTCCGCGCCCCCCATGCGGGGAAGGTCATTTTGTGACACCTTACAAGTAAAACTTGGCTGTTCAAATGGCACTACACAAACGAACGAACATGATGATCTCACAAAATCGGGCATATAGTTTGTGGTTCACTTTAATACAAACTGATATTAGGCAGTAGAGTTATAAATTTAAGAAACTGGTAAAAATCATAGGAACCGCCAGGAGATTAGATCAGTCACGAGAGGCAAAAAAAAAATGGTAAAATGAACTAATGCATATTTTTCCACCATTTCCTAATGTGCGCATAGGTGCCGTGGCACAAGCGTTTATTTGTGGTTTTGAGCATATCCCATTTTTGCTGTCCAAGAGTGCCATGAGAGATGGGTTACTAGGCTGTTGCAAGATCTGAAGTACAAGGCAGAGGGACCTTCGGGTGGTATGCAAATGACACCAACTAAGTTCAGGCTTTGAAATTGTTTTGATCGATGGAAAAGCATTGAGATGAACTCCAACTTCATGTCCATTTTAGGCCGCTGACTGATTTGTTTTTATAGTATCCTATAGTACTGTTCTGGTTACCTTTGGGGCAGTAATGTGAAGAAAGAACCAATATATGGAGTCAAAGTAATGTTTATAAACGCCCCCTCTTCCGAATCTCCATCCCACAGGCGGTCCTTCCACTTGCTTTACTTTTCAGATTTTCTTTCCTAGCTTCACACAATCAACCTTACCTATGCCATTCTCCATAATAATCTTATTATGCTAATGTTATCTTCCAGGAACATGTGTATTAATCTATTGGTGCCCTCCCCTTCATCTCCTTTGTTTACAAATGTCTCTGATTGCCCATACCTTTTGATTGACTTCTTACAGCTTAACTCGTTCTATTCCAGTTCCAGAAGGGGCTTTCACCCATTTACCATTTGTTTTACTGCTTTTCCGAGCTGCCCTCTAGCTGCAGCCTCTTTCTCTTATATTGCTAATTTCCTCTTAACCAGTCTCATGCTTTATTCCTTTGAAATCTTTCTTTCATTGTACATCTTCATTTTAATAGTTGCTGTCATGAATTGTTCAGTGTTGACTTGGCTTTTAATTTGCTTCTGTCTTGTTGCAGGGACCATCTTGTTCATCGGAAGAGTGATGCACCCAGAAGCACTGAATATCAATGGCCATGATTTTGATGCCCTGTGAAAATCCAAGGCCCACACAAAAATAAAATCAGAAAAGCACACTGTGCCAAGAATACATTTGTTATGCTATTCTTCATTGATCCAGATATGATATCAATAAAAGCTGTGAGAGTGGTTTGTGAAGGCTATGCTATATTATAATGTAAACATTTTGACACACTTGTCACTGTGATTGCTTTGCTGTTGTTGGAATAAAAATACACACCAACCATTTAGTATCACGAGTACCTTTAATGAAAGACTAACAGGATTTCTGAAACCCAGTGCTTCAAAATCTAAGCCAAATTCTCGCCTTACACTAAGGGACAAATCGAGTTTTGTGATTATACTTCACCAAATATTTTTTGATATTCGGTACATTTTAATCACACGTTCTATGCCCGACCCCTTTCTTTTAATGTGGATATAGAAAAAAATATTCCCTCAAAACCCTTTGTTGCAATTGTCTGTTAAGACCAGACTGTATTCTGTGCTGCAAAAACCCTTGAATTCCCTTAGACTACCGTGAGTCGAGAGGGCATCATGGTTACGATTCAAATCTAAAGTCACTGAAGTTTGCTAATTATTGTAAACTATGTAACCATAATCCCACAGAGTGCTTGGTGCATGAGTTGAGATACACTGAAGATAGAGAGGAACTATGGCTACTTTGATTGCCATACTATTACTCGTTTTAGGTTTTTGTCTTGGCCATAACACTCCATCAACTGACATTTTATTGCACTATTTTTTAAGTGGTATTTTTATGTAACTTTGAACAGGAAGTTCCTTCACGTTTTTGGCTGATTTTTCATTTTTGGGATTTTGTACTTTATCGTTATGTGAGTATCAGTACTAAGTAATGAGTAATATGATAGTTCACTGGACTACTAGCTGGGCGCCATAGAAGATGCTTGCCATAAAGTATTCCACGCATTACTAATTTAACTATCAAGTTAATTATAGCCTTGTAAAAGTACTGTACTACTGCTAAGACTAGGAATGGAGAAGGATGTGTTCCAGGCATGTGAGCTGTAGATCACATGCTGTGCACACTCCTGCCATCTAGTGTTGGGTCCGGATGTTTGGAAAAGCCTTCTTCGAAGAAAAATAACTTGCAGTCACGAGGTATGGGGACTCCTCCTTTCGGTGATAGTGCGCATGGGCATTGACTCCATTGTTAGATAGTTTTTTTCCGCCATCGGGTTCACACGTGAATTGCTGCACTCAGGTTCAACACCGTTTCTCAGGTTCCCCGCGGTGTGCAATCCACTACCCTTGACGGTATTGTTTCTCGAGCTCGTTTCCCATTCTTCGCTTATCGTTTCAAGTCGAAAACCTTCGATCGGAAGACTCGTGGAGGGCCATTGGGCCTACCCGCGTCGGGCTCGATAGCAGTCGATGGAACGGACTCCATTTAAGTTGTGTCCTGGGTGTCGCGCTAAGTTTCCGCGCACTGTTTTGCACGAAGTGTGCAACCTCTGTCTATCTCCGGAACACGACGAGAAGGACTGCGACGCGTGCCGATTTGTTTCGATCGAAGAAGACGCTCCGTGACAGTCTGCCTTGACGTCACGAAATGCATCAACAAGGCGGCTCCACAGTGGATCTTTTTGGAGAAGATTCCGACCATGAAGAATCCAACGCGCCCGAAGCCGAAGTAGAGGAAGAACACATCTCCGTGTCTGAAGCCGACTCCAATGTCAAAGACCATGTCACCCCAGGTCAACGTATCATGAGTACAGAGACTTCCTTCCCCTACCACTTGCTCCACAAAAAGGCTCTGGTCCCTCCTCAGGCCAAGGTCGGCACTGACAAAGTTTCGAGCACCCCGCCTTCGGGCCCGGTGCCGAAACACAAAGAAAAGCCTTCGTGCTCGAGTCTGCCCCATACCGGCACCGAGCTGAAATCTTTCGCGCCGAAATCGAAGCATGTCCTGGTAACCGTCCGACCGTTATCCAAGATTAAATCTTCGGAGCCGAAATCTTCAGAGCCAAAACTTTCGACGCAGTAAGTGGCGAGTAAAGAAAAGACCCTCTATAAAGAACTTCGGTCCGACGTTCCATCTTCGGATTCGAAACAAAAAGAGCTGGTAAATCCAGACACTGGACATATCATTGCCAAATTGCCTGAAAAAAGGAAAATGGGCCTACAGGAGGATTACCACATTCCTCTGAAGAAGAAAAATGTGGGCACTAACCCTTCCCCACCTTACATTCCATCTCCTCCACCCACTGATCCAAACCTGCTCATTACACCCACAAATTCACCACCACCATCACCTGACCCACAGGATGAAGGGAATGGGGAGGACGAGCAGTGTAGGCCAAGGGATCCTGACCCCTGGGAACACCATAATAATGATGCCAATACGTATAATGACCCTGATCTATATCAGTCTAGACCCTCACCACCTGATGACAACATAGGATACATTGAGCTTCTTAACAGGGCTGCTCATTATCACGGGGTGGAAATATATAAAGAGAATTTGGAGGAGGATTTCCTATTCGAAACCCTTAGTTCCTCTCAAAGAGCCACTACCAATGCTAAAGGGAATGCTTAAGCATGCAGATAAATTTTAAAGATCCTTTGAGGGCAAGGATAATTACACCCAGAGTGGACAAAGTACAAACGTGCACCTACTGACCCTGTCTACATCAAAGGTCAACTGCCTTTAGACTCTCTTGTAATTCCAACGCACGTAAGAGAGCTAAATCTGAAAGAAACACTTAGTGATAGATTCCTTACCTTAGAATATCCACAGGCGTCAGTCTGGATCCGGAAAGTTTTCGTCAGCAGTACCCCTGCGCGTCGGAAGGTGGGGTCGTGCGGCTCCGCCCTCGCGCGCTGACGTCAGTTCTTTCTTTTTCCGCGCCAGCAAGCGCAGATCCGGAGAGAGCGGTACCCCCAGTCTTTTTTGACTGAGTTTTTGGAGATTTTTTGTCTCACCTTTTTGAGTCGATCGACTCCTGGTGCAGTTAGGGATGCCCGGGTTTAAGTCTTGCGAGGACTGTCATCGGATGATGTCGGTGACTGATCCGCACCGCGTGTGTCTCTTCTACAAGACCCCAAGTCGTGCCCCGACTGCTGGTCCATGGCACCGAAGTCTTTGCTGGAGCGGCCCTGAAAGCTGCTTGAAGCCCAGCAGTCTGCTCCGCGCCGTGAAAGATCCCGGTCCAGAGGGAGGTCGAGGGACCGGTCGCGGAGCCACCACCATCGGAAGTCGTCCGAATCAAAGTCTTCGCACTCGGGGTCAGGTAAGGCGAAGCGCCAAAAGAAGTCAAAGAAACGTCATCGTTCTCCGTCTTCCCCTCGCCAGTCCCGCGACTTGGCTGAGGGTGCGGGTGGTGCCACCCCCGCGGCTCCGGCGGAGCTTAACGCAGTCGCCGGTGACCTACCCGCCCTTCCCGGGTTCATCGGCGACTCCGGCCCAGGTGCAGCAATTCCTGTCTGCTATAGCTCGCCTATTTGGGCCCTCGGGTGCGCCTGCGGGCCAGACTGAGTTCTCGCCGGCAGCTCCGGCGTCGGCTACGGCCTCGGTACCGCAGGACTCCCGTGGATCCCGGTCGACGCCGGTTGACCTCGTGATCCCTCCACTGACGTCGGCACCACGTTTCGCGTCGCCCGGCGCGCCGGATGACGTCGTCCCCGGTTTCAGCCCTGACGTGGAGACGGTGCCGGAACGGTGTCGACCGACGCCGTTTGGGAATTTCTTTCCCTATCTCCATCCTCCTCCTTTTCTGCCTGTACAACAGCAGGAGGAGGAAGGGGAGGACTGGGAGGGGTCTGAGGACCCCCTCGCTGCTCAATGCGAGTATGATCCGGACTGGGCAGAGGATTTGGGGGACGCCAGTGGTCTGGACACCTCTCCAGACCTTGGCATGCTGTCTCCTCCTACCGTGGCTATGGAGGAGGGTGGTTCTTTTTCTGTGGTGTTGCGTAGGGCATCCGGGGCTCTCCACCTCGAGCTCCCTACTGTGGCTGTCAGGACTAACCTCCTGACGGAAGTGCTTCAGCCAGCAGTTACCTCTGCGGAACCACTGCTGCCCTTTAATGAAGCACTTTCGGACGTTCTTTTAGGCTCTTGGTCCAGGCCCAACACGGGGGCTCCTGTGGACAGGAAGGTGGCCCGACGCCATCGCCCGGCTCCGGGTGACCCCCTCTTCCTCTCCCAACACCCCACCCCTGAGAGCTTGGTTGTCCAAGCCTCCGCTTCCCCATGCGCATTCCCTACCGCACCCCTGGACAGGGAATCCAAGAGGCTGGAACAATTTGGGAAGAAGGTTTTTTCTTCCGCCAGCCTCGGGCTGCAGTCGGTGAACACTGCATGCCTCTTGGGCCGTTATTCTCACTCTCTGTGGGATACGGTGGCGCAAGTGCTGCCTCAGTGTCCGGAGGAGGCTCGGACACTACTCTCCCAGGCTATTGCTGAGGGGAGAGAGGCAGCCAAGTTCACAATCCGTTGTGGCCTTGACACCGCTGACTCGCTGGGCAGGGCGATTTCCACGACAGTGGCGCTCCGCCGCCACGCCTGGCTGAGGACAACTGGCTTCTCTGGGGATGTCAAACACTTTGATGGACATGCCCTTTGATGGCATTCGCCTCTTTGGCAACAAGGCAGACAGTGCTTTGGAGAGATTTAAGGACTCACGGGCTACGGCCAAGTCCTTGGGCCTTTCGGCCACACTGCCTCCTCTGCCTTCTGCCTTCTGCCTTTCGCTCCTTTCGTGCTTGTGGAAGTGGCAACCCACCCCGTTCGCAGCAGAGCCACAGGCCGGCGCAACAGTCCACGCGCGGCTGCAGGAACCGCCACGGCGGTTCAGGGGGCCAGTGGACGGGTCAGGCCACCACCACCCCCGCCACCACTGCCTCCAAACCTTCCTAGTCCGACCTTTCAGGCCCACCAAACGCCAGTGGGTGGCAGGCTTCGCCATCACCTCCCCCACTGGCACACCATCACGTCGGACAGGTGGGTTTTACAGATAGTCTGAAGGAGCTACTCCCTCCCCTTCGAGACTACCTCTCCAGCCATGCCACCGCATGTCAGGGGATCACTTGGCACTTCTCCAGCAGGAAGTTGTGGCCCTCTTGGCCAAGGGGGCCATAGTGCGCGTTCCAACCTCAGAAGTAGGTCGTGGTTGTTATTCCCACTACTTTCTGGTTCCAAAGAAGGACAAGGGCCTGCGTCCTATCTTGGACCTTCGGAACGTCAATTCCTTCCTCCGGAAGGAGAAGTTCAAGATGCTCACACTTGCTCAGGTCTTGTCTGCCCTAGACCCACAAGACTGGATGGTAGCGTTGGACTTGCAGGACGCTTACTTTCATATCCCCGTCCTGCCGGCCCACAGGCGTTACCTGCGGTTCACGGTAGGCCATGAGCATTTTCAGTTCACCGTGCTTCCTTTTGGCCTTACCAGCGCCCCTCGGGTGTTCACGAAAGTGATGGCGGTGGTCGCAGCTCATCTGCACAGATCAGGGGTTTGTCTTCCCCTATCTCTACGACTGGTTGTTGAAGGCGGGCTCGCCCCAGGCAGTCGTCTCCCACCTCCAGACTACGGCCGACCTCCTGCATTTGCTGGGGTTCTCCATCAACGTGCCGAAGTTGCACCTGATTCCCTCTCAGAAGCTCCTCTTCATTGGAGCAGTTCTGGACACAGCGCAGTTTCGGGTCTATCCTCCCGAACAGCGAGTCTGGGGATATTCGGGCTATGATTCCAATCTTTCAGCCCTTATCCTGGGTTTTGGTCAAGATGACCTTGAGGCTGCTGGGCCTCATGGCCTCCTGCATCCTGCTGGTCAATCATGCCAGATGGCATATGTGGGCTCTGCAGTGGGACCTGAAGTTCCAGTGGGCGCAGCATCAGGGAAATCTGTCCGCCTACGTCCAGATCTCGGAGGGCACTGCAAGACAGTTGCAGTGGTGGCTCACGTACCAGCATTGGGTCAGCGGCAGATCCCTCTCCCTTCCCCAACTGGAGCACACGGTGGTGACGGATGCGTCCCTCCTGGGATGGGGCGGCCACTTGGGAGAGGCGGAGATCAGAGGCCTCTGGTCTCTGGCGAAGTCCAGGCTTCATATCAACCTTCTTGAGCTTCGGGCGATCCAACTTGCACTGAAAGCATTCCTTCCCTCTTCGAGGGGAGAGTAGTGCAGGTGTTCAGACAACACCTCCGCCATGTGGTACTGCAACAAACAAGGCGGGGTGGGGTCGTGGACCCTATGTCTGGAGGCCCTGCGCCTCTGGACATGGCTGGAACATCAGGGCATTTCCCTGGTGGTTCAACACCTGGCAGGTTCACTGAACGCCAGGGCGGACGAACTCAGCCGCAGGTGCATGATGTATCACGAATGGCGTCTTCACTCGGACGTGGCGCAAGGTCTCTTTCAACAGTGGGGAGAGCCTTGGTTAGATCTATTCGCCACCGAAGAGAACGCGCAATGTCAGCAGTTCTGTGTGTTGGAATTTCGAAGGCGGCGCTCGCTCGGCGAGTGGAGTTGCGGTCTATTGTACGCCTTTCCGCCTATGTCACTTCTACCCAGAGTGCTGAAGATCAGACGCGACCGGGCCCAAGTCATTCTTGTGGCTCCGGACTGGGCTCGAAGAGTTTGGTATCCCGAGCTACTCAGTATGAGCGTGGATACCCCGATCCGACTGCCTCTTCGGGAGGATCTTCTGTCGCAGCAGCAGGGGACGGTCCTCCACCTGAACCTGTCCAGCCTCCACCTCCTTGCGTGGAGATTGAGCGGCGACAGTTGATTCCATTTGACTTGCCTCCCAAAGTCTGTGATGTCATTCTGGCAGTCGGGCGTCCCGCCACTAAATCGGTATACGCCTGCAGGTGGAACAAATTTGTGGCATGGTGCACAGCAAAGGCTGTGGATCCCCTTTCTGCCTCTTTCTGAGGTCCTACTGTTCCTTCTCTCTTTAGCCCAGCAGGGCTCTGCTCTGGGCACAATCAGGGGCTACCTTTCTGCAATTTCGGCCTTTCTCAGGCTACCTGATAAGCCCTCTCTTTTCAAGTCCCCTGTTGAAACTAGATTTCTCAAAGGCATTACTCACCTTTTCCCTCCTGTTCCGTTTGTGATGCCACAGTGGGACTTGAATCTGGTTCTTACTTATTTGATGTGCGCTCCCTTTGAGCTGCTTCACAACTGTCCTCTTCGTTTATTAACCTTGAAGACTGCTTTCCTGGTTGCCATCACCTCCGCTAGGCGCGTGAGTGAGCTCCAGGCTCTCATGTAAACCTCCTTTTCTGTCTGTTCATCTGGACAAGGTTGTGCTACGCACACGTCCATCCTTTTTACCAAAGGTTGTTACTGCCTTCCATATCGGGCAAACTATTACCTTGCCCACTTTCTTTCCGCCTCCGCACCCTTCCAGAGAGGAAGAGAGGCTCCACCGTCTGGACCCAAAACGTGCAATTTCATTTTACCGCAACCGCACACAGCAGTTCCGGGTGGATGACCAGCTCTTTGTTGGCTACGTAGGCGCCAAGAAAGGCCGGGCTGTACACAAGAGGACTATCTCCCGCTGGGTTGTCTTGTGTATAAAGGCCTGCTATTCTCTGGCTAAAAGAGCCTCCGGTGGGGCTACGTGCCCATTCTACCAGGGCAACAGCAGCTACTACTGCATTGGGACGTGGTGTCCCCCTGCAAGACATCTGTCAGGCAGCCACGTGGGCTTCGCTGCACACGTTTACTAAGCATTATTGTCTTGACATCCAAGTCCAGAGAGACTGCTTCTTTGGTCGTTCTGTTCTCCGTGACTTTCTGGTGTGATCTTGGTTCGCAGACCCACCACCGGGGTTGGTATTGCTGGGGTATCTATTCTAAGGTAAGGAATCTATCACTGTGTTTCTTTCAGATGAACAAGTTACTTGCATTCGGTAACGATACATCTGTAAGAAACCTTAGTAGTGATAGATTCCTTACCGCCCCACCCATCCTCCCCGTTCTGCGAACTGATTTCTAGGGTTAAGGTCATCCCTTTCAGGGCCCTTGTTTCAATGCACCAGTGGTCAGTATCTTGCATGGCTCTGCGTTCCTGGCGCAGAAAGTAGTGTACAGAACTGACGTCAGCGCGCGAGGGCGGCGTCTAAGTAGCTGCTGTGACGTCATCCCGGCAATCACGATGCCTACGACGGACGCGGAGCCGCATGACGCCACCTTCCGATGCGCAGGGGGACTGCTGACAACTTTCCGGATCCAGACTGACGCCTGGGGATATTCTAAGGTAAAGAATCTATCACTACTAATGTTTCTTACAGATATATCGTTACCTAAGGTAAGTAACTTGTTCTTCACAGACCACAGGTGAAGCCTCTCCTGTTAAGGAGTCGAAGTTAATTGATGCCTCAGGCAAAAAGGGTAGCGTCGCAAGAAGCCAATCATTGGCGCATTGCTAATGCTCAAGCCATATTTGCTTGTGACAATAGAGCTCACTATGACAAGTTAGAGAAGCTCATGCAATTTTTACCTGATGAGCATAAGTCTAGAGCTAATGACCTTATTCAAGAGGGCAAGCTCCTGACTAATACCTCTATTAGATGTGCCTTAGAAGCCGCAGACACAGCGGCCCGAGCAGTAAACACCAGCGTAATACTACGCAGACATGCTTGGTTGAGAGTTTCAGGTTTCAAACCTGAGATGCAAGCCGTATTCTTAACCAACCATTCGATAAGTAACACCTCTTTGGTCCAGCAGTTGACACCTCGCTGGAAAAGATGAAAAAAGGGGCTTTGAAATCCGCTTCAGGTAGGCTTTCCTTTCGTTGCTCCTATTATAGGGCGGGCTCCAAGAGTATGTCAACAGAAAATCCCTCCTCCTCTTACAAGGGCAACAGTCAATCGCCCTCCTCAAGAGGCTATTTCAGAGGTGGGTTTAGAGGAAACAACGGAAAGGGAAGAGGTAGAGGCAACTCATCACGCACTTCCCCCGCAAATACCAAACAGGGACTCTTTTGCGCTACACCCGATCATTCCACTCCTGTCGGGGGACGTCTAACTCAATTTCTCCCAGTCTGGAGTACCATCACATTTGACAAATGGGTATTACAATTTATCCAATCTGGTATTACAATTTATCCAATCTGGTTATTGCCTGGAGCTTACCAACAACCCTCCAAACATTCCACCAAGAACACACAAACTGTCTCCAGAACACCTTCACCTGTTAAAACAAGAGGTTCAATCTCTTCTGGAGAAAAGAGCAATAGAGCCAGTCCCATTAACATATCGGGGGACAGGCGTCTATTCCCTTTACTTCTTGATTCCCAAGAAGGACGGATCACTCAGGCCCATATTTGACCTCCGAGACTTAAATCTCTACATTCATTCCGACCATTTCCATATGGTTGCTCTACAACAAGTGCTTCCACTGCTGCAACAGGGCGCCTTTATGTCCACTCTGGACTTAAAGGACGCATACTTCCATATCCCAATCCATCCCACTCATCGCAAATACCTAAGATTTGTGGTAGCGGGGTCATCACAACCAGTTCAAAGTGCTTCCCTTCGGAGTCACCACTGCTCCCAGAGTGTTTACCAAATGTCTGGCAGTAGTCGCAGCTCATCTGAGGAGACAAAACATACATATCTGGACGACTGGCTCATGAAAGCCAGCTCCCATCAAGTGTTTCCAGCACACACAAACTACACTACAACTGTTACACACTCTAGGCTTCACAGTCAATCTGACAATCACATCTGCAGCCCTCCATGTCTGACATACTTTGGGGCCACTGTAGATGCTCAAAAAGCTCTAGCATTTCCAACTGCGGCCAGAATACACAATATTCAAACCCTAGTCTCCCAATTCCAAGCCAACCAATCGCTTCCTGCAAGAGTGTTCATGCAATTGCTAGGAATGATGGTGTCCTGCATCACAATAGTCCCACATGCAAGTCTTCAAATGCGTCCCCTTCAAGAATGTTTAGCTCGTCAGTGGAATCAGTCACATGGTCAACTGAAAGATCTAGTGTTGGTGGATGGCCGCACCCATGGCTCTCTGCAGTGGTGGAATCCACAGAACTTGTCCAAAGGGCGGCCATTCATCGACCAGATTCCACAGGCAATCTTGACAGCAGACGCATCGCTAACAGGTTGGGGAGCACATCTCCAGACTCTAACTGTTTTAAGGACTGTGGAGTCGGAAGCAGAAGCAGCTGCATATCAATCACCTAGAACTGCTAGCAATTTTCCTGGCACTGAAAGCTTTTCAGACCCACCTCATAAGCAAAGCTGTCTTGATTCGGACAGACATGACAGCAATGTACTATGTACAAAAACAGGGGGGGGGGGGTGTTAGACTTGGCATTTTTTGGCGTGTTTCCCCTGACTTTTTGCTTTCTGACCTCCCGGTTTTGACTCTGTTTTTGCTGGTGTAATGATTCTGCGCACTTTCCTCACTGCGGTCCAGTGGGAAAGTGCAAGTGCTCCTGTATAAAATGTGTTATGGATTAGTGTTTCCATGATTGGCCTATTTGGTTTATGTGTCAGTCCCTTGTAAAGTGCACTGCGAGTGCCAGGGCCTATAGACCAAATGCTGTTGGTGGGCTGCAGCACTGGATTGTGCCACCCACGCAAACAGCCTGTAAAGTGTAACTCGGGCCTGCCAACGCAGAGCCTGTGCGCAGCCTGGGGCTGCCATGTCGACTTGGCAAGTGCCCACACTTGCAAGTCCCTAAACCTTCCCTTTGCTACATGTTAGTCACCCCTAAGGTAGGCCCAAGGTACCCCTGTGGGCAGGGTGCGGTGTATGCGAAAGGTAGGACATGCCCGGGTGTGTGCGGCATGTCCTGATAGTGAATTACAGCCTAGTTCGTTTTTCACTATTGCAAGGCTACCTGTTCCCCTAGGCCAGAACGGGCCGTTTTGATTATTACAGCTTATAATCCTAACTGACCCCGGGAACATGGTAGAAATTCGAGTTTAGTATGCCTGGACTCAGAATGATAAAATGCATCTTTTAGTGAAGTTGGTTTTAACATTCTTTGTTTGAAAATACCACTTTTAGAAAGTGGGTATTTTCTTGTCTAACCATCCAAGCCTGCCTCTGCGAGGTTGTGTATTCCTTGTCTGGAGTGTGAGTGACAGGGGCTGGGGGATGCCAGGAGACAGGGTGAGTCAGCGCAGGGCTGAATAGCAAGATCTACATGTAGATGGGTGGGAGGGGTCGCACCTGGGCCCTGAATAGGACAGTGCCTTCCCTCCACAATGCTGGCTCCACCTCCTGTGGTGCGTCTGATGTCCCTGGCCTACTCACTGAAAGAAGGGACGGAGACTTGTCAACAAAGTGCTCCAGAACTGGTTTGGACTAGGCAAAGGCCTCTCTGCCTTCAGAGAACAAAGGAATTTGGGATATAAATATTGGGGCCCTGACCCCATGAATTTAGATCTCGCTGGAATCCAGGAACCTGCCAAGACGAAGAGCTGGAAGAGCTGCCAGGAGGAGTACTGCCCCGTTGCTGTGTTGTTGCTTTGTTGGGTTGGCCTGCAGCTGCTGCTTCAGTCTTGGGCAGTGAAAGGACTGGACTGAACTTTCTACGAACTTGTGCTGAGGATCTCCAAGGGCCAGGAACCGAGCTGGCCTCCTGTTAAGAAGTCTCAGGGACTACAAAGACTTCACAAGCCTCTGGGTACCGCTTCTGGAACGCTGTTTCAGTCGCCACAGAGGAAGGGAACTGCAACCGACTCCTTCAACCGAATCCATCCCTGGCCGGTGACCTGTTTGCACCGCAGACCGCATCGCCCCGCTTCGCATCGCAACCCTGGTCTCACCGTGGGCGACGTCCGACGCTGCCAACATCGAGCCGCTGCTTGCACCGTGACCTGTGGGCACCGCAGTTCGCATCGCATCGCTTCACTGGGCCAGCCGGACCAGACCGACACTGTAGCTGCAACTGGCTCAAGAGTCGAGACCGCACCGCATTTGGGGCACCGCTCGCACGTCTGCGACGCACCACTCCGACTCGCACCGCTGTCCGACGCCAGCTCCCGCACTCCGGCTAGGTCGCCTGCATCGCAACCTGTCAGCACCGCATCGAGCATAGTCTCACCCTGCATCGCACGCCTTGGACTCACCGACTCCGTCTGCACGACGCTCATCGAGCCGCTGCCTGCACCGCATCGAGGGACACCGCGCCTTGCATCGCTCCGTCTTGCTCCGCAACCGCGACGAACGCCGACCGGCTAGTACACTCCGTACCAGCCACAACGAGAAAGGTACTGTAACCGAGTCTGTTCATGACTCTGCTGGCTCGTATCGACGCGGTCGGCTGGAACTGTTAGACTCTGTGGTTTTCAGCATCACGGTAGGCTCGGACGGAGCTACCGACTCGTACGAACTTTGCTTTTGTGCTATTCCTGCAAAGAAGAAGTTACCGTATCAAGCATTCGTTTTTAAAGTATAGTATTGTGGATTTTTGTCGTAAATGGTCTTGTCTTGAGTATATAAAATATTGGTTATTTTTCTAAACTGGTGTGGTGTCCGTTTGTAGTGCTACACTGTATTACTGTTGGTTATGTGCAAATGCTTTACACACTGCCTCTGAATTAAGCCTGACTGCTCGTGCCAAGCTACCACGAGGGTGAGCAGGGGTTACTTCACGAGTGTAACAACCCTTACTAGGAAGAAGGGTCCCTACTTGGACAAAGGTGCAAGCCCTTGCCAACTAGAGATCCCATTTCTAACAGGGGGACACACACTTCAACTGTCGCATCTCGCACAGACCATTTGGAGGTGGGCCATTCCTCCAAAAGATCTATCTCATGGCAGAACACCTACCAGGAGAAAGCAATCGAATAGCAGACCTGCTCAGCAGGCAAAAGCAACAGATCCACGAGTGGGAACTTCATCCTCAAGTTCTTCCAAATGTGGTGGTTTCCGGAAATAGATTTGTTTACAACTCACCAACGCAAAATGCTCAAACTTCGCGGCCAGGTTTCCACTCCCACAATCCAAGGGCAATGCCCTATGGATGAACTGGTCAGGGATGTTTGCTTATGCTTTTCCGCCTCTCTCACTCCTTCCGTAAGTGGTTCGGAAGCTCAGGCAAGCATCCCTGACTTTGATCCTGGTTGCTACTACATGGGCTCGACAGCCATGATTCACAACCCTGCTAGAACTGTCGGTAGTACCACATCAAAAGCTGCACCTCACACCCAGTCTCCTCACTCAGAACCATGGAGACATAAAGCATCCAAATCCAAAGGAACTCAACCTTGCGATCTAGCTCCTGAGGTCATAGAGTTTGGTTATCTGAACCTCTCACCAGACTGTATGAACATCATTAAAGAGGCCTGGAGACCTACCACTAGGGCTTGCTATGCAGCCAAGTAGAAGCTGTTTGTTATATACTGCAATAACAACCACATTAACCCACTTGATGCTTCAGTACAAAACATCATCTGTTATTTACTGTATTTGCAACGCTCTAATTTAGTGTATACATCCATAAGGTTACATCTGGCTGCCATTGCTGCATATCTGCAAAATAGACAGCATCTTTCACTTTTCAGAGTCCCTATTATTAAGGCATTCATGGAAGGACTAAAAAAGTGATTCCACCAAGACTTGCACCAGCGTGGAACTTGAACATTGTCCTTACCAGGTTAATGGGTCTACCATTTGAACCACTACACAAATGTGAGCTACAGTTTCTCACATGGAAAGTTGCTTTCCTCGTAGCGATTACATCGCTCAGGAGAGTTGGTGGGCTACAGGCATTCACAATCGAAGAACCATTTTTCCGCTTACACAATGACAAAGTGGTTCTTCGTACCAACCCACAATTTCTACCAAAAGTAGTTTCTGCCTTTCATTTGAACCAATCTGTGGAGTTGCCAGTATTCTTCCTGCAACCAGATTCGGTGGCAGAAAGAGCTCTTCATACATTGGACGTAAGAAGACCGTTACTTTATTATATTGAAAGTACAAAACCCTTTCGTAAAACCAAGCAACTATTTATTGCCTTTGCTCCACCACTTAAAGGCAATGCAATTTCAAAATCCGGCATTGCGAGGTGGATTGTGAAATGTATCCAGACTTGTAATGCTAAAGCAAAAATGACTTTACCTACACCCCCTAGAGATCATTCCACCCGCAAACTAGGGGCTACTATGGCCTTTTTATGCAACATTCCCATTGCAGACATCTGCAAAGCTGCAACAAGGTCTACTCCACATACATTTACTAAACACTACTGTGTAGATGTGCTAGCCAGACAACAGGCTAATGTAGGCCAGGCAGTACTCAAAACATTATTTCAGACAGCTGCAACAGCTACAGGTTAGCCACAGCTTTGGGAGCAAACTGCTATGTAGTCTATGCACAGCATGTGATCTACAGCTCACATGCCTCGAACGGAAAATGTTACTTACCAGTAGACGTCTGTTCTTGGCATGTAGAGCTGCAGATTCACATGCGCCCACCCACCTCCCTGGGTACCTATACCTGTTGCAGCTATATTTCTTTAATTCAGTACTTATTACATACGCATGTTCATCTTTTTATACTCTACTAACGTCATTCTCACCCTATGACGGGCAAACAATCTAACAATGGAGTCGATGCCCATGCGCACTATCACCGAAAGGAGTCACCATACCTTGTGACTGGAAAAGACTTCTTCGAAGAAAAACAACTTGCAAACATCCGGACCCAACACTAGATGGCAGAAGTGTGCACAGCATATGAATCTACAGCTCTACATGCCAAGAACAGATGTCTATTGGTAAGTAACATTTTCCTTCCTTTTACATCAGCAGTTTCTTCATTTTTTCCCCCAGTTACCCACAGACCTAAAACCCAAGAACAGAAGACCAAAACATAACGCCATTGGTTTGACCTTTTCGTCCCAACCCGGATTCTTTTCTTCTTCGACTCTTTGACTCTTTTGTATATAGTCTTTCAAGACCCTCAGTCAATCGACTGAGATGGACGAGCCCTTCTTAATCCTTTTTATACAAGTTTCCTCCCTTGCCAATAGTAGCATATAACTTCACAGATCTCTCTTCAGATGTTTAAATGCATCCTCTGTAATCCACATTCTTAATATTATCAGGTCAGCACTTTTATATCTTCACCCAAGATGTTGAACATTAAAGTGCTATTTTTCTGCCAGATTGTATAAAAATCAGGGCATCATATAAACATGCGCACGCTATTGGTGGCTGGTGATTTACACTTTGCACGCAAAGCTATTCTATCTCAGACTCCAACAGCTTCTCTGGTGCTCCATAGGCCTTGTAAAACATGAAGAAATTATTTCAAAGCTCATCAGGCCAAAATAACTTTTAAAAAACATGTTCATGAATACTTGCCCTAAATCTTGATGTGCTCCAAATGTGCCATTACCTCTGCAGCCTCTTAGTTAAATTGTCCTGTTCTGCCACTTATTTTTCTTGTTACTTTGTTACATGAACTCTGCCTAGAAGCTGTTGAATCCAAGTAATTCTGAACGAACATCATGAATAAAAAATTAGCTAGCATTCGCGCCAAGAATTTTCAATTCTATTAAGGACACGGAGGCGAGGATTATGCTTCTCTTTCTTTTCTTTGCTACTCACAGCAGCCAATGAAAATCGTTTTGTATGCAAATAAAACTACATTTCCCATGATGCTTGTCCATACATCATATCCTGTACAGTCCTATAAGAGCCACCGTATCCTGTTTCTGCTCTTTCTTTGCTCGAACCTTGACTGTCCATAACATTAACAATTTCAGTCCAAAATAAGGAACATGAGTCCCAACAATCATCCTCCAACATGGAAGAACCATAGCCAAACTGGAAAGTTTATATCTTCTAAACCAGAAGTACTTCTGCTCCGTCTTCTTTTCCAGAACCTGAAAGGAATGAGACAGGGAAAACCCGTAACTTCTGCTTATACAGAATATCAAATGCATGTGGGTGGGTAATTTATTATCAACATTGTAATAAAACCGGGTGGGATAATCCTCGCCTCCGTGTCCTTAATAGAATTGAAAATTCTTGGCGCGAATGCTAGCTAATTTTTTATTCTATTACAGCACCGGAGGCTTCGGATTATGCTAGTTTAACGCTTAGCAAAACATAACTACAACCATATCACCCACCGGTTTATAACAACTGTTTAAATGTAGACTGAGAAAACGAATCAACAGATTTCCAGATGTCTGGAACGGTAAAATCATCATAAAATATTGAGATGCCATGGCACCACGAACAGGAGGTGCCCCAAACTTAGGGTATATATACCGACTTCCGTCAGCTGACCTTAACCTCCTGGCTATAAAAGCCGCGGAGACAATTTAAAACTTATGTAATATGATCACCCATCAGGGCGAACATCCTTCGTAAGCCTTAAGGTAATGAACCCACATAAGTGCAGTAGCTGAAACGCATAAATGTAACAGTTCTTGCCAAATTGTCGTACTGACATTAATACTAAAAGAAACTCCCCTGGAGTAGATACTGTACCTGTAAAATCCAGGATTTTCTCGTCGTAAAAACACCAACAGGTAGCTAGGTTTAGAAACGTAGGACGGACGATAATAGCTGTCAACATATTAGTTGGCCATTTATCCAAGTAAAGAACTATAGAAACATGCCACCGAGGGGAATTTTTTTGTTTGGGAGGTTTCGCTACTCTCGTACCTGTAAGTAACTACCAGAATACCGGCGCAAGCCCACCGGTTTGCCCAGCATCCGAGGATGACGTGCAGGAAAAAACGGCCGAACGGCCGCTGCGAACCGAGCAATACGCCAAGTCCTATGACATTAATGCTGAAAAATCATTCACAATGTGGGGAATTCAGCCCCACAGAAACCACGCGTCGTGTACTTACCGGCGAACCCAGCCTTCCCCTGTTGAATATCGTGTGTGATTGGAAGGACTCAGGTTCGGGAAAAGAACGCCTGCAGTGTGTCCGAAACCCGGCCAATGCCATTGGTGCCGGAAAAAATCTCACGCATTTGGCTTATCTCCACCATTAAGACCACTGATTCACCAATGATTTTTAAACTATTGTAGACCCGGCGGGTCGTGCATTTTTAACCTTTTTTTCTTTTTCTCCAAACCTCTGCAGGATTTTTGAAATTTAAAACCGACCAATTAGGTGCTGTATAAATTATGATTTCTAATTTTTGTTTATCACTTTAATTAAGTTGAATGGAACATTAGGAGTGGGAGCATTATTTCTCCTTTGAGGTCCTGAAGAAAGCCTTGTGGTAGGGCTTTAAACTTGTCGACCAACCAGGGAAACAGCAGGTAATTACACCTCGAGCATTTCCCGTCTGTCCCCAGATTTTTGCAGATCAACTAGGCGAAGAAAATAAAGTGTTTTTCTGTCCCACTATCTTGATATTTTTAATGTTCCTTCCATATAGTAAAAAAACAAAAAAAACACCATCTCTTAAAACCACATAGGTGTACAGGAACACCCATATTTTCTATTAAGTGCTCCCGCGTCTCTGTAGGTAGCAGCACGCCCCTGTCTGTAGAGGGCAGGGATGGACCCTATGATGAAGCATGCCACCAAGGGGAAACCCAGGTGGGTGAGGGTTATTGTAGGATGATCAGATTTTCAGAACAGAAAACTGGGATGACCATAGACCTAAAAATAGGACTGAAATGCTGCCACTGCCCATGGTCACTGAAGGACTACAGTGAGACTAGCCAGGTATGTATGTATGTATGTATATATGTATGTATGTATGTATAGATATATATTATGCAGTTTCATGAAAATTAAACACTCCATCCCCAATGTTTTGTTCCAAGGGCAGGCTTGTGATCACAGCCTTTGATGATGGGCAATGCAGATGCTGATTTATACCTCATTAAGTCCTGCTGTGCTGCATGAATGAGGCAAGGAAGCATTACTGGAGATTGTGATCAAGTAAACTGTTGCTGCTGTGATGAGAGGGTAGATGTGAACCTGCATAGAACTGTGATTAACATGCGTGCTCATCCAACCCTCTTTAAAAACTGGGGCATGTTTATCCTTGCACAATGTGTCGGGTTCCGGGACATTCCTTGAAAACACCCTACTGTTTGGGCAAATCCAGGGCATGCACCCTACACTATTGATATTTTCAGTATATTATATGTTTTCAGTTAATGTTGGGAGCAGAGAATGTGTCTTTCTACAGTGGTATCCCTTCCTTCCATAGCTTGCCAAGGACCTATCCAGAAGCATCTTATTTTGTTTCTAAATAAAGGGTCAGCTAAGCAGAATTCCAAACCATGGCTACTTCTTTGAATTTATTGACCAAATAACGTGATAGACTACCAAAACCCAAGAAAACTTATTGACCTTGAGAAATGCTGTTTGAAGATTTGGCGCTACCTTAATATTGAACTCCTTACAGAAGAGTGGTACATCTTCCTCTGATCGCAGTTTGAGTGTGAGTGGTTGTTACAGGGAATGAGTAATGCTGGTAAAAGAATGCCCCGCTTTCAATCCTGAACTTGGGAGTCAGAAAAAAGCACTACTGGCTGTTAAGAACTGAGCAAAATGCCACTAAAAGCAAAATGTCTTAGTACCCACCCCAAAACATCAAATTGACATGGTCAAAAGCATTAGTTGTGTCCACATTATAAATTGTTATGTTTCTTATGCACAGTTATAACGCGAGTTGACCAGATCAGGTTGTTGGCTAATTCTCCTAAGTAATTCATCCGTTTTTATGCTCATGTACAAAGTTAGTAATGTACTTGGATAGTGGAGAAGCCAGTGTACCCAAGAATACTTGGGCATCACAGTTTAATAAAGAAGTTTTCCTAAATTATTTGCAACATTTGGGATCCTATTCTGGTTTCAGTATTCAAGGAAAAATTGGCTCTTGCTTAAAATTGGGAAATACACTCCCTGCCTGAATGTTATCAAACAGGTGATGCCATACTCTTAATTGGCACTTTACAGATTTCGTTTGGGAGCACAGTTCTCAAAGTAAATTCAATTCACACATAATATTGGGTGTTCAATATTCTGCGGGTTTATAAAGTTAAAACTGTATACCTAGTGTCCACTTGGTTGGGCTCCAAAAAACCAGCACAATGTGCAAGCATCCTGTGTCATTTCATAAATTACTCTGAGAAGTGACCATTTGATCCCTTTTGCAGTGACCGGTTTCTTAGTTGGTCCTTTGAACGTGGAAATCCCAGTAGGTTGTGGAGGAATACTAGTGTTGATCACAACTTCTTTCAATTTGGGACACATTGCAGATAATAATGCTGGCTTAAGCAAGTCTCTATTTGGCATCTCCATTAGAGACTCCTAAGGAGCTTCCTATGGAAATCTAAGGAAAAATATCCATTAGTTGTCTGTCAAACTTTATTCGGTTGTCAGACCATAATATTCAGCCCATTAAATTTAAATATATTAAAGACCTTCATGGCAGATAAAAACACAATAGAAATAACCTTAAAACACAATCCTTCTCTTGTATCTAAAACATGTAGAATGACTGCCTTAAAAAGCTACTAGCTGATCAATTCATATTGCCTAGTGCATAGATACACAAAATTAGTTAAAACTATAACAATAAAAATGTACATAAGACTATTACAGTAATGCTTCCACTGGCACGAGAACACAAAAATAAAGGCATGTATGGCCGCTCAATTGGCTGCACTCCATCATGGTTAGACTAAATCCCCCCTACCGGCAAAACCTAATGGGGGTATACTGTGCTATGGGCCTGTTAAAGAAGATGACAAATTAAGTCTCTGTGCCTTTCTCCTAATTCCCCACATATTGCCCAGGAACTTTGCCATTTCAAACACAAATAATGGTCTTGTCGGATTTATGTATGCGCAAATCAACCCTTTGGTCACGGGATCCAAGCTGTTTACAAATTGGGATTAGCCATTTTTTCCTAGGTTTAAGGTATGCAGGACAGCCAAAGAGAGTATGGCCAATCGATTCGATCGGAGCAGGGCAACAAGGCCAGCCCATATTCAGGGCAACGTTATCCTCACTAAAGGCTTGTAAATTAATTCAGGGGTACAGAGCCGTGCCGGAATTGTATATGAACCATTCTGTAAGCCGGCACCTGGATAAGATCAAAGTATCCTTCCAGGATACATGTTAGTTTGAAGTCCATAAATTCCTTGGTCAATCTACCACACCTACTACACCTGATTTCATTCTGCACTATCCAGTCCCAGTGCATTGCTTTGATTTGTTTCTTTGTAGGTAGTTCTGGGCTATTAATACTGCTCCCCTTTACCCCAATGTTAAGGAGGTTTCTGATATTTCTAGTCCAGCCTATTTTTTTTTCTTTCAATGTATCCAATTAACAAACTTCTTCAAAGGCAAGTGCATATGGGGGCAATTCTGGGGTGGACGCTAACCTCAGCCAAAATAGGAGCGGGCGGAGCTTTACTAGTTCTTTAACGGGTTTGATGCCCATATCCAGTTCGAGAGGGCAAAGTGGTGTGCTTGATGGAAGAGACACTAGGCTCCTAAGGAACTTATGCTCAATCACTGTTAGATCGTTCACTTTTTCAAAGCCCCACAGCTCGGCCCCATAAAGGGCACTACTTACAGCCTTGCTTTTATATATCTCTAGGGCTGGTGCAACCGGTTTTGTATAGGAGCAACATTGTTCCTTCCTTAGGGCCCCAGTTACCTTTGTAAACTTGAGGTAGGCCTTGTTTAGATGTTGTTTCCAGGCCATACCTTCAGACAGTTTGATGCCCAAATATTCAAAGCAACTCACTTTCTCTAAGGAAATGTTATTTAGAGATAAGCGCCCTTTAAAAGAATTATGTGGATTCAGCATCATCTGTTTCATTTTGGAGGTATTTATTTCGAGGCACAAAAGTTCTTGAATCGGTTTAACAAATTTTGAAGCCCCATAGGTGTTTTGGAGACGAGGAGAGTTTTGTCGGCAAAAAGGAGGGTTGCAATTTTCTCATTCCCTAGGGATGGCACGGCCACTGGTTTTACTGCAAAGAAGTCGACCACTTGGCTGATATATAGAGAAAATCTTGTTGGGGGCCAAAACATAGCCCTGGCGGACCCCCCGGCAGATTTTTACCGGTTCGGTGACTTAGCCCTGGCCACCCCATCTCACCCTGACTTAGTTGTCTACATGAAGTCATACAAGTAGTGACAGGATTTCTAAGGGCATTCCCATCTCCTTGGGGCATGAGGCTGAACGCTGACTTCAGTTCTATAAACACTACGTATAGACTCCCTTGCCCAGTATCGCCACCTTCCAGTAGAGGAGAAAGAAACAGAAGACCTGATCAAATGTTATCGTTGTTTGGCGGAACCCTGCCTGTAACGGGAACAAGATATGGTTGTCGGCCATCCAATCCTGAATCCTCACTAGTAGAGAGCTGCAGAATACTTTTTGGATGCAATCAGGCTAATGGGCCGATAGTTATGCGGGTTGCTCCTGTCACCCTTTTTGAAGATGGGGATCACCTCTGCTCCCTTCCAGGATTCGGGAATAGGGGATCCCCCGGCGATATCATTGGAAAGTAACGTTATATATATTGCCCAATTATCCTCATCTAAACGAAAAATGTCATCTGGAATCCCATCCGGTCCAGGAGCTTTGGCAGGTACAATTGCCTCTATGGAGGCCAAGATTTCCTCCTTAGTGAAAAAAGTCCTTACTGTAGGGCGAGATAATGCGGGGAGAGATAGCCCTGTAGTTAGGCAGAAAGTATTGTTGTACAGAGCACCAAAGTGCTCTTGCCAAACAGCCGCAATTTTATTGGCTAAGGGAGTTCAATTTTCAAGATTTCAGCATGAGAGCCCAAAATTTCCTAATATTTGATTGAGAACAAGCCTCCCTAAGTTCTCTCCACTTTTCATCCCATTCTCACTTTGCCCTTGATAGTGATAGTATGTAAAGTCTCCTTAAGTTGCGCACCAGGGGCATATTCCTAAATTTAATAGCTATGGCCAATTGTCTCCTTGGTGACCTGCATTCCTGTGTAAACCATGGGTTTGCCTCATTTGTTTCCCTCTGTTTAGTACTAGGATAGTGAAAAGAGACAACAAAATTTCGAGCTAGCTGGTCAAAAAACTTTGCATGCAAAGCACTAATGTTCTCCGATGTACTCAACTCATCTGGTAGAGATTGAATCGCAACCAGGTGAGCCTCAAGCTCCCGCTTTATGGTGTTGTTTGGTCTCCTCCCCCATAACCATTGGCCATTTAAGATGGCGTTTGTCTTCCAAGGATACTACCTCTTTTGTGGTCATTTTGTTTTTAGCTACACTTGTGTTCACCCCAGGGATATGCCAGCCCCAAACTTAACGGATTGTGGTCGCTATCACAATTTTGTATCTATAGTCATATCAATTACAGTTGGCCATAGTTTAAGGTCCACAAAAATGTAATCGATGTGACTAGCACCAGTTGGGCCAATGAAGGTCAATTCCCCTCCTCTATCTGAGCGTGTTCTCCCTTTCGGTGCCTGCAGCCTATGTTCTAAAGTTAAGTCATTCAGTTGTAATGCTGAGTGTGACCATTTCTTTATTGGTGGGAGTTCAAGAGATGGAACTGACCATAGTTTATCCTCCACGTTGACATCATGGATATCCTCCCTGTCTAGGGGCTCAAAAGTCACATTGAAATCACCACCTATAATTAGTGGGTGCACGGGCCACCTCATATCCAACAGCTCGTCTAGGGCTTGTAAAATGGGGGATTTGCCTCCTCTAGTGCCTCTCGCGTAGACATTATAAATGTCTATAGTCTTGCCTAATCTACCTCTTAACCTGACCGCTAGAATATCTGGGCTATTGTTAGGGAGCTCTTTGATGTCTCAGTTTAATGAAATGCTGATCAAGGTCAGCATACCGCCTGATGGTTGCCCCTGTTTAGATGCTACAGCCGGCTTGTGGAATGTCACGAAACCTGGCACAAATGTGGGTGTTAAACTCCAGGTTTCTTGCAATGTACAAATGTCATGCGAGTTGGTGAGCTCGATCCACTGGGGCAGGCATAGTTTGCCCCTTGCACCAGCCACGTTCCATGAGGCCATTTTCAGCTGGTGAAGACCTACGGACGGTGACGGGTCGAAATGGTCTTGGGCGTCCTGAGTCGCATCTTCCTGGGAAAATGTGAGATTGCGAGTGACGTGTCTGAAGTATGGTTGGCAAATTGCTCTCCTGTGTGGCTCTGTGAAGTGTAGTTAGTAGGTTCTGACCCAACTATCAGATTTACTGCTGTTGTTGTCCCAGCAGGTGATGAGGGACCTACGTTTGTGGCAGATCCAGGGGCTCTAGTTATGGCATATGAGTGTAGTCTCATTTTCTGCCAAAGGAGATAATGGGGATGGCCTTATAGATCTCAAATTAAAGGTAGACTGGACTGTATTACTAGCCATCTGCCGCTTGAACTGAATGTTCGATGTTAATGGAGGGTATGTCCTAGCTTCTAGGTCAATTAAATTGTGCACTATGCTTTCATCAGCTAAAGAAAGTTCTATAGCATCTAGTGGGCTGTTCGTCAGAAAACATCTTCTAGTTCTCAATATATCATCCCTTATTATGGACCTGCACCCCCTTGCATGCCTAATCCAATGGATGGATTTGTTCTTAATAGATTCCTCTTTCTGCAAGGTTGCCACATTTGGGTACTTTTGTCATGTAGATTATATGATGATGGGGGATGGGTCGTTTTAACTGAGGTCTTAAAAGGCTGGATATCTCACCCCCCCCCCTCGCTACTCTAGGGGGAGGTGGTTGGTGTACAGGTGCCCTCACGAATGGTGCGTGGCCTTCCTTGATCCCCCTGACCCCCTCTATGCATTTTGCCCTCAGTGGTAATGTGTTCTGATAGCCTATGCTAGAGTGACCTATGTTGCTTGTCGGAGATGTAGGGGTAGCGGGATAAGGTACACATGGGAGTTGTAGGAATTGTTTCCAGTTAGCAGCAACCCTCAACGGTTCTATAGCTGGTAAGATATCAAAGCCACACGGTCCTTCTACTCTGTCAACCAGCTTGTGGATGAGCCCGGTGAGATTCCCAATTGTTGCTTAGAGAGCTAGAATTTCCCTATAAAGGTCTATTTTGGTAGTAGGGGTTACTTAGTCCTCTATCCCTCCAACCCCAGCTCGAGATGTTATCTGCCCTTTCGACCTCAGTGTCGTCCTTATCCTCCTATTCCCCTGGAACAGTAGCAATATCCAATGTGTCTAGTGAGTCTAGGAGAGGTAAAAATCTATTGCTGCATGGGAAATTGCCTATGGTCACAAACGCAGCACTACCCGTGTTAGACAAGTTTTTGGATAACCTGTCGGTGGAATCCGGTAGCGGTTTCCTGCCGATTGCCTTTTTAAACATACTCTGGATACGCCCAGATTTTTTGGGGATAGGGGATGCATGTATGGCATTAGATTTAGATGCGCTACCGGTGAAGGTCGGATCAAGAAGCTCCTCACACTCGGTCCAAAAATTATAAATGCGGTCAAGCACGCCGGCCCCCACCGAGGGGCTCGAGCTCTGAGCTTTCTTTCTCATTTTCATCTTATGGGCTCCTCCCAACCCTCCCACAGCTACTTTTCTCTTAACCATTTCTCCCCAATAGCCGGGAGAAACGAAAGAAAAACCCACCAGCAGGGGCGAGGTGTAGAGTTCTCGTTTTCACTCTAAAACAGCTATATAATAGCGCTCAGTACCTTTTCACGATGTAATGTCAGCAGTCCTCCAAAGCAAGATTTAAGGGGGGGTGGCCCAGCCAAGCCTCTTCCGGGCAAGGACGTGCCCGGCCCCTGTCCTTATGGCGCTCCTGTGCCAGAAACGATCTTGCGATCCCTCCTCCACTCGACCAGAGGCCAGGTGCAATCTGGGGGCTGAAGTCCCCCTGTGGCAAAGTGATTGTTGCATCCCGCCATTAGTTTCATGGACTGCTTTCTATTTGCGGGCTGGGTAGAATTGGGATTATAAAATTAATTTCTATGTTCATATGGAGTGCTCCAGTGGCGGCTGGTGAGCGAGCGTAGCGAGCAAGCCCGTATGACTTAAGGAGGGTTCGAGGGGGTTCTCCCCCCGAGAAAATTTTGAAAAATGAGTGGGCAAATGGTGCATTTTCAAGACTTTGTGGAAGCCACTATGCTAAACAGAAACAGGCCACTGCCTCCACTCAAACTATCGTCCGTTCCAAGGCCTCATGAATCTGCCACTTTAATCTGCAGGTTGCACACTTGAACCCAAGTAAGGTAGCTCGCCAGATCAACGCACGTGCCACCTCACTCAGGCAGATCACAGATTCGAACCCCAGTAAAAGAGCTTGCCAAGTTCATGCATGCACTGTTGTTTACACAGCAGGTCACGACTGAACCCTCCCATTCATTGTTCCAGCTAATAACGTCTCAATAAAAGAGCCAAGAAGCAATGTGCATTCTTGGTGGGCGCTAAATAAACTGCAACTATTCAACATAAAAAAACGTCATCAGTGCACCCTGTCCCTGTTCGATCAGACACAACAGGAAAATAATTTACTGAAAATCTGACCACATTCCCACAATAGATTGCTACATGGGTTTTTAACTTGAAAACAGTTCCTTAAACACTGCAGACATTAGAGCGAGAAAGGGTTTCTTTCCTAAGTGTGCTGTCGCGACATTCCCGAAGGCTGCAGGGCCGGTGTATTTATGTCAGGGGAGAGAGGATGAAGGGCGAGCGGTAGGGTGGGTGGAGAATGTAGGGTAAGGAAAGACGGGAGCGGCAGCGACGGGATTAGGGTCTCCTCTTACAGCAGAAGCTAAATACTGCTCTGCAGCCTACTGCACTGCACGAATGAGAAACGTGTGTATTGTGTAGGTGTATCGGTTATGTATGTGTGGGTGTCTGACTGCCGTGAGGTATGTATAATCTGTGTGCATGTCTCTCCTGTGGGTGTGTCTGCTCTGTGTGTGTGCCCTTCCGCTGTGTTTGTCTGTTTTGGACGTACAATGTGCGTGTTCGTGAGTCTGCACCTCTTTGCATGTCTGCTTGGTCTGAGCATGTGTATGTGTCTTCTGCGCGTAAGGCATGTACGCATCACACATTTGCCAGCACATCATGTTGCGAATGCACCATATGGGGAAATGTCATACGCCAGAGCTTGCTTCATGTCTGGAAGCCAAATAATGTGATCACATCACTGACTCCTGTGTTAATAATACCCCAATAGCTGCCTATTGGTCCCAGAGCACACAGCAAATAATTTTGCATCACCCACGAACTTTTACACACAGATATACCCAACAACAAGACAGAAAAGCTCACATTCTCTTGTCGTTTAGTTGGGTGTAGTGGGCGTAAAACTTCGTGGGTGATGCCTTTGGAACTCACTTCCTGTTGCAATTCCATGTCCCACCGTCCCCTCTCTCATTTCTCTTTCTAACCTTTACCCTGTGCATCTGACACAACATATTTGGTGTTATTCCCCTTTCCGTGCTTCCCACGTCCTCTGCACTTTCATTTTCTCTCATCTACTTGAGTTCGTTTTGCCTGCTTCCCCACGTAATTTGTTCTTGTGTTTACTCGCTATGTAATGTATGATCTATGTAAGCTGGCCGTTTCCATTGAAAATCGCTCTAATGCCCCTAGGCCATGTTTGCACTATATAAAACTGCAAGAATACATACATACATGATTGAAAATAAACGTGACGCGTCGCCAGCCTGGGTGTTGTTTGAAAAGACCTGCCACCCTCTCATCCTTCAGGAACTGATTAAATCCGATGGAACAGATGGAGGGGCAGACACGGGACGGAGGCATGATAAACGGGGCAGGGGACAAACGGCACGGAAGGGGCAGATTTTTAATGGGTAAGCCTAGTCGGGGGGGGGGGTCGGTCATACTGAGGAGGAGTAATTAGTTGGAAGGGGCAAATACAAAGGGAGAAAGGCAGGAAGAGACGACTGGCAAAGGGCAGGACGTCGGAGAGGTGTTTGGAATGGGACCGAAAGCAAGATTGGGCAGACCTGGGAGCGGCAAGTCTTACCTCGTTATGATGACGCAGTCAAAAATGCACTCGAGTCCGACCGGCAACTGCCACAGTCACTGCAGAGTGCAGACTCATGTGCAGGACGCCTGAGGTGGTCGAGTCTGCGCAGACTCAATTCCTGCTTCCCACCTGCCACACCCTTTCCCAACTCGTCACAGGGAGGGGTCCCACCCACGCCCTGTAACCAGTTGGGAAAGGGTGTGGTGACAAGCTCCACGCTCTCTGATTGACGTGGAGGGTTAGCGATCCCGGGCTTGTATTCAAAACGCCCGGGGCTAACTTTACCTCCACGCCCTCAGGGGCTGGACCCTTCTGCTTGCAGCTAGGTCTTTGCCGAGCTGATGACATCACAGCCTTCAGGGCTGTGAGGTTCTCAGCCGGCAAACACGTAGCCTTAAACAACAGGACAGGGCGAGTCACGTGACGTCAATTAATTAACACAGTCACTATAGTGGTGATACATATCGGCGGTGAGTGAGTGTGGGGCATACAGTGCCCCGCGTTCAAGGCATTTTGGCAGCTGAGCTCGTAAGTCATGGGTATTAAATGACTGCTCAGCTGAGCATATCCAGCAATGTAACAGGGGCGGAGCCCCGACGCCCTCATAGAGAAACCGCCAGTCAGTGCTCACACATAGCTCCCTAAATAACATTCAACTTTTCTGGTTTGCAGGTTAAGAAACTGTGAATGTAATATCAATGAACCTTTTAAGTGCCATGTTTAGGTATTTCTCATTCATTATTTCGGAGTTTGAGATCCTAGATAAAGAAGTGTAGTAGTTTATTTGTATTAATCCCACAGATTACAATAAAAACAGTGTATCGCACTCACCATAAATATAAAGTAGAAAAGAATGGTTAAAGTACTGGACATATCTACGTTAAAGAAAAAGTATGGTTAAAAATTACTGAATACAGGAGACTACTCTTTATATGCATCTTCTCAAAAATGTTGGTACTTTCATAAAGCATCATTGTCTTCAATTTAAAAATATATATAACAGACCCAAGGTTAGATCTTATTTTTGCCTCCTTAAAAATTGGTTGCAAGTAGAACTTTCTTAAATACAAAAGGGTAGGGCAGATACATAAAATGCGCAGAAGCGTTTCAGTTGTAAGCTGACAAGCAGACTTTCCTTTGAGAGTTTGATTCCCTGTTTTTGCAAATTCATAAATGGGGATTAGAGCAGTCTTTATCTTCGAGAAATAAAGAATTGGAAACAGTGACGCATATCAAGAATTCAGGTTGTCCTACTAATGAACCACTGTTAGTGTGTAGAAAACCTCTTTTAGATGAGAAATCTTTCTTTACAGGAGCGTTCTACTCCATGACAGGAATCTAGAATTAGGTTTACTTGCTGCTTGCTCTCAGCTACGTGTCTTCAAACGAAGAAAAGTAGTGGTCTAATCTACAGTAATCTGAAACTGAATAAACCGGCCTTCCAAGAAGGGTACCTGATATTTGAGTAACTATTTGTCCCTACCTTACACTGTCTGTGGGAAATGATTCCTGAAACCCTGTAAGTTCCTTCAGTAACTACGCCTTTCATCCATCCTACCTTGGTGCCACTGTTGAGGTCCTAGAATGCTCACTTTGTCAACACCACTAAAATTGATCCTGTAAATTCATCCACAACCCTGTAAGGAGACTGTCTCTCACAGATAAGGAAGGCTGACTCTGCATACACCGGTAAAATTCAGACTGTAGCTTTCTCTGCTAAAGTCACATGACCAGTGCAACTCCACCACTAAAATCCTAACTATTGCAAGGTAAATTGCACATTCTCCATCCTGGGCCCGAAATTGTGTAACTCTCTGCCTACTACCCTGAGACTTGAAGAAGACTATCTGCGTTTCAGAAAATTGCTTAAGACTTTGCCTTTTTACTCTAGCATATAATTAGACTGACTCCGGTTTCGATTTCTCCAACTCTAATCCTAGCACCAAGAGACCTGCTTTAGAAATTCACAATTAACATAACATACACTTTCAAATGGAAAACAAACTCCTCAAATTAAATGCAGCTGTCAATGGATAATATGAAACAGGAGAGCTTATTCAAAAGCTGATCAGAGGTAATACAGGCAGTAAAGATCTTCAGTGACCCTAACCCATCACCTTTGGGATACTCCTAAATCTAGAATGGCTCTATGAACCTTCTCAGACGTCTTACAGCAATACCGATGAACAGAGAGCGTGATTTTACACTTCGTGCCAATTTTAGTCTACCTATTTCTTCTGTTTCACTTGTTGAAACATCTCATTGTGAGCAAAAATGTACAATAACAATTTTTCCGTACCACCTCAACTCCTTTAAAATCTTTCTCCCCTTGGGCAATCTGCGCAGAACTTTCCCGACACAATTAAAAGTTTATTGCAATGTTTATCTAGATTAACTAAATGGGGCCCACACAATTGAAGAACAAAAATATAGGGTCGAACAAGCTTACGCATAACTTCCACAGTGCGCTCCCTGCCTGATATAGTTAAGGTTACAGTGCACTTTCTGTGCCAAATCAATTATGCTGTTCTGTGGGAAAACAGTTCTGCTGTATGGCCATGTCACCCAGCTGCGCATAATAACATGTTGACCACGTGTTGGTCCAGACAAATGTTTGGCAAATACTGGCTCCTTATAAATTATATTTTGGCATGATGTTGGACCTCATTCGGACCACATTACTCCATATAGTTCCTGCCAATCTTCACCATTTCCCCCCATTTATTCTGATTTTGTTTTGAAGCGTTGGATATCTGATGTAGCCAACTTAGAGAAAACTGATTTTTATTTTGCTTTCATGAAGTTAATGCAATATTAGAAATCTATTGTTTAGGGCTATATTTTACTTTGAAATGCGTCGTTGATGCAATTTCTGGCGTGAAGACGAATTTAAACCAAAGCACTACGAACAAGAGCCACTCGATTTCTGTTATAGGGACTTTATGCCTGCCCTCTTCATCCATTGGCCTTTTGTCATGTGTGATTCCCCGCCCCCCCCCCCCCACTGCAGCCTAAAGCATGGCGTAGTTAGTGACGGCATTCTGCCCTTTCACAAGGAGCACATCTAGGCATAAAGTGCTTCCCTTATGTGCTAGGTACTACTATGTCACATTTTAATGCAACTCCCTTCTTAAATGGGTTCCGGCATCCTTTCGTGTTCGTCTGGCAGTATCAGGCATGATTATTAATCTATTAATGCAGTCACCTGTGGATAGACAAGATGGCTTCTTTGGCATGGACTCCACTCATGATTTAACAGACTCAAATGAGGAAGGTTTGTCATAATGGCGATCGAGCTATTTCTTGTCCCCCATAGTTGTATTGCTCCTCCTATATCAGAGGCAGACAAAGGTACAGAGTAGAGTCTCTTTTTGGGTCACTTGAGTTCCTTGATAACACAACATTTTGCGCCCTAATTATGATTTTTTTCACATTTACCACTTGATCCACATCTTCCTCGGAGATGTCAACAAAAATGTTGACTCAAATGGCTTAATAGTGATACAAAACGCTGCATTTGCAAATGCAGTGCACTTTGTTACACGTTGCCTACTATCAAGGGTTGACCTTCCATTGGATCGCTGTAGACGGTGGTTAAAAAGCTATGCATGCCACTCAAATGGAAGTGTGGCCTCCAAACGATGGAATGAGGGGAAACGTGTCTCTTCTACTGCAGGAAATCATAAAATATATTAGAACAGGGCGGAGGAATGGTTGTGTCTTTCTCATGAATATGCTCTATCTAACTGTTCAAGCCAATTAATGTTTAGATAGCATGCTCTCTAGGTGGCAGAGATTTTAGGATCACAATCTGAGTTTGGAAAAGTGTCAGATGTCTTAAATGTCCTTCAAAGGTTTAGTGCCTTGACTCTTAAAGTGCCTCACAGGGGCATAACTCAAGCCTCTGCAGGGCAGGGGGACCTCCAAACCTTCAGGGAGCCCCTATTGAACACAAACCCAATTGATATCTGTGAGGTACATGAGGCTGAGGGGCCACTCCTATTTTACAGGGGGGCTCCATCAGTGTGTGTTATACCTTTGGTTCCTCCTAGACTGACACACAGATACATAAACCAAACATGTGGGCCCAGATTTACTAACACTTTGCTTTGGGTTTGTGTAAAAAAAAATGAAATTAGTTAATTAACTGTTTGAATTTTAGTTGTATTTCTTTGGAAACCTTTCTACATTTAGTAATGCAGCATGTTATTTTCACAGGTACTTAAAGGCATGCTTTTGCCTTTGTTCAGTCCCTGTATATAAGAGATGCATGCACTGTAAGAATGTCAGATGTGTTGGTCTGTCCCAGTATTTACACCAATAACAATTTCAGTAGCACTATTTTATTTCTTTTATAGCGCTACGCAACCCAATGCAGGGTGTCAGAGCTCTCTATAGTAACATAAACATTATACATTGACAATAAATGATGTACATGTGTAAATCAATGTACAAGATGAGTTACAAGAGACAGGGTTACAAGGTGTAGGAGTCACATGTCCTTCATAGTTCACTGTGCTGTATTACAAGGATTACAATTTATGAACTGCAGGAAACAAAAGGATCTCTGTGTTAAAAGCAGTAACCCACTTTACTATCTACATAAAATAAAAATCTGTCATCTGCATGTTACGTGATGTGCTTTGCAGGAGACACATTAACCCGCTATTCAAATCTGGGACTTCACAAAACACAGATTTCTCCAACAAATACATTACACTCCAGAGTTATCTCACCCTTAATACTATTCCATGAGATTTACTGGGCACCTTTACTGTAGATGCGTTAACCCAATCAAATATTTTAAAATGTAGACTTTGCAACCAATTAAGCATAACAGGTCTACGGCCATGCTTCTTCTCGTTGCCAATTTCTTTGTGGCAGGGCTTAAAAAAATAAATGTATTAGTTGAGGCCCAGATTTTGTGTCTGGATTGCGCCACTTTTTTGGCACAACCCTGATGCCAAATCTCATTTGTTAAATCTCATAATGCGCTTAAATGTACATAAGATATACATGATAATCGTGTGAGGTCTTAATATCTGATGTCACTTCCAGTGAGGTCACTTCCTGTGAGGTCACATGTAATGTCACGCGTCATGACATCATGCGCTGTGATGACACGCGTCATGATTTCACTTGCATACTGCCTAACCTGGTTAGTCCACCCACTTTTTTTTTATTTTTAGGGCTTGTGCCCTGTAGTAATGGGTTTCTGTAGCAACAGACCAGGCCTTTGCTTTAGCAGTGGGGCTCCTGTTTTTAGGTCTGAGCTGCAGACCGCTTTAGCTGTCAGCAGGCAGACCTGTTGTTTCGGATACATAACGCATACTACTAATGGGCTGTGGGTTTGATTGCTTTGTCTCTCTGTTCTCTCCTCTTGATTCAATTACTTTCCTCCTTATTTATGTTGACGAACCTGGAGCATTTTAGTCGAACACTGTCCTGATTGGATGAGTGCTATCCTTGCGCTGCACACTTACGGGGTATTGTGTTTTTGTTTTGTTTTCTTTACCAGCGCTGCACACTTACGGGGTATTGTGTTTTTGTTTTGTTTTCTTTACCATTCTCTGGAAGTTTGTGTTTCTGTGCTTTCTTCTCCTGCTCTCTCTCCCTGGGCTGTCTTTTGACTTCCACTCTCTCGAATGTTTCTATCGCTGCTCCCACTTGTTTTCAGATTTTTTATTTTTTTTTGTGCATGCTGGACAGCTGCAAAATGCTTCCGGGTTGCTTACTCTTTTTTGGACTCCTTGCTCCCTGTCAGTACGTCTTGCAATTTTTTGACTGCCCATTCTTTCTATATATTTTTTTGTACATTTTAATTTAGTTTTATCAGCATTGCATTTATAGAAAACTGATACTTTTTCGTTCTCTTTTTTCAGTGTCAAATGGGTAGCTAAAAGTACATACGTACACACGACCGTGCATAATTTACCTGATTCAGAGGAACAATGTTGACATCTTCCCAAGTGTGGTGCCCAAGATTTATAAATCCTGTAGCCAGATCTCCAAGTAAATGTATGGTTGAACAGAATGAACAGGCTGGTTTCATAGCCAAAAGTGCATTCTTAAGATCTGCCTAAAGACGGCTTTACTTGTCTTTCAAAGGTTTTTTTAGGTTGGATTAGTAACAAAAGATCAGCCCCTAGTTTGTGTTGAGATGTTGGAGTTCTGCCGGGGAAAATGGCAACAGTGATGATTGCAGTTAATGATGAAAGGGAGCACAGGGCAAGAATCGTTGAATGGGTTGCGTAAAAGTCATATTTGACAGGGGTGGCAAAGTGGGACAAACTAGGCTGCCTCTGACATCACTTAATGCACAAGTAATGAAGACCTCCCACACTCAAACTGAGGTGGGGAGGATGTGGGGAAAGCTGGCATTAAAAAATAAATAAAAAAATGTACCTTCTCACCGCTTCCTTGCCGCGTTTCCCCTCCATAGTGCTCCCTCGCTACCCTGAACAGGAAGCACACCCAGGCAGCCAATCAAAGCACTGCCTTAGCAGCGTTGTGGTTGGTCTGACCACTGTGTTTCGGCGCTCAGGCGCTGACTGGGAGCCTGAGCATGTTCTCCACCAGTGGCGGCTCGAATAGGGCGTGGGGAGGGGCAGGGTGGGGAGGTAGTAAACTCAGACATACGACGGAACGGAGGATAGTACGGAACGGAGGAAAGTAATAATTACTATCCTCCGTTCCGTCATATGTCTGAGTTTACTACCCCCCCCGCCGCCCCGCAGCGCGCCCTATGAGAGTCGCCACTGTATCTCCACGCGGGCTGTAATGCAGCCTGCATGGAGAACATGCGAAGTGCGCAAGACTGTTTGGCTGGCCCGAGAGGGCCGGCCAAGCAGTCATTGGACACTTAGGAGGGTGCTACCACTCCACTCCTCCCCTGCCCCCACCCCCTCACGCAAAGCTGCCGGACATAGGACAAAATAAAATAATAACACAAGTTATTATCATTTTATTTTCCCTTTATTTCACTGCTAAAAAGCAGTAGGGCTACGCTCCTCCACCTTAGCGGAGGAGCCCATATATCCACCTGCGCACTGTTGTTCATATAGCCATTCATCTAGTCAATACCCCATTCATTAATCTATGCTCTCACTCCTCCATCCATTCATCTTTGTGCTTAATGATCCTTTCACCTTCACTGGTGTAAAATAAATCCTTTCCAGCGTTCACTCATCCCTTCTCGCATTGACTCTCTCACCCGTCCATAAAACCTCACATACAAACTTGCCAGTCAAGGATGAAACACTTTTAGTAATAAACAAAGCTTTATCTATTAGCTTTGTGGGTGCTCGTGAATTTCTTAGAACTGAATTAAAGACAGTTATTTTCCATTCAGGTGTGATACCATCTACTGCACGTATTTCTTTAAAAAAGGAGAAAAAAAAAAACACAATGTGATCTAAATGTAAAATTACAGATGTTGATTTACAAATTGGGAAACCCAACAAATGCCATGCCACTGGCTTCTGAACAAAGGGGACATTTTGAATAAACGATACAGAACTGACAAACATGCAAGCGTGTTAATGCTTATTGCAAAGTGCAGGTATTACATGGTAAACCTCCTTTCCCTTGCAGGTTCCTTTCCTACACATGGGAAATTTAGTTACAGCACCTATATATGTGTATGTATAATATATATTTGAGTGAATATAATATATATATAATCTTTAGGTTTAGGAATGGGTAGGGGCATTGTGTGGTAAGGATATCTTTAGGGTTTAGGGGTGTGCAGGGGTTTGGGTGGTAAAGGTATTTTAAAAAGGGGGGTTCTTTCTAATAAAGAAAAACGATTGAAACTACAAATAAAAAAAAAAATTGAGTCATATTTGTGTGTGTGTGTATGTGTGTGTGTATATATATATATATATATATATATATATATATATATATATATATATATATATATATATATATATATATATATATATATATATTCCCAAACAGTGACCTCCACTCCACGGTCACAAACGAGGCGCACACTGGAGAAGTAAAGTTTATGAATTTATTCACCACACGACTACTACACCGGACAGGCGCGTTTCGGCTTCACGCCTTCCTCAATGTCGGTGGGGTCAACAAAAATCTCCATATTTAAAACATGATTGCTAGTAAACACAAAGAAAGGAAGCACTTCATTCAGGTAAGCAAAAGTGAAAATGTAATTTTCCACAGAATCTCTGTGTCGGCCATCTTTGAATGGTTCAGATGTGCCTATATTGCCTATACATTTCTAAGCATTGCTCTACATTTAGTGTCAGATACATGTTTCTATACACATCTGAATTCTCTAATTCATTAAATTCATTCTGTTACTTAGACGGCTAGTTCTATGAATCAACTTGAATATCAGTTACTTCATTGCTGCGTTATCAGGCCCTGAATGGGCAAGTATTTCCTGCATACAAATAATCAACATACAATGAAACAATTACTGCTGCACAGTACATCTGGTATTGTTCCATACTCATTTTATAATCTAATATGCTCTTGTTGTTAAAACTACTTTGTTTCATTTCTGTATCAACCTAGTGATCGATTTTCACATCAATTCATGATTAATTCCTCCATGGTCAATCTTGTCAAAACATACAACAAAATAGTTAACTCAAAATTCGCTATTAGTCTTATGGATCCATTTTTACTGCACAATATCCATACTCCCCAAAACGTATGCCTTCTAAACCTTTTAAACTTTCAGTTTTCAACAATTTATTCCATTCATATGTTATTGAAATTGCCTACTCCACTTGTCTCTCAAGTGCATTTATATATTTATGGAATGTGAACCCATAACTCCTCCTCATTGTTAAGTCCTCTTGGAGTCTTCGTCTGCAACTCAACTATGTATCTGGATTCCAGCTTCCTCAATTTTTTAGTTCTGTCCCCTCCCCTCTTTGGGGACCTGGTCTATACAAAAGAATTTCAAAAGATTCTGATTCAATCTATGTTTCTCTTGGAAAACGTCCGTCATGGCGGCACAGCGCAAAATAAAATAAAATAAAATAATTGCACAAAAGAAGAGGCGTCCGTTCCCGTTTTCCGATTCTCAAGCATTGAATCGTCAAAGGAAAAAGGTTACTTGTTATATATATATATATATATATATATATATATATATATATATATAATCTACTGGCGGTCGCCAGTAGATAGTTATAGTTAAAACCTATTATCCATAGGAAATCCGCGACATTCTATTTGAAATAACGTTGGCACCAGTTGACGAATCTTCGCGAAAGTTTCCAACTTGTTGGGGCGCTCCGGTCCGCTCCTATCCTGAAAGTCTCGGGGTGATACGTCAAGCGGGGGCCGAGAAAAAGGGGGGGTCCCAAAACGCATTTTCCCCATTCATTTTTCCATAGGAACCTTTAGTCGCAGCTACAGCCCGAACTGCTGAACGGAATTACACCAAATTTGGCAAAGAGGTAGCCCTTGGTTCAGTGTCGTGCCTTTTGCTTAAATGGTGTAAATCCGGTCAGTAGTTCCTGAGAAAATCAAAAGTAAAGTCACATATATATCTGGGCGGAGCCTAACCACACATGTCATCGTGAGATCTGATTGGCTGTCAGCACTTCATCCTGGAATTGCTGGCAGCCATCTTGGGACCAATATAAATGATAGTACCTCATTGAAATGCATTGTAGTGAATAGAAGATTTTGAGGGTCACCAAAAGGAGAACTATAAAGGGTGATAACAGGCTTTAGTTACATTAGAATTTATTTGTTGATGGTACCATACTAATTTTAGGAATTGTGGTGTATTCTAAGGTGATTTTACCATGTGAAAAACCTTCTGCTGGGATATCATGAATCATGTTTGAGAGAACACTATTTTCTCATGCTTGTCCCATGGAGGTTTGGAAGGTGCTCCAGAAGCTAAAATGAGAGCATATTTTCTGTAAATTCACATTATCTTTCTCACTCATGTGAGAATGAAGTCTGACATTCTCAGTAAAACATGTACCTCCAACAAGGGCAGAGACTGTCAGTTGATTCCTTTGTGTTCTACTGCAGCTTCCCAGAGTGTTCTAAAGAACAACTAGAGTGCTAACAGCCTTAATTATGACAAAAGTATGGCACACCTGAAGCCATCTTGATTGGAATAAACTGGTAACACTTAAACAATTTAATTTAAAAAGGAACAAAATGATGGGGTTCATTTTGTCATAGAAATTACGGTTAGTGCTGTAGAAAGAAAAATTAGGACATGTTTCAAGTGTGATCTCAAATATCTTCCTGTTATATTTCAACAGGAGCAGCCTGCCAGTTGATGCCTTTGTGTTCTACTGCAGCTTCCCAGAGTGTTCTAAAGAACAACTAGAGTGCTAACAACCTTACTTATGACAAAAGTATGGCACACCTGAAGCCATCATGATTGGAATAAACTGGTAACACTTAAAACATTTAATTTAAAAAGGAACAAAATGATGGGGTTCATTTTGTCATAGAAATTATGGTTAGTGCTGTAGAAAGAAAAATTAGGACATATTTCAAGTGTGATCTCAAATATCTTCCTGTTATATTTCAACAGGAGCAGCCTGCCAGTTGATGCCTTTGTGTTCTACTGCAGCTTCCCAGAGTGTTCTAAAGAACAACTAGAGCGCTAACAGCCTTACTTATGACAAAAGTATGGCACACCTGAAGCCATCTTGATTGGAATAAACCGGTAACACTTAAAACATTTAATTTAAAAAGGAACAAAATGAGGGGTTCTTTTGAAATAGAAATTATGGTTAGTGCTGCAGAAAGAAAAATTAGGGCATGTTTTAAGTGAGATCTCAAATCCTCTTCTATTTCATTAGAAAATTCTGACATGCAGACTGAAACAATCACTTTCAATACCAGCAGCAGACTACCAGTTAACTCCCTGGTGAGCAGTAGCTTTACTCCAGTGATCTAATGAGCAACTAGAGTGCTAACATTCTGAATTTATGGCAGATGTGAGACACATCTGAATGCCTTCTTGATGGAATCAAAGTAAAAACTGAAAGCATTTCCTACTGAGGAGACTGCAGTAAATGAAGAAATTAGGAAACTTCATAACAAAGAAGTCTTCCAAGATGGTCACCAGTGAAAAAAGAGCCCAAATGTAGCACAAATATTACCCAGATGTAGCCCACATATAGCCCAATGACAAAAGTGTGCAAAACACTTTTTATTTATAGTTTTTGGCAGTTTTATGTAGTGCAGACTGGTCAGGTATTGGAGCATTGCATCTTAAAACATGACCCCCTACACTACAAAAACACCACTGCACTACCTTAAACCCTAAAACACTACCCCCAGCACGACCCCCTACACTACACAAGCACCACTGCACTATCCTAAACCCTAAAACACTACCCCCAGCACGACCCCCTACACTACCCAAACACCACTGCACTAACCTAAATCCTAAAACACTACCACCAGCACGACCCCCTACACTACCCAAACACCACTGCACTACCCTAAACCCTAAAACACTACCCCCAGCACGACCCCCTACACTACACAAGCACAACTGCACTACCCTAAAACACTACCCCCAGCACGACCCCCTACACTACACAAACACCACTGCACTACCCTAAACCCTAAAACACTACCCCCAGCACGACCCCCTACACTACCCAAACACCACTGCACTAACCTAAATCCTAAAACACTACCCCCAGCACGACCCCCTACACTACCCAAACACCACTGCACTACCCTAAAACATGACCCCCTACACTACACAAACACCACTACACTACCCTAAACCCTAAAACACTACCCCCAGCACGACCCCCTACACTACACAAGCACCACTGCACTACCCTAAACCCTAAAACACTACCCCCAGCACGACCCCCTACACTGCCCGAACACCACTGCACTGCCCTAAACCCTGAAACACCAGCCCCTGCATGACCCCCTACACTGCCCGAACACCACTGCACTGCCCTAAACCCTGAAACACCACCCCTAGCACGACCCCCTACACTGCCCGAACACCACTGCACTGCCCTAAACCCTGAAACACCACCCCTTCACGACCCCCTACACTGCCCGAACACCACTCTACTGCCCTAAACCCTGAAACACTACCCCAGCAAGACCCCCTACACTGCCCGAACACCACTGACCTAAACCCTGAAACACCACCCCCAGCACAACCCCTACACTGCCTGAACACCACTGCACTGCCCTAAACCCTGAAACACTACCCCCAGCATGACCCCCTACACTGCCCAAACACCACTGCTCTGCCCAAAACCTTGAAACACCAGCCCCTGCACGACCCCCTTCACTGCCCGAACACCACTGCACTACCCTAAACCCTGAAACATCACCCCCAGCACGACCCCCTACACTGCCCGAGCACCACTGCACTGCCCTAAACCCTGAAACATCAGCCCCAGCACGACCCCCTACACTGCCCGAGCACCACTGCACTGCCCTAAACCCTGAAACACCAGCCCCAGCACGACCGCCTACACTGCCTGAACACCACTGCACTGCCCTAAACCCTGAAACACCAGCCCCAGCACGACCCCCTACACTGCCCAAACACCACTGCACTGCCCTGAACCCTGAAACACCAGCCCCAGCACAACACCCTACACTGCCCGAACACCACTGCACTGCCCTAAACCCTGAAACACCACCCCGTGCATGACCCCCTACACTGCCCAAACACCACTGCACTACCCTAAAACACCACCCCCAGAGCGACCCCCTACACTGCCCGATCACCACTGCACTGCCCTAAACCCTGAAACACCACCCCCTGCACAACCCCCTACACTGCTCGAACACTACTGCACTGCCCTAAACCCAGAAACACCATCCCCAGCACGACCCCCTATACTGCACGAACACCACTGCACTGGCCTAAACCCTGAAACACTACCCCCAGCAAGACCCCCTACACTGCCCGAACACCACTGCACTGCCCTAAACCCTGAAACATCACCCCCAGCAAGACCCCCTACACTGCCCGAACACCACTGCCCTAAACCCTGAAACACCACCCCCAGCAAGAAATACTACACTGCCCAAACACCACTGCACGGCCCTAAAAACTGAAACACCAGCCCCAGCATGACCCCCTACACTGCTCGAACCCCACTGCACTGCCCTAAACCCTGAAACACCACCCCCTGCACGACCCCCTACACTGCCCGAACACCACTGTACTGCCCTAAACCCTGAAACCCCACCCCCAGCATGACCCCCTACACTGCCAGAACACCACTGCACTAAACCCTGAAACACCACCCCTGCACGACCCCCTACACTGCCCGAACACTACTGCACTGCCCTAAACCCTGAAACGCCACCCCCAGCACGACCCCCTACACTGCACGAACACCACTGCACCGCCCTAAACCCTGAAACACTACCCCCAGCAAGACCCCCTACACTGCCCGAACACCACTGCACTGCCCTAAACCCTGAAACATCACCCCCAGCAAGACCCCCTACACTGCCCGAACACCACTGCCCTAAACCCAGAAACACCACCCCCAGCAAGACCCCCTACACTGCCCGAACACCACTGCACTGCCCTAAACCCTGAAACACCACCCCCAGCAAGACACCCTACACTGCCCGAACACCACTGCACTGCCCTACACCCTGAAACACTACCCCCAGCACGACCCCCTACACTGCCCGAACACCACTGCTCTGCCCAAACCCTGAAACACCAGCCCCAGCACGACCCCCTACACTGCCCGAACACCACTGCACTGCCCTAAACCCTGAAACACCAGCACGACCCCCTACACTGCCCGAACACCACTGCACTGCCCTAAACCCTGAAACACCACCCCCAGCACGACCCCCTACACTGCCCGAACACCACTGCACTGCCCTAAACCCTGAAACACCAGCCCCAGCACAACCCCGTACACTGCCCGCATACCACTGCACTGCCCTAAACCCTGAACCACCAGCCCCAGCACGACCGCCTACACTGCCCGAAAACTACTGCATTGCCCTAAACCCTGAAACACCACCCCCAGCAAGACTACCTACACTGGCCGAACACCACTGCACTGCCCTAAACCCTGAAACACCACCCCCTGCACGACCCCTACACTGCCCAAACACAACTGCACTGCCCTAAACCCTGAAACACCACCCCTCAGCACGACACCCTACACTGCCCGAACACCACTGCACTGCCCTAAACCCTGAAACACCACCCCAGCACGACCCCCTACACTGCCCGAACACCACTGCACTAAACCCTGAAACACCACCACCTGCACGACCCCCTACACTGCTGGAACACCACTGCACTGCCCTAAACCCTGAAACACCACCCCCAGCACGACCCCCTACACTGCCCTAACACCAATGCACTGCCCTAAACCCTGAAACATCACCCCCAGCACAACCCCCTACACTGCCCGAGCACCATTGCTCTGCCCTAAACCCTGAAACACTAGCCCCAGCACGACCCCCTACACTGCCCGAACACCACTGCACTGCCCTAAACCCTGAAACACCACCCCCAGCATGACCCCCTACACTGCCCGAACACCACTGCACTGCCCTAAACCCTGAAACACCAGCACCAGCAAGACCCCCTACACTGCCCGAACACCACTGCATTGCCCTAGACTCTGAAACACCAGCCCCAGCAAGACCCCCTACACTGCCCAAACACCACTGCACTGCCCTAAACCCTGAAACACCAGCCCCAGCACCACCCCCTACAATGCCCGAACACCACTGTACTGCCCTAAACCCTGAAACACCACCCCCTGCACTGCCCCCTACACTGCCCGAACACCACTGCACTGCCCTAAACCCTGAAACACCACCCCCTGCACGACCCCCTACACTGCCCGAACACCACTGCACTGCCCTAAACCCTGAAACACCACCACCCCCTACACTGCCCGAACACCACTGCACTGCCCTAAACCCTGAAACACCACCCCCTGCACCGCCCCCTACACTGCCCGAACACCACTACACTGCCCTAAACCCTGAAACACCACCCCCAGCATGACCCCCTTTACTGCTCGAACACCACTGCACTGCCCCAAACCCTGAAACACCACCCCCAGCATGACCCCCTACACTGCCCGAACATCACTGCCCTAAACCCTGAAACACCACCCCTGCACGACCCCCTACACTGCCCGAACACCACTGCACTGCCCTAAACCCTGAAACACCACCCCCTGCACCACCCCCTACACTGCCCGAACACCACTGCACTGCCCTAAACCCTGAAACACCATCCCCAGCACGACCCCCTACACTGCCCGAACACCACTGCACTGCCCTAAACCCTAAAACACCACCCCCAGCACGACCCCCTACACTGCCCGAACACCACTGCACTGCCCTAAACCCTAGAACACTACCCCCTGCATGACCCCCTACACTACCCAAACACCACTGCACTACCCTAAACCCTAAAATACTTGCCCCAGCACGACCCCCTACACTACCCGAACACCACTGCACTGCCCTAAACCCTAAAACACTCCCCCCAGCACGACCCCTACACAACCCGAACACCACTGCACTGCCCTAAACCCTAAAACACTACCCCAGCACGACCCCCTACACTACGTAAACACCACTGCACTGCCCTAAACCCTAAAACACTACCCCCTGCATGACCCCCTACACTACCCAAATACCAATGCACTACCCTAATCCCTAAAACACTACCCCCCGCACAACCCCCTACACTACCCAAAGACCACTGCACTACCCTAAACTCTAAAACAATACCCCCCGCACGACTCCCTACACTACCCAAAGACCACTGCACTACCCTAAACCCTAAAACACGACCTCCTACACTACACAAACACCACTGCACTACCCTAAACCCTAAAAAACTACCCCAGCACGAACCACTACACTACCCAAACACCACTGCACTCTCCTAAACCATAAAACACTACCCCAGCAGTACCCCCTACGCTACCCAAACACCACTGCACTACCCTAAACCCTAAAACACTACCGTCAGCAATACCCCCTACACTACCCAAACACCATTGCACTACCCTAAACCCTAAAACACTACCGTCAGCAATACCCCCTACACTACCCAAACACCATTGCACTACCCTAAACCCTAAAACACTACCCCCAGCAGTATCCCCTACACTACACAAACACCACTGCACTACCCTAAACCCTAAAACACTACCCCCAGCACGACCCTCTTCACTACCTAAACACAACTGCACAATTTGTTACAGGCGTTGCAACGCAGGTCTGTGGTGCTTACTGGAAGTACCTGGTGGGCTAGTTGGGCCCCAGGGACTCTCAGGATTCAAGGTGACCTAATCCCCCAACTTAAAACGCGCCACGGGGCGCGTTTGCACAGTGGTGAAGGGAGGGGCGGGGCCTCAGGTGACATGTGCGCAAACACGCCCTGTGGTGCGTTTTAAGTTGGGGAGTTAATTCCTTTGAATCCTGGGGGCCAACTAGCCCACCAGGTACCTTCAGTAAGCACAACAGAGTTGCGTTGCAGAGAGGTGAAAAAGGTGCGTGGCCTCGGAACGCCTCTCTGCAACTCAGCTCTGTGGTCCTAACTGTAGGTACCTGGGGGCTAGTTGGGCCCCAGGGACCCTCAGGATTCAAGGGGACTTAATCCCGCAACTTAAAACGCGCCACGGGGCGCGTTTGCACACATGTCACCTCAGGCCCCCCTCCCTTCACCACTGTGCAAACGCGCACTGGCTCTGGTTAGTCAGAGTCAGTTACCACCAGTACCCGTCTGAAAAAGTTGTGGGCACAGGATGATTTTGCAACAAGGCCTCTTTCTGCTCCTCTGTTGGTTCTTTCTGCACATCTTTTGCTTCTTTCTGTGCGTTTTTTCTTCTTTCTTCACATGTCCTACCTCTGTAGGCATAGTTAGAAACTAGCATTTAAAAAACCTTTGAAATTCACTTAAAAAATCATAGGTTTCAGGCACGTTATAGTTAGAAATTAGCATTTAAAAACATTTGAAATTCACTGAAAAAACCATAGGTTTCAGGCACGTTATAGTTACAAATTAGCATTTAAAAAACCTTTGAAATTCACTGAAAAAACCATAGGTTTCAGACACGTTATAGTTAGAAATTAGCATTTAAAAAACTTTTGAAATTCACTGAAAAAACCATAGGTTTTAGGGACAGTTATAGTTAGTTGGACATTGCACTCGTACAAAACCCGTGAAATTCCCCTGTTATAGTTAGTTCAGCTAACTATAACTCGCGCCCCGCAATGCACTGCTGATGACGTCACATATTACATCACTCATGACATGGTCCGTGACATCACTGATGACATCACTGATGACATCTCAAATGACATCACTGATGACATCATCCATGTCATAATTTCATGCATCTTCTCACACCCTAATATAACTTTTGATACACCCACTCTAAATTACAGACTGCCATTCTCAAAACCATAGACACTCCAACACCAAAAACTACATACTCACTCACTGATTCTTAGGTCTACACACACATCCACTCACTCACCTGTACAGTCACTCATACTTACAGTCACTCAGTACAGGACTATCATATGCACTCATACACCTATATAAACACTCACACACCGCCACTCATCCATAGAGGTACTCACACACCTAGTCAGTCATGCAAAAAATTAATCACACACCCATTTACTCACCTATACAGTTATACACAAACCAGCTCACTTACTCATACAAATACTAGCACATTCTTACGCTCTTATACAATAACTGATACAAGCACACACGCATCCATACAGCCACTCTCACAATAACACACTCTCACTTATAGCCATTTAAATACTCTAACACACATATATACTGCCTTTTACATATGTAGTTACTTGCACATGTACCACTGAGATATACATTCACTCACTAACACACCCATACACACACTCACCCACCCAAGCAGTCCATCACAGATGCACTCTTGAAATCATGCACCCAGTGAATCACCCACTCACACATCTATGTATAGAGTCGCACACACCCCACCCACACAAACACTCAGGCAGCCATACAGATACTCAGAGAACCAATCAATAACCCATATAGACACTCATGTAGCTATTCACAAATCCATGCATCCACTTACACACCAGCAAACAGACGGATACAGACATTCACACAGTTTAGTCACTAACCCATGCATTCAGTAAGATACGCTTAATCACTCACTTGTAGAGTCAGTCACTCACGTACTAAATCATCCATTCAGACACTTATACACCCACTCATTCTTCAATACGCCTTTCCCTATATATATTAAACATATTTAAACTTTACAGAAACACACAGTCACTGGATGATGTCATCAGTGATGTCATCAGTGATGTCATTTGAGATGTCATCAGTGATGTCACTGACCATGTCATGAGTGATGTAATATGTGACGTCATCAGCAGTGCATTGCGGGCGCGAGTTATAGTTAGCTGAACTAACTATAACAGGGGAATTTCACGGGTTTTGTACGAGTGCAATGTCCAACTAACTATAACTGTCCCTAAAACCTATGGTTTTTTCAGTGAATTTCAAAAGTTTTTTAAATGCTAATTTCTAACTATAACGTGTCTGAAACCTATGGTTTTTTCAGTGAATATATATATATATATATATTATCTACTGGCGGTCGCCAGTATATAGTTATAGTTAGGACCTATTTTCCATAGGAAATCCGCGACATTCTATTTGAAATAACTCTTGCGTCGGTTGACGAATGTTCGCGAAATTTAAAAACTTTATGGCCCGCTCCGGTCCGCTCCTACCCTGAAAGTCTCAGGGTGATTCGTCAAGCGGGGGCCGAGAAAAAAGGGGGGTCCCAAAACGTGTTTTCCCCATTCATTTCCCCATAGGAAACTTTAGACACGGCTACAGCCCGAACTGCTGAACGGAATTACACCAAATTTGGCAAAGAGGTAGTTCTTGGTTCAGAAAGAACCCTTTTTGTTAAATGGTGTAAATCCGTTCAGTAGTTCCTGAGAAAATCAAAAGTTAAGTCACATATATATCTATGGCCGCGTCGGATTCGCGCACCCTCCCGATCACGAGCTGCATGCTAATTGGCTATCAACACTCCAAATCAGGAAGTGTTGGCAGCCATTTTGTCCCTCGGTAGAACCGAGGGACAGAAACAAGTGCGCAAAGCGCAAAAAGGGGGCAGGGTAGAAACACCCTGACCCCCTAGGTCTGCTCAGGGGGTCCCACAAGGACCCCCTGGGCAGAAAAAAGCATTTAAAAAAAAAGAAAAATCGGCGGGATGCGCTCAGGGTGCGCGGATCCTGCCGATTAGAAAAAAAACCCAGAAGAAACAAGTGCGCAAAACGCACAAAGGGGGCAGGGTAGAAACACCCTGACCCCCTAGGTCTGCTCAGGGGTCCCACAAGGACCCCCTGGGCAGAAAAAAGCATTTAAAAAAAAAAAAAATCGGCGGGATGCGCTCAGGGTGCGCGAATCCCGCCGTAAAAAAAAAAAATCGAAGCGCGGTCTCCCGCGCTTCGATGTTATTTTGCCCCCGGGTGGCCCAAGTCCCGGGGGCATGCGGGGGGTGGGTTTATAGTTAATGGGGGGGCCTCTAAGGCCCCCCAAGCCCCGGGGACCACCACCCCCCGGGGCTTTCTAATAAAATGTTGCGGGAGGGCACTCGGCCCTCCCGCAGCCCCGGGGACCACCACCTCCCCGGGGCTTCTTTTTTTTACAAAAAAAAACAGTTCCTGTGTGGGGGGGGAGCCCCCCCACACGCCCCGGGGACCGGCACCTCCCCGGGGCACTAATAATGTAAATGCGGGGGTCCGTAACGGACCCCCGAGCCCCGGGGATCACCACCTCCCCGGGGCTTTAAAGACATGGGAGGGGGGCCGTGCGGCCCCCCTCCTGGAGCCTGTGGTGGCCCTGGGGACCGCCACCCCCCAGGGCCGGCTCCTGCAGTGTCCCGGGGTGCCTACCCCCGGGACACTGTAGTTTGCAATGGCAGGACGGGAGCCTCGCGGCTCCCGTCCTGCCATTGCAAACTGCTTTGCTTCATTGAAGGGAGAGCAGGGAAACCTGCTCTCGCTTCGATGAAGCAAAGCAGATTGCTTATCCACATGGGGAACTGCATGTCAGCAGCTCCCCATGTGGAAAAGCAATGCCGGGACGGTGGGGGGATTGGGGACCCCCCCACGGTCCCCAACGGAGAGGGCCAGCCCCGGGGGATGGGGTCCCCGGGGCAAGTAGTGGCCCGGGAGGGGGGCCACGCGGCCCCCCTCCCCCCCCCAAAAAAATAAAAAAAATAAAAATAAAAAAAAGGCTTGCCCCGGGGGATGGGGTCCCCGGGGCCGGAATCGGCCATGGGAGGGGGGCCACGCGGCCCCCTTCCCGTTTTTATTAAAAAAAATGAAAAAAGGGGTAAGGCCCTGGGGGATGGGGTCCCCAGGGCCCAAAAAGGAAAAGGAAGGGGGCCACACAGCCCCCTTCGAGGAAAAAACAAAAAAAAAACGATTGTGCCGCAGGCACCGCCCCCTTCCTTTACTACTCTGCAAACGCGCCCCCTGGCGCGTTTGCAGAGGGGGAACGAATTCCCCTTGAATACTGGGGGTCCCTGGGGGCCAACTAGCCCACCAGGAACCTCCAGTATGTGCCAGGGGCTGCGTTGCAGAGAGGTGTACAGAGGCCACGCCCTTTTTACACCTCTCTGCAACGCAGCTCTGTGGCGCTTACTGGAGGTACCTGGTGGGATAGTTGGACCCCAGGGACCCTCAGGATTCAAGGGACTTAATCCCCCAACTTAAAATGCGCCACAGGGCCCGTTTGCACAGTGGTGAAGGGAGGGGCGGGGCTTCAGGTGACATGTGTGCAAACAGGCCCCATGGCGCGTTTTAAGATGGGGAATTAAATCCCCTTCAATCCTGAGGGTCCCTGGGGGCCAACTAGCCCACCAGGTACCTCCAGTAAGTGCCACGGAGCTGCGTTGCAGAGTGTTGTAAAAGGGGCGTGGCCTCTGAACACCTCTCTGCAACGCAGCTCTCTGGCGCATACTGGAGGTATCTGGTGGGCCAGTTGGCCCCTAGGGACCCTCGGGATTGAGGAGGAATTAATTCTCCAACTTAAAATGCGCCACAGTGCGTGTTTGCAGACATGTCACCTCAGGCACCACCCCCTTCCTTCACCATTGTGCAAATATTCCTCTAAAATCAGCCGAACTACGAATTCCGATTTACTCACCTGTTATCAGGAGAGACATCAGTGCTGCATCTTTCAGCCCAGTACTGATCCTGAAAAGTAATTTTAACCGTACTTACCAGTAACTTGAATTTCCTTCCATAGGATTTCATTGCCTGCTTTTTGCTGAAAAAGTTTCTAAGTGTCGATTTTTGAAACGTACAAATATTCCTCTAAAATCAGCAGAAATACGAATTCCGATTTACTCACCTGTTATCAGGAGAGACCTCAGTGCTGCATCTTTCAGCCCAGTACTGATCCTGAAAAGTAATTTTAACCGTACTTACCAGCAACTTGAATTTCCTTCCATAGGCTAACATTGACTGGTTTCACTTGGAAATTCTTCTGTGTGGAGTTTTGGAACTTTATAATATTCCTCTAAAATCAACCGAACTACGAATTCCGATTTACTCACCTGTTATCAGGAGAGAACCCAGTGCTGCATCCTTTAGCCCAGCACTGACCCTGAAAAGTAATTCTAACCGTACTTACCAGTAACTTATATTTCCTTCCATAGGAATCCATTGTCTGGTTTTCAGCAGAAAAGTTTCAAAGTGTCGATTTTCACAAACTACAAATATTCCTTAAAAATCGCCTGTATGACTTAAACGCATTCTTTCAACTGTTTACAGGAGATGCACCAGTGCTGGATCCAGGATCCAACACTGAGTAAGAAAAAGTAACGATAACACTACTTACCTGCTAAGTGAATTTCCTCACATAGGATAACATTGGTGATTCTATGTGAAAAAGTTTCTAAGTGTCAACTTTTAAAATACAATAATATTCCTTAAAAATCACTACTGTAACCAAAACGCTTTTACTCAACTGTTTACAGGAGATGTCCCAGGACTGAATCTAGGATCCAGTCATGTGGTTAGAAAAGTAATCCATAAAGTAACTAATTGCATTTAACTAGAAATTCACATTGAGCTCAATGTTGCATTGTGTTTGAAATTGTGTTGCCCATTGCAACAACTGTAACTACTGTACTTAAAACTCTATTGCCTATTTGCAAAGTATTTAAACTAAAGTAATTCATTCTGAGAAAGTATATTTTGTAATGTATAATGTAATTACAATGTAATTTAATAAATAAAATATCTAAAAATAAATAGTTTTAAAAAATGTAGTAAATCAGTATCAAAAAAATAAATATAACAATTAATACATTTAAAAATTGTCATTTACAAAACCTTTGAAATTCACTGAAAAAACCATAGGTTTTAGGGACAGTTATAGTTAGTTGGACATTTCACTCGTACAAAACCCGTGAAATTCCCCCGTTATAGTTGGTTCAGCTAACTATAACTCGCGCCCCGCAATGCACTGCTGATGACGTCACATATTACATCACTCATGACATGGTCAGTGACATCACTGATGACATCACTGATGACATCTCAAATGACATCACTGATGACATCATCCACGTGATAATCTGATGCACCTCCTCACACCCTAATATAACCTTTGATACACCCACTCTAAATTACAGACTGCCATTCGCAAAACCATAGACACTCCAACACCAATAACTACATACCCACTCACTGATTCTTAGGTCTACACACACACATCCACTCACTCACCCGTACAGTCACTCATACTTATGGTCACTCAGTACAGGACTATCATATGCACTCATACACCTATATAAACACTCACACACCGCCACTCATCCATAGAGGTACTCACACACCTAGTCAGTCATGCAAATAATTAAACACACTGCCATTTACTCACCTATACAGTTATACACACACCAGCTCACTTAATCATACAAATACTAGCACATTGTTACGCTCTAATACAATCACTGATACAAGCACACACTCATCCATACAGCCACTATCACAATCACTCACTCTGCTTATAGCTATTTATATACTCCAACACACATATATACTGCCTTTCACATATGTAGTTAGTCACACATGTACCACTGGGACATACATTCACTAACACACTCTTACACACACTTACCCACCCATACAGTCTATCACAGATGCACTCTTGAAACCATCCACCCAGTGAATCACCCACTCACACATCTATGCACAGAGTCGCACACACCCCTCCCACACAAACACTCAGGCACCCATACAGATACTCAGACAACCATTCAATAACTCACATAGACACTCATGTAGCTATTCACAAACACATGCAGCCACTTACACAGCAACAGACAGACGGATACAGACATTCACCCAGTTTAGTCACTAACCCATGCATTCAGTAAGATACGTTAAATCACTCACTTAGAGTCAGTCACGCACCTACTAAATCATCCATACAGACACTTATACACCCACTCATTCTTCAATACGTCTTTTCCTATATATATTAAAAATATTTAAACTTTACAGAAACACAGTCACTGCATGATGTCATCAGTGATGTCATTTGAGATGTCATCAGTGATGTCACTGACCATGTCATGAGTGATGTAATATGTGACGTCATCAGCAGTGCATTATGGGGCGTGAGTTATAGTTAGCTGAACTAACTATAACGGGGGAATTTCACGGGTTTTGTACGAGTGAAATGTCCAACTAACTATAACTGTCCCTAAAACCTATGGTTTTTTCAGTGAATATATATATATATATATATATATATATATATATATATATAATATATCTCGGTAGAAATTGATTTTATAATCCTAACTCTACCCAGACCTCAAATAGAAAGCAGTACATGAAACTAATGGATATTCTACCTTAGATTTCCTGAGGAAGCTCCTTTGGAATCCCTAATGGTTCCAGCATCTCTCACCCAGCATCCCACCCTGGAGAGTCTGGTTTTCAGGCCTCCACATCTAACGACAACCCAGGCGCTTACCCTAACACACAATGGGGAATCCAGGAGGCTGGATACCTTTGGCAAGAGAATACTCTCTTCCACCAGACATTGCATTGCGGTTGGTGAACACCATATGCCTCTTGGGCCGATATACCCACACAGCTTGGGACTCTGTTGTGCAAGTGCTGCTCATGGTCTCGGAGGAGGCCGGAGTCATACATACCCAGGTTAATGCCGATGGCAGGGATGCAGCAAGGCTCTCCATTCGCTGTGGACTGGATACGACGGACTCGTTAGACAGACCGATTGCATGGTCAGTGACACTCAGACACCACGCATATCTGAGATATCCTGGCCGCCTTTATGGATATGTACTTCGATGCACCTGCCTATTCGGCGATGAGGCAGATTCCATGCTGGAGCACTTCAAGGACAATCAAGCCACTGGCCGGTCGCTGGGTCTCTCCACGGTCCTGCACAAACCTTATTCTGCCTTTTGTCCTTCAGTAACTACAGTAAAGGCTACCAGTCACATCCTGCCAACAGTGCCCGGCGCTCCCCAGTCCTTTCGTTGCTGTGGACATGGTTCCCACAAGCCTCGTGGGATGCAAAGCCAGAGATGTACCCAGTCCACCACCCCGTCCCCTTTCTCCTGCCCCCCAGCAGCCACTAAACCCTTTTAGTTTGCCCTCTTACAAGCAATGGCACCCAGTTGGAGGCAAGATCTGACATCGCCCACCTCACTGGCATTCCATGACACTGGACAAGTGGTCTACTTCAAATCGTTCAACAGGGTTACGCCATACCTTTTTTAGAAATCCCGATGCCACCATGCCCAGACTGGCTGGCTGTGGACCTGCTCCATCAGGAAGTACAGCCTCTTTTGGCCAAAGGAGCACACAAGAGGGTGCCAGCATTAGAAATAGGTTGTGGTTGTATTCCCTCTGCTTTCTGGTGCCCAAGAAAGACGGAGGCCCCTGCCCAATTTTAGGCCGGCACCCTCTAAACTGCTTACTGAAGGAGAAATTAAAGATGCTCTTGTTAGCTCAGGTTCTGTCTGCCCTGGATCCTGGGAACTGGATGGTAGCACTGGCCTTGCAGGATGCCTACTTCCACATCCCCGTCCTGCCCGCCCACAGGCATCATCTGTGGTTCATGGTGGGCCACAAGCATTTTCAGTTAACTGTAATCATTTTTGGCCATATAGGTGCCCCCAAGGAGGGGTTCCAGTCTTCCCCTATCTCGACTACTGACTGTTAAAGACGGGCTTCCCCCAGGCAGTCATTTCATAGATCCAGACTGCGGCAGTCATTCTGTATTCACTGAGGTGCAGTATCCATGTTCCAAATTCACATCTGACTCCCTCCCTGTTGCATTAAGCGATCACTTTCTCATAAGCATTACCCTTGACTTCCCTTGTAAAGTGATAAATATAAAAGGTTTATCCGAACTCCTTTTCAATGATATTGTCTTAAATAAAATCAATGGATATTCACTCCGCTGGTCTAGTTTTGATCCAACAGAATTTACAAAGATACTCCTCAATAATTGTAAATCAGATTTTGCAGTTTGTCTCGACGAGACTGCTGCAAACGCTGATGTTCTGAAATCCTTTATGGCAATATTTCTTGAAGCCAAGAGGAATCTATTTGTGGAAAATAAAAAACAACATATCAAGAAGCAGGGATGGTTTGATACAAAATGTACTAAAGCTCGTATGGTCTTGAAAAGTGCCTTACATAAACCTGTTAGAAACCAGTCCGAAATTAAGATGGCCAGAAAGGCATATAGATGCACCCTCAAAAAACGAAAGGATGCCCTAAAAGATGAATCATGGCGGGCTCTCCAAGAAGCATCTATACTTAGAGACAACACATGCTTCTGTAAGGCAGTAAATGCACCTTTTCTAGCCCCGAGAGATCTACCTACAATCCAGATAACTATTGGCGAGGACCAGTGTGTGGATCATTTCTCAAATATGTACAACGATAACGCCCAGGTGACATCGCCGGTAATCTCTAGACAAGCCCCGGAGTCAGAACCACCAAATTTTTACCCAACAGACGTTGACATCACTGTGGATGAAGTTATCCACGCAATAAAGGCAAGTGTGGGAGGTAAAGCCCCAGGCCCAGATGGTGTGCCTGTGGACTTATATAAATCAAATCCTTCACTCTGGGGCCCATTATCAACATTGGTCTTGAAAGCTTGCTGCAATCATGGTTTTGTTACGTCCTGGTCATAGTCGATACTGGTCCCAATTTTTAAAAAGGGAGATTGTAACAACCCCACATGCTATCGACCAATATCATTATTAGATTATTTTGTGAAAGTGGCTGGTCGAATTCTATTGAATAGATTGAAGACGTGGGCTGAGGATGCTGGGGGTAATCACGGAACTGCAATATGGATTCCGACAGGGCCTTGGTACTATCGAACAAGGGCTAAATCTGAATATTATCTGGGGCAAATATAAGCGAGCCAAAAGCAGGAGCCTTTTCTTGGCATTCGTAGATCTTAGCTCCGCGTTCAATTGTGTTAGACATCATAAACTCTGGAGTATTTTAGAGGACCTGGGCGTGGAAATGCAACTTATAAACTTTTTGAGGCAGCTATACCAAGACACACATGCCAGGGTCCGCTACGGAGGTTTAGGAGAGTGTACTGCCAAGTTTCCAGTTAGGAAGGGGGTGAGACAGGGGTGTGTGTTAGCCCCTTTCCTTTTTACTCTGTATATCAGCGGCTTAGGTCCAGTTTTAACTAAGGAATGCCAGGACTTCCCATACATTGACAACCGCCCAATCCCAGCATTGTTGTACGCGGACGATGCTGTTCTAATGTCACGCACACAACTTGGGCTTCAAAGAGTTGTCTCCAGTTTCTCAACCTTTATGTCCAATTTAGGCCTTCAAGTAAACACCACCAAAACATACATCATGAAATGTGGAAACAATAGTGTAAAATGCAGAGACATTTTTATCAACAACAGCAAGGTTGAGTTCATCAATAGATTTTCGTATTTGGGGATTCTCTTCGAACAAAAGGGGTCCTGGTCTCACGCTATTTTAGCAAGAAAACAGTTATTTTCAAAAGCGACGGCAGTATTAGTCAACTTTGCTAGAAAACTGGGTAAAAGACCGATTGTGGAGTTAATGAAGATCTACAAAGCAAAGTGTGTTTCAACGGCCATGTATGGTGCTGGTATCTGGGGTTATGCTGAGCCACAACCTCTACAATCAATTGAGAATGCTTTCTTGAGGTATTTACTAGCGGTCCCAAATAGCACTGCTACCTATATCTGCCATGCAAAACTTGGGATGCCATATCTATCAGATTTAATTAAGATTCAACCGATCTTGCTATGGCATTAGATATGGTCAACAACCTTTACCAGTTTTAATCGGGACGTGCTAAATGATTGTTTTAAACTACAAAGGGTGCTTCATATTCCCTGGATAAAATATGATAAGAATTTCATGACAGATCTCGGGCATCCTGAATACTTCGAGGACCCGGGTAGCATTTGTATAATTTCAAGAAAATCATTAAAGACTGAGGGGCAGATTTACAAGAAAGTGACGCATCTGTATAGATGCGTCACTTTCCCTGCGCCACCCTCAGAAACCCTAGCGCCACCATAGATGCGCCGTATTTACAATACGGCGCACTATGGCGCAAGGATTGACAGATGCGTCAGAAATTCTGACGCATCTGTTGGCGGAAAAGTCACGCATTGCTGGAGTCGTGGCGCAAGCACGACGCAACTCCAGCAATGCGTGTTGAGGCCTATTCCCACTACACTGCGTCACTACTTACGCCTGCTTCAAGCAGGCGTAAGGTTTTGACGCAGTGGCGTCCTAAAAGTGGCGCAGTGAAATCTTGTCGATTTCACTGCGTCACTTTTACGAGGCCTTCCTCCATGGGAACGCCCACCCTGCATACATTATACCTGACGCAGGTATAATGTCACGCAGGGCTTTACAACGTGACGCATCTCCCGAGATGCGTCACTTTGTAAATTTGCTGAATTTTTTACGCCGCTGTTGCGTCACAAAAGTGACGCAACTGCAGCGTAAAAGTGATGCAAGGGGCTTGTAAATCTGCCCCTCATTGTTTAGAGCTTTTGGAGACAATTAGATTCTCCTCCGAAATAGTAAAACCCACAGTTAGGGAAAATCAAACTCTATTACTTCAATTTGGTGTGCAGCCTTACCTTGTCACTGTAAAAGGGGGGTATGATAGGATGCTGTTGACCCGTTTTCGTTTAGGAAACTTACATAGACTAATAACCTATCCAGTTATGAACGATAAGTCGAGAACCTTTTGCCCGTGTCCATGTGATGATATATCTATACAATCCACAATACATATGTTACTATTTTGTAAATTTTATACTATGTTAAGAAAAAGATGGATTGTACCTATATTAAGGTTGCTAGGATTGAGACAATGCCGCCCAGCCTTTTTTATATTACAACTTTTAGAACATGATGTGTTTACTAGCCCCCTAATTAAATATCTGAAAGGTGTGATTAGATGTAGGAAAACAATGTGAATAATGGACCTGGATAATATTTTAAATATGTTTTTAAAACACAGAGCTAACATGACTGTTTTTTAGACCATGTGTGACAATGTACTTGTATGATATTATGACTGTTTTTATATCATGTGTCACAATGTGCTTTTATGATTTAATCTTTTAAATCGAATAAAGCTTATTTTGATTGATTGATTCCCTCTCTGATGCTCCCTTTCAACAGCATTATTCTGAACACAGTGTAGTTTCGAGCATATTCCCCAGTGCAGAAAGTCCAGGATATTCAGCCTATGATTCTGATGTTTTAGCCTGTGACCTAGATTTCAACTAGACTAATGCTGAAGCTGCTGGGCCTCCTGCATCCTGCCGGTAACGCATGCCTGCTGGCATATGCATGCTCTGCAGTGGATCTGAAGTCCCAGTGTGTGCAGCATCAGGGGAATCTCTCCGACCTGCTCCAGATATCGGAAGGAACTGCTAAAGTTCTGCAGTGGTGGCTGACAAACCAAGATTGGGTTAGCGGCAGACCCCTTTCCCTTCTCCATCAATAACGGACTGTAGTGGCAGATGCGTCACTCCAGGTTGAGGTGGCCATCTTGTAGTGGTGCAGATCAGAGCACTTTGGTCTTCGGCGGAGTCTCAGCTCCACATCAACCAGTTGGAGTTGAGTGATTTGCCTGGCATTGAAAGCTTTTCTTCCTTCTATCAAAGAAAGGCTGGTTCATGGGTTTACGGACAACACAACAGCCATGTGATATTACAACTAAGACGGCAGGGTGGGGTTTGTGGACTATGTGTCAAATGGCTGAGCGTCTCTGCACATGGCTGGAATATCAGGACATATTCTTGGTGGTTCAACATCTGGCAAGTTCTCTGAACACCAGTGTGGACATATTCCGCTGTTGATGCCTAGCAGATCATAAATGGCGGCTCCATCTGGAGGTGGTGCAAGGTCTCTTCAGATATTGGGGATTGGTTAGATCTGTTCACCACCACCGAGAACACGCAATGTCAGCATTTCTGCATGCTGGAGCATTCAAGGTGAATCTCGCTCAGAGACATAGTCTAGAGTGGAGCTTAGGCCTCCTGTACCTCTTTCCGCCAATACCACTCCTGCCCAGAGTTCTAAACAAGATCAAGAATGACTGGGCACAAGTCATTCTTGTGATTCCAGATTGGGCACAGAGAGTATGGTATATCAAACTCCTGACTATGAGCATTGGTCTTCCGATCAGGCTGCCCCTTCGGGAGGATCTATTGTCACAGCAACAGACAGAGGTCCTGCACTCAAACTTGTGTACGCTCCACCTTTGTGCATGGAGATTGAGCGTTAGCAGTTGATAATTTGTGGCTTTCCTACAGAAGACTGTGATGCCATTCTGGCAACCAGGCATCCCTCAATCAAGACAGTATATGCCTGGTGCCAGGAGAATTTGTGGCTTGGTGTGCTTCTAAAAATGTAGATCTCCTTTCTGCAACTCTGTCTGAGATTTTGTTGTTTCTCTCATTAACCCGGCAAGGCTTTGCTTTGGGCACAGTCCAAGGGTATCTGCCTGCCATATCGACATTCTTGTGGTTGACGGATCAGCCCCCCCCTGTTTAAGTCACCTGTTGACTCGTTTTTTTAAAAGCACTACAGTATATGTTCCCCTTAAAACCTTTTTTCATGCCCGAATTGGACTTGAACCTAGTTTTGACCATCCTGAGGTGCTCGCCCTTTGATCCCTTGCACAATTGCCCTATACAACTTTTGATTATTAAAACAGCCTTTCTAGTGTCCTTTACATTGGCCAGGAAGGGTAGTGAAATACAGGCACTCTGTGCACTCTCCTTACATAATCTTTTTCCTCAAACATACTGATTTGGAGAACACATTTCCTGCCAAAAGTGGCGACACCCTTTCACCTAGGTCAGACCATCACACTTGTGACCTTCTTTGCTCCGCCTCACCCTTCCAAAGAGATGGAGAGACTCATACATCTGGACCCTAAAAAAGCATTATCGTTCTACATTGAACGTTGATCGTACCAAAGAGTTACGGATGTACAATTAGCGCTTTATTGTGTTAGTTGAGCGGAAGAAAGGAAAGACTGTACAGAAATGGACCATCTCAGAATGAATTGTGTTCTGCATTAACATCTGCTACCCACTGGCCAAGAAGGAACCACCTGAAGGCTTGGGTGCTCATTCCACCAGAGCCAAGGCTGCGACCTCTGTTAGCTTGCACAGTTCCTATCTTGGACTTATGTCAGGCGCCAACGTGAGCGTCTTCAGATGTTTACCAAGCGCTACTTCCTGGACAGTCGGATCAGTCCTGACGGGCACTTTGCCTGTTCAGTCCGCCATGACGTCCTGGTCTAAATCGGTTTGCAGATCCACCTCCAGGGATGTATTGCTTGGATGTCTATTCTAAGGAACAGTATCTGGGGCTAGTAACCTCTATCAGATGAACAAGTTACTTACCTTCAGCAAGGACTTAACTGGTAGAGAATCTATCTTGCTTTAGATTCCTTACTGATACTCCCCGCTCTACAAACTGATTTCTCTACTTGGACAACCCTTATAAGTCTCTAGTGTCTGCACACTGGTTCATCAGCATTCTGTCGTGGCTCTGTGGTTCTGGCACAGAAATGTCATGAAAAGAAACTGATGCCAGCACACTGGGGTGGCGCCTATTTAAGTACCCTGCATGTAATTTCCGGTGCAGCCGACGCAGACCTAAACTAGGCCACTTACCAGCACGCAGAGGTACAGCTTGAAAATTTCCAGATCCAATCTGCCTACAGTGGAATATGCTATGGTAAGGAATCTGCGGCTAGATAGTCTCTAACAGAAAAGGCATTGGCCAAGGTAAGTAACTTATTCGTTTGTACAAAATCCAGTTGCTGGCATTTGGGATTTTACTGATCCACTATATTCCTATAGAGAAAATTCTAGTTGGCATTGGAGCAAGGTACTAATGTTAATTTCAATGGCTGGTACCTCATTATGTGTGTTCCTGGCACTTTTATTTAAACTGCAGAATTTGCATTGCTTTTTCCACTGTCAATGTGGAGGCCAATATCCAAAAACCCATATGCCCCAAGTGGGTCCAAAAGAAACTCTTTGTAACTGGTACACTCGAATTTCCACCAGTCTAGTTCGTTACCTACAGCCCTGAAAATCTCCTTCTCGGTACAGAGAGAGCTCAACTACAGGAGTATGGACCACTCTCTTTTAACAAATGGTTTTGACTAATTACTCTTTGGTAGTCCTGCCTAAATATTGCATCTTTTTTCTGCGATTCCGAGATTATTCCTTAAAATGGCAGATGCTGTACTTTACTTACTAAACAGTTGTAGTGGTCTTATCAGTAGTATGAGTAATCTTGTGGGACAAGTCAGTCTGTAAGACTTTTGTGCCTGATTCGAGGGAAAACTATGGGGCATATTCTCAAGGACTCATCGCCGATTTAGTGGCACTTTTCCGCCACAAAAGTGGCGATAGATTTATCGCCCTACTCACAAGCCTGCGCTAACAGCCGACATCGTCAGTTTACCTGCGATAGCTGCCGCTAAAAACATCGCCAAGGCTGACAGCGACAACTAACGCTAATCATATGCAGAGTAGGCGTTCCCGTGCAAAAACTCACGATAACACCACTTCGCGATATTCTCAATGACCAGCCAGATCGGCGATGCGGTCCAAAAACAGGAGATAAGGCATGTTAGCAGCAGGGACTTAAGACCTGCTTTTTTCTGGTCTTAAGTAGAACGAATACCTGCAGTATAAAGGGAGCCCAGAGCCACATCTGAAGACCAACAGATGCCATGGAGCTACTATTCATGTAGCTTGGAGTCCCAAGAGGGCCACCACCCCCCCCCCAGACTACTACCGAGGCAGCGCAGAACAAGACAGCGGACTGGATCGCGGGTACCTCTTCTTCTCCCTGCCCTTCTCCTTCCCTGAGGTCACTGGCTGGTCCTCCGGGGGGTTTGTAGGGTTTTGGTTGGCCTCTGTAGTTGCTCCAGCTTTCTCCATGGTGCTTCTCAGTTGTTTGGGTGTTGTGTTTTTCTCTTTTTTTTTTTGCAGCTTTTATGGTGATTTTTCCCACCTGACGTGGGAATGTCAAGCCTGGCGCTGCTTATCGCTGATATTTTTATCGCTGTAGGGCCCATCGCCACTTTTTTCACGTTCAGGTTTCCTTTTTTTATCTGCGTCCCGGTAATTTTAACACGGACATTTGAAGCGTTATCGGGAAACTATCGCCTGTTGCCGGCATGTTGAGAATACGCCTGTAATGAAGATGGTACACTGGTGGTGGACTACAAAGATGTTTTATTTGGGAAATGGAAACAAGCAGGTAAAGTCAGACGTCCTATCCACTTCAGCCAACAGCAACCGCCACACCAGGAACCCCGTCACACTCAGCTTCTAAAATACAGAACCTCATGACTCGCAGGTCATAGAAAGAGGCAAGACCAGGTAAGATCATTACATCATTACACATCTTCCCCCTTTCAGAAGAAAAGAAAAGAACAAAACAAACCAAAACAACCAAACGGTGAAACATAAGATTAAACAAAGTCATTGAACTAACAAAGTCATTGAACAATTAACAGGAAATACGTTAATGCAAGACAAATTCGTTGAACTTCTTTGGGAGCTTTCCAACACGCACACTCTTTCTTAATTTCGGCAAAGCAATGGGAGAACTGTTAAGAGTGACAAGCATGTTGGGTGCGGGAGCAATTCTGTTGAGATTCCATATACGACCATCACTCAATTTAACAGCATTCAGAAACAATTTTTTAACAACATAAGGCGAGGAAAATTTTGAAGTGCCAGAGGACCTTTGAGGAAGACGAACTCTCACACTGTCACCCACACGCACGCGAGTGTGTGAGACTGCATGTCTGGAGTCAAAGTAAGCCTTCCTCTTAGCAATTTTCAAGTCCTGACTGGCTTGCCAAGAAGCTGAATCTGGGGTTGTACAGACATTTCGGGACTCTATCCTAGAATTAAGAGCCAGATTCATCTCGCCACCCAAACAAGAGTCAGTACTCTCCCCTCTCATCCAAGATTGAAACATGCTAGTATTGGGTTTTCTACCACGACAGAGCTCAAAGGGAACCAAAGAAGTTGTCGAATGAGGGGTAAGACGATACAACATTACTTTTTCTTGGATCACAGCTCTCCAATCCTTGTTTTGAGATCTAGCCAACTGAATGGAGTCTTTAAGCACACGATTGAACCTCTCTACCATCCCGTTACTTTCTGGATGATAGAGAGCACAACGCTTGTGTCTGATCCCTTTCTTTGTAAGGTAGATCTCCATTTTTTTTTAAACCAGCTGGACCCCATTATCAGTGAGAAGACAATCAGGGAAACCCTCACGAGAGAAGACCTCATCAAGAAACTTTATGACATCTTTAGTCTCGATACTGTGGCAAACCTTAATCTCCGGCCACCTTGAGAATAAATCAATCAACACTAAGACAAAAGACTGACCGGAGTTACTAGAAACAGGGCCCAGAAGATCTAGAGCTACTTCTTGCCAGCAACGAGTTGGAGCCTTGCGTACAGCCATAGGTTGTACCCTGGTTTTATATATTTTATCAGAAGAGTTGCACTCCTGACAATCTCTCACCATACGTTCAATTAACAGGTCAATTCCAGGCCACCAGAAGTGCAAACGAATTCTCTCTTTCGTTTTAGAAATCCCCTGGTGTCCCTGATGGGCCTGATGAGCAATTTTCTCCCTGAGGGAAGCGGGTGGGATTAATCTTGTACCTCTCCGAAGTAAGCCTGAGGAGACAGACAACTCATGTCGTACGTTCCAAAACTTCCTCGTCCAGACCTCTTATACCCTCCCAACCAGAAGAAACCAACTCACAAACTTTAAGAATTACAGGATCGTTCGTCATGGACGATTTCCATTCATCCTCGCTCAGGACACCATCAGTCACTTCACAGACTTTATAGTCATCAAACTCACAAGCTTCATCCAAGTCAACACACATCACTTGGGTCATTCCTTACAAGGCGGGACAAACAATCAGAAACTTTGTTTTGAGTACCGGGTATGTGAAGAACGACAAAATCATAGTCCTGTAAAGCTACAATTCATTTAGTAATTCTTGAGGACACAGCATCCAGGCTCTTTTTTGTAAATAAGTCTTTCAGGGGTTTGTGATCAGACTGTACCGTAAAGGAGCTTCCCCATAAAAATTTCTTGAGTTTCTTAATCGCCCAGAATATGCAGAGTGTCTCCTTCTCAATCACAGAATATTGTAACTCAGGGCCTACAAGTCCCCTTGATAGGAACATAATGGTTGTTTCATGACCATCTTTAACTTGCTTGAGAACAGCCCCAAGTCCCTTAGAGCTGGCATCCGTTACGAGTATTGAAGATGCAGTGGTATCAAAACTATGAAGTGAAGGAGCTTCACTTAAGGCCCTCTTCACATCATTGAATTCCTCTTGGCATCTCTCTGACCAATCAAATTTTGCTCCCTTTTTAAGAAGAGTTCTGAGAGTGTAAGTACGAGAGGCAAAACGGGGAACAAATTTATTATAATATTCTGCCATCCCTAAAAAGGTGACAAGTTCATCTCTGCTTTGGGGTACAGGAAGGTCAGCAATAGTCTTCACTAACTTGTCTTTAGGTTTGACCCCATTTGCAGACAGCTTGTGGCCTAAATAGTCAATTTCAACAAGATTGAATTTACATTTACTCTCACGCAGTGTTAAACCACGTGATTTGAAACGATCCAGAACTGCTCTCAGCCTATCATCGTGAGTACTTTGGGAAGTACCATGAACCAACACGTCGTCTTGGTATATTTTAACTCCTGGAAGCCCCTGCAGGACGTCTTCCATGGCTCTCTGGAATACGGACGCCGCTGAATTGAGACCAAACGAAAGTCTTGTAAACTTATACGTGCCAAACGGTGTTACGAAGGCAGTGAGATTTTGTGATTCTTGGTCGATCTTAATTTGGTGATACGCGGCCCTGAGGTCAAGTGTAGAAAATACCTTAGCTCCAGCGAGTTGGGTCAGCATCTCTGCAATATTCGGGAGAGGATACCTATCTGGTACGACTGCACGATTGAGAGAGCATAAGTCTACACAAAGTCTAACCTCACCTGAGGCCTTTCGGGCAAGAACCACTGGGGCCAACCAATCACTAGCCTCAGTTTTAACGATGATGCCTTCCTTGAGTAATTTTTTTTAATTCATTCTCCATGGAATCTCTCAGAGCTAAAGGCCCATTCCTCACTTTGCAAGTTACTGGGATGGCGTCAGGTTTCAAGATGATCTTGTGAGTGTAGTTGGATAGACCACCTAAGCGCTCACTAAAAACTTCTTTGAATTCTGTGCGTAGATTGTCTACCTGACCTACCTTAAAAGAAACGGGTGTAGTGGAAGGTGTATGTCCGTCGATATCTGACTCTTCAAGAGGATCCTTATTTATTTCTCTCAAGACAATGCAAGGATCCCCACCAGGAATTAACATAACACCCATATCAGCTTGGTGGACCCAACTCACTATGCTATCCCCTTTCGAGGAGATATATATTTTCCCAGCTGTAATTCTGTTTTTGAACTCGATGTCTCCTTCAAAGTAACCAAAAAGTTTGATAGGTTGCCCACCATATGCAAGAGGCCTTATGTCTGGTTTTGAGACTTTTACTTTTCCCATAAGAAACACATCATAGAAGGACTTCGGGATTAGAGTGATCTTTGCTCCCGAGTCGAAGAGCATTTTGACGGGATGACTATTTATAAGGACACTTTCGACAGGACTTGAGCACTTAACTTTAGAAGCATGAGTCAAGATCTCACCACAATGTAGATCATCAGAACTGGATTCAGATTCATCTTGTATCCAAACCTCTTTTACACGTTTTTATTTTATTACTTTGTAGCCTGCAAGCTTTAGTTAAGTGGCCTACTTTTCCGCAATTAAGGCATTTAGCATTTAAGGCAGGGCAAGACTTATCATCAGCTAGGTGGCCAATATTGTCACAACGAAAGCACTTTACACGGAAAGGTTTCCTTTGCCATGATGGTTGTGGTTCAAAACGTTTTGGTTTTACAATATGGGATTCAACCCTTTTGAATGGTCTAGCATGAGAGACAGTTTGAACTATTCCATCCGAAGAAGTTGAAGGGTCAATATCTTTTTTTTTAATGGTTTCCACCCAAGCCAAAGAGTGTTCAATACTTTTTGCGATTGTAATGACCTCATCAAGTTTGGGGTCGTCCTTTTGCCACAACTCATCATTCACCTTTTCAATTGCACAACCCAGCATGAATTGATCAAGCACCCGCTCTTCGAGTGCGCCTGCAAACTTGCAGGTGGAGGCGAGTTTGCGTAGTTGAGACACATACATTTCTACGGTTTCTTTAGGTTGTTGGGACCTCTTCCCAAAGTGGTAGCGTTCTAGAACTGTGCTCACTTTGGGTAAGAAATGCTTATCTAGTTTTTTTAAACAAATCTCAAACTCATTAAGGTTATCAGATTCAGAGTCATCAAGATCCGGTAAATGCTCGAAAACTTCTTCACCTTCAGTGCCTAAACAGTGCAAAAGCAAGGCTGTTTTCCTCTCGGCACTGAGAGATATGCCACACACTCTGGCGTAGTTAATAAAAACCTTTTTCCACTTAGACCAGCGTACAGTAGGCTCACCGGGATTGGAGAGGAAAAAGGGTGGTAGTGTGACATTCTGCATTTGAAACAGAGGAGAAAGAAGACGATCTGAGCTGGTGATGTACAATTTATGATAAAATGACTTGACCGAAGAAGCTGTGCCTGTCAGCGTGGGTAATGAGATTTGACAGGCGAGGACAAATTTAAACTTGGTGTGCCAGCGTATAACTTTAAATTGTGACTTACAAAATGGTGCTTGACATAATATTAAAGCTGTGCCTGTCAGCGAAATAAATTTGACAAGCTTGTGGAAGATCAAGCTGAGCGTGTCAGCGAGGAAAGCATGACAAGCTGTAGATTCCTGAATAAGATGAGGCCAGCGTATAACTTTAAATTGTGACTTACAAAATGGTGCTTGACATAATATTAAAGCTGTGCCTGTCAGCGAAATAAATTTGACAAGCTTGTGGAAGATCAAGCTGAGCGTGTCAGCGAGGAAAGCATGACAAGCTGTAGATTCTTAAATAAGATGTGGCGCATCAATTTATTGATTAAACAAGCCGTGATTGTCAGCGAAATTAAATGGCACGTTTCTTGAAAATTAAGCTGCAGGGTTTAGAAATTGTAGTTCGTGTGCTTCAAACAGTCCCACACGCCTGAATATTGGAGCTGTGCGTGTCAGCGGAGAAAGCCTGACAAGCTGCAGTGCTTCGAGTTCGCCAGGCACTCGAGGTTAATAAGAGCGTCTTCCGTTGCTGGGCAACAAACCATCCGGGAGACGTCGTAACGCGTAAGGAGTTGCTGGGGAAGGAAGTGTATCCTAGCAACAACGCGTAATCAGGCAGGCAGAGGGAGCGCGAGAGAGAGCTTTAAGTTTAAATACGTTTCAACATTTTGGGAAATGCCGGAAAGTCAGACAATGTGAAACTTGAGCACAGGGCAGCCGGCTCCACTCTGATGAGAAATTGCGAGCAGGAGGCGTGAGCGTGCGCCTCAATCTGGGTAGGTCCAAAGGTTGTCGGAAGATAGAGTTTCCTTGAACTAAAGCGCACTGAAACGTAAATGAACAGTACCTTATAGAAGGATGAAAGCGCCCAAGCTCGCTCGTAGAGAAACTCCACCTGTGGCTCCTCGATGTGTTAGGACGTCGTCTGGGTCCGTTTTCAAGATCGTCGCCAATGTAATGAAGATGGTACACTGGTGGTGGACTACAAAGATGTTTTATTTGGGAAATGGAAACAAGCAGGTAAAGTCAGACGTCCTATCCACTTCAGCCAACAGCAACCGCCACACCAGGAACCCCGTCACACTCAGCTTCTAGAATACAGAACCTCATGACTCGCAGGTCATAGAAAGAGGCAAGACCAGGTAAGATCACGGCGTTAGTTTCCCGCGATAGACGGCGTTATGTGAAGTTGCGTTAACCTAGGTTGGCGATAATTATCGCCCGTTCTTGAGAATATCCCCCTATGTTTTTCCTGAAGTGTTGGGGAGAGGACTTGTATTCTGGAGATTTTTGACTTCATGCCATATTCACACAAGGGCAAGGAATATGCAGTGTGAGTAACTTTAAGACTTAAGGGCCAGATATGCTAACATTAAAAATATCGATTTCCTGATTGCAATAATCTCAAACGCAATTCGCTATTCCTAATATAAGAAACTTTTTATTTAAAAAAAGTGATTCCTAGTGGGTTACAAATTGGCCTACCTCATGGATATTCCCACTAGGAATCACTGCAATTCAATGGGAAGGTGGCCTGCTTGGGTCAACAGACCACCGGTCTGTGATTGCTTTTAAATAAGCAATCTTTTGTTTTTGAAATGCAGCCCGTTTTCCTTAAAGGACGGAATTCTGCTTCCGGCGTCTCTCCTTGTACCATTTCAGGGTGCAGGCTGCACACAAGTGAGTCACCCAGAGACCTGGGCACAACCTTGGAGCCATTGCCGGGCATTTACCAACTGCCTGCTCTTTAGCTTTGAGCGCCCGCCGGCTCCAGATTTAATTATTATAACAATTCAATCAACCTTTCCTGATGGCTTCGACCCAGGCGGCCTTTTGTAAAAACAGTGCACTACCTTGTTTGAGGATATAAGTAATCTCCTTTGCTCTTCAACCGTGTTCACACTCCCTTGTCCTGATGAGGCTATAACTTGACAAGCCTAAACCCATTGACTACATACTATGAGAAGTCCATGCTGATGGTTGGAAAAGACAAATCAATTTATAGATTGACGTCTAGAACTTGCTGGATTCTTTGCACATACATTTAGTTGACGGCTCAAGACAAAAGGGACTATCACTTGACGGGCCCCTCCTTGGAAATACATATTGGGCTGTCCCAGTTTTAAACTATGTATCTTGCACGAGGATATTGTGACTTTAGTCTTAAAGACTTTCTAACTTTTTCTGAAATAATTGAATAGACAATAAATTGTCTTTGTATATATAAGAAATATGTAGACTTTATCGAAATCATAAAAGGAGGTGTGTGGATGTAACATTTTGACTGATGTATTCCATAAATGATCTTCTTGTCCAATAACGATTCATTTGTTAATGTTCACTAAAAAAGACAAATTCATCCCGCTGGAGTGGTTCTCTCTCTCCTGGTTTCTAGGCGCACCACAGCTTCCCTAATCCTATGAATGCAGATACTCGTAACTGCAGAAGTTTTAGGATATTTATAAAACAACCTTTTCGTTTCTCATGGAACCATTTTACCATAAAAATAATTCCTTCTTCCACACAACCTGAAACAAATCTGTGAATCCTTCGCTTTCCCCCATTTACAGCACTACATTTGTCGGTCGTCCTTCATAAATGATGACAACTTTGGGAAAGGCCCTTAAAGGATAAGTTGACCATTGCATTGAAATGGCGCACATTCTGACATCGGTATGACAGTGATAGAAACCCGAGTAGCAGCCATCGTTTCTAAAACATATAACCTGATTATGCCATAAATAACTATTTCAAGAATAGAGGCAATTGGTGAGAAACATATCACATACTTATATTACAGTTTGAATGAAAACAATATTTTCTCAGTTTAGGAGATATGAGAGAGTAGTAAATTAGCTTATTTTCCAGCTAGGGATGCATAAAGGGACTTCACATGTCTGTCTGGGAGAAGAAACAACAAATGCAATAGCAAGTGAAGCCATACCTCTCATCTTAGGCTCTCCTCTAGCAGACTTGTGAGTGCTGGAGACCGCTCAGCAGTCTGAGTGATATCTGGAGACCCCATACAACTGCCTACCAAGTGACCTGTGCACGACTGAGACTCACCTGATGCAAGGACACGGAAACACTTTGAAACCAAAGGGCTTGCTCCTGTATCAGAGTTTGACACCACGTCTATGAATGGTGTCTGCAACCCACCTCGGGGCATCTCTGTGATTACAAGCTTCCCTCTCAAATTTGCACCATAGCACCAAGTTCAGCGATACTTGACAGTCAGGGCTTTGGCTCGAAGAGCCAGCTTCACCTACCTTCACTGCTTGTATGGGAATTTTATGCTCAAGAAGGCAAAACAGTCAATGACTGCATATACATCTCATCTCACCCATCCACCTAGACTTGCTGGCATATTTACCACTTTGCACCAATTGAACACAACTAGGTGGATTTTTATACTGATTTAACGAAATACCCCATGCTGTTGTACTTCACCACTGAAGATTGTTCTTCGTTAAGCACAGTTTGCTTGGCACAACTATTAATGTAGGTTCAACAATAACTAGAGTTGACTTTATTTTCTTTGATAATTTTCGCTAGTTATTTCTCATTAAGAACTAAATGTACGAAGCATTTTTGTGTTTGCATACGGCCCAATTTGGGCCATTTGCGGATGGAAAAATGCTTTTTGTAATGTACAAAGCCGAATCGCAAATTGGGTTTTCCGATTCAGTATTTGGAAGAGGCGTGTTGAGGGCGTCCCTTCCTAATACCGAATTGGAATGGTATATACAAATGTTTTGCGACCGAAATGCAGTTGCAAAATAGTAATTTACCACCAGTTGAAAGTTGGTGGTAACCCATTCGCAAATAGGAAGGGGTCTCCTAGGGACCCCTTCACCTTTGAGAATGGTTATAAAAATAGTTGTAGGAGCAGGTAGTGGTCCAAGGACCACTGCCTACTCTTAAAAATTTAAACTTCAAAGTTTCATATTCTTTATTGTAAACACATCACATTTCCTTTCAGGAAAACGGGCTGTGTTTAAAAAACACAAAAAACAAACCAAAAGAAACAGATTGCTGTATTTAAAAGCAATCACAGACATGGTGGTCTGCTGACCCCAGCAAGCCCCCATCCATGTGATGACAGCCAATCTAAATGGGTCACAAATTGTGACATACTTCATTAGTATTCATGAGGTAGGTCTATTTGCGCCCCACTACGAATCGCAAATGACATTCAGAAGAGTTTCATACATTAGGAATAGCAACTTCCTAATTGTGATGCGCAAAAAAACATATTTTGGAAATCGCTATTTCTAACTTTTGTACATATAGCCCTAAATCTCTATCTTGTTATCAAGCCTTGACATGGCTCTTGAAGTTCTGTATTTGTTTTTTTCAATGGGCTGTAGTAGATAATTCACTCATACACCACAAGTCCTTTTCTGTAATCTACAGCCTAGCTGCTCAAACTGTGCTACCACAGGCCAGCCAAGAGGGACTTACTGGTGTACCTGTTTGCTTTTGTTTGCCTGCTCCAATGACCGGTCAGGGCATGGCATTAAGTGGGCCAGGTCCCTCCAGGTCTCATATCGGGTAATAATTAACTGCAAACAACCTGGCCTTCTATTCATATCCATACTTTTAATGAGAAATAACGCTGATTGTTACCTGAACAAATCATGTAAAAAACGTTAAGATAATCCATTTCCGCTGTTTACCTCCTGTTTGTATTTAATATGTTTTACTGAATCTTTCATTCCCTTAGAGGGTTTTCAGGATGTTGTGTTTCTGCATTTGTTCCTGTAGCATATTAACTCCTTTATAGTGCATATTTTGAACGGGGGCACCTCCAGGTATTTCTAACAGGCCACGATTGAGAGCTTTGGAGCGGAGGCTGAAGGCACTGTAACTTTCTCAGTGTCTGCCAGTGAGTCAAAAAAGTGATCAGCATACCTGGTCAGCCAATCATTGGCCCCTCTGCAGAGCGCACAGAACAAAAGTTACATATTCTAGTTGCAATTGTTATTCTGTGGAAATTTATGTGAAGAAGGTACACAGTTGTCAAAATACTGACAAGGCGACAGTTATAAAAAAAAAAAAAGTGGTTACAGGTGGGTGGATGCGTTGTGTGTTTGGGGGTGGTGAAGTGAAGGGGATATGTGAAGGTGATTCAGTAGAGAGTGAAAAGAGGGACCTGAAAACACAAGATATGAGGTGTAAGATATGCAGGTAGATAAGATGTGGAGAGAAAAAGTGCCTGTATGTCTAACAGAGTGAGCATAATAATAGTGATTGAGGCACTCTGAAGAACACTACCTTTTCCAAACGCCTCAGTAATGCTTAATTCAGTCTCACAATTTCAGAAATGAAATATTTTCTATATAAATTATTTACACCAAAAGCTTTGTTGTTACTCATTTATCTTAAACAGCTAACAACCATTAACTAAGCCAAAAGTCTTGGCTCATTTTCGGTATATATCAAGGTGTGGCGCAGCGGCCAGAGTGGCCGACCCAAAAGTACGGGTTCCTGAGTCTCGGCGCCTGCTCAACATCTTGTGATTCTGGGCAAATCGCTTAATCTCCCCATGCCCATGGGCAGTGCCTGGATAACCTCATGGGTGATAAGCTGCTCTATATAAATCTACAAATATATGTATGGTGTATCTTGATGAAATAACAGAAAGCTTAGAGAGAACCCAAAATACCTGTCTGATACCGCTCACATCAAGTCTCATTTGTGTGCAGAAATAATTTTGTGAATCTGTTTGCTTCTCTCTGCCTGCCAGGGTAATGAAGGCAACAACTTAGTGGGTGTGGCTACTTAAATAGTGCACTCTATGGACCTCACCCTATCCAGGGCAATTTCAAACCTTCTTTTACTCGCATCCTTTAATCAGGACGTCATGGAGCCATCCCTTTTTTTGTCCAGATTAAATGAGTTGCCTTATTATCTAAGCACATAAATATGAGCCAGGCAACACAAGAACAAACACATTTATTCTTTTAAAATACTGCCAAGTATTATGAAGAGTCACCTTTCTTTATTACCCCAATGTTGTACTTTTAAAAACAAATTCAATACAGTTGAATTGCACCATTGAAAGTTAGGTTCCTTGTCACACTTAAGCTCAGGAATAAATGACCACTATATAAATGTATAGACAAAATTCTACAAAACAAATGCTTCTAACATTGCCAGTGGAGGCACGAGGTTTCCTCCAGTGTAGCAAAGCACCCCATTAAATATGAAGCTCAAAACTTCTCATTAAATTGCAAGCAAATTTCTAACAATTATAGAAAAATTCAAATATGAGCTTAATTTATCAAAAATCTATTCATTGTGTGGTTGCATGTGTAAAATACAGTTTAGAAAAAAGATACCAACGCTGACGAGCACATTCTTGGTTTAGTCTCTGCAATGATTTTACAGCAATAATATATTGATAATTAGCATTGCAAAATGTTGTTTTACTTTTCATAACTCTTTTGCAAAGCTGTATATCAGAAACAAAGCATTTAATGTTTTAGCGTTGTGTATGCTGATGACCCTTGGCCCAGCCTTGTCCCCTTATAAGGAGTAAAACCTACTGCTGTCAAGACCTCTCTGTCCGTGGATAGCAAGGGAAATACTACGAGTACCACAGAGCAAGCCAATGAGTACTTCCTACCACTGACAACCCCAATTGATTGCCATGTTTGGCTCTGTGCCAATAAAAGCAACTCCATTATTGCTGTCTAGGTGTTTGCAATCAAAACGTTTTTTCTAAGATTCCTGGTCATATTGGAATGGAGCAAATTCCAAGCAAGAGAAGGGTCATCTTCACTTTCTTCCACTGCTCCTTTTCCACTTTTGAAATTTTCATTTTTTCTTCAACCCTGCAAGAAAATGATACTTGTTATATTGGCAAGACTTATTTACACGGTCATTTTCTGCTTAAAGTTTAAAAAAACAGCATTTTTTTTGCAACAGTTTACTGTGTGGCCCACTGGATGGTATGTCTGGAGCCTCTTTTGTGTGATCAATAAAAATGAAATCCTGCTGACTTCTTAAAAATCAATATAGTTTGTGTTTCTTTGCCACCCAGTAAAATATAGGCATTGTACCTTTCAGCATACTATCAAAATTGGATATTTACCCCCAATATTATATTATGAGGATATAACAAGTCACCATGGCTTCAGTGACCCTATAAGGAGGCATGTAGTTTCCTTTTTAATGTGTGATATTCTTGGCCACTTGTTCCTTTTCATAAAAAGGTCCTATTGTTAGTTAATGTACAGTAATTGTAAAATGTGTCCTGTAAAAATAAACATTTAAATAAGCATCTTGCAATTCGTTGAAATACGATTCTAAGTGTGATAAGTCAAAAACAAAGTAACCCTGGGCGGTGAACTCCGCGCCACTCGCGGACTTTTCCGCACTCCACATTAAGCGGAGCTTGCGGAGTTCCGACAAACTCTGCGTAGCGGAGTTTTTTTTACTTGCTCGCACTCATCAACGTCAAGTTGGCAAGCGAGGAAAATCCACCTCCCGGCGAGATTTTTCCTCGTTCGCGATCGTCAACGTCAAGTTGGCGAGCACAAATCGTGGAAAATCAACCTCCCGGCGAGATTTCTCAATGCGGGCGGATTTCTCATTGCGAATGGTCACGTATGCTCGCGACCGCTCGTGTTGAGAAACTGTCTGTTCGCGTTGAGAAAGCTGCCGCTCGAGTAAAAAATCTACTCGAATGGCAGAAAGGAAGCAGTGCCCGCTTGTGCTGTGCATGGTGCCATTCGCGATGATTGCACAGCGCGGACAAACATCCGGCACTGAAAATCACAGCGAACGGCATTTTATCTAACGCACTCCGTCGCTCGCGGAGCTCAGCGTAACTCCGCTCAGGCTTAAAACAAAGTCAACTTTGTGATTTTCTATGGTTACCTCTAGCAGTACAGTCAACACATCCACTACACATTACCAGTCAATTACTGTGCATTTTCACAGAAAGAAAAAAAAGCGTGGAAGCTTCTCATAATTTTAAGCGTTTACAGTGCAGTTTATGGTCAGCTCATGCAGTTGCTTTCCCAGCTGTATATCCTTAGCAGCAGGCATTGTGATGTTACAGAGAAACTGTAATACATTATTACAGCATTGTTGTGATGACATTTTCTCATTACAGATGAGTAGCGATGTCCACTATTGCTTGCTTCCGTGTATTTGCGATAACTGACCAGTTACTGTACATTATCAGGATATTGAAAGTCCCTGAGGAGCTCTGCTACCATATATAGGAACACAGCCAAACTTTTGTATAAGATCGCAGAACTCTGATGGTGACTTTTGCAATAGACTTTTAATGTATGGTAGAAGACGTTTTATTCATTTTTATTCAAAGTCACAGGCATCACCCATCGCCAATCTTAGTTCTCTTATTCTGATTGATTCTGCAGTTGCAGATATGTAAAATAAATGTGTGAAAATATGATGATTGAATCCTGATTTCCTGGAATGGACCACAGACTTGCAAAAAATAAACACACTACAACAAACTTCTCCTTAACAGCTACAAACAGAAATGTCAGAGTGATATAACTCAGAAGAAAGACTCCTGAAAGCTATGTACTTATTTTATTGTTGGTACTGCAGTTTTAATTCTGCTGAAGTGATCCGATTTACCCAATTATTTTTTGCTCTGGCAGCGATTGTTATGTCACAGCTCTACTGTAGTAAGTTATTGCAGTTGCCTAGTGATGTCACACATAGACTCTACAATCAAAATTTGAGACAGGAGTTCGGTGGACGTCTAAAGTAACTCTGCATTCAGCTTTTATACGGTCACAATTTATATAGTCACACAACTCTTTGGTGACTTGTAATATCATTTAAACATACAACAGAAAGTACTTTATCCCATATATTGCTGTGGAGATGTGGTGACTTTTTCTTATTATAGATGATTAGTGGGGTTAGAACTAGACTTTAGTATGGAAATCTAATACATGTTTTATACAGGGATTACAGGTTTCCATACAACATGATTTAAACATCATTTTTAAATTCAACGCTGAAAACTGAAATAGCTTTTGGTGCTTTGTTAGGCTTTATTGTTCAGTTTTTAGTTTTTTATTTGAATTTCAAACAAAGCTGAAATTGGCAACACAGCATTGTTGCTATGCTCCTATTTCCAAGCTTGTGTTACACTTAAGGCACTATATTGTATTTCAGCATTTGCTTTGTTCTTGCTCTGCATGCAGTTGTAATATCCTATTATAATGTAGTAGTGACATTAGTGACACTATTACAATTGTTTGAGACAGCTTTAGCTTTCTCAATGGACTATTGTTTTTTCCAAAGCGCTCATAAATAATATACAGACATAGAGGGCCTTTTCGGTCAGAAGGCCTCATCTTTTGGGCTGTTAAGTTGTCATTTACAGTTTGCTCCGCCCACTACAACCTTTAGCCTGAGGCAGTGAGCCAGCCCACTTTATGCTTTGGCCTCCTTCACTTTGAGTGACTGAGCAAAGTCTGTGCAATTGTTCACATCCTCTTTACAGTAGCTTATTTTTCTTTAGTGACGAATCTGGTTCAAGTGTTTAACTTTTTTATACTAACTTTAAATACCAGATATATCTTTTGCTTACTTCTGGTACCCAGTTAGGGGGTGAGTTATTTTTCGTCTCCTATTTAAAATTGCTGTCGTAAAGTGTTAAACTGAAACTGTTACGTGGTAGCTGGCTGTAATTTGAGTACTTAGTTACGTAGTGATTTTTTTCTGGTCTCCTTCACAAATAATAAAATGTATGGTATAACTGAAAGGCTTCTAATTGAAGAAAAACACACTAGTAAAATGGCAACATCAGTGAAATTCTTTTTTTAATATGAATTTTTATTGCAAGCATATGGCAGCCACATTTACGTGGCAGCATGTGTTCATTTTATTCTATTTCTTACAATAAAAAAGAAATATAGGAAATTTAACATTGCACAGGTATGCCAAGGCCAGACCTATGGGCTTTGCCAATGCTTTCTTAACCTTGCACCACAAAATTGCCTTTGACGAGATGTTTATGCCAGTTCTAAATAAAACTATTAAAGTAAACGGTGACCCAGCTGTAAACCAGTCTGCCATTACAGATATTCAGTGAAATTCCACTTGACTTGGTTATATTGCTCAGTTCTTTGGCTGTTTGGCAGCACAGGTACAATGTCTATTGATTTTTGTTTGGAAGGGAGGGTGCATGGAGATGGATGCTCAGATGTTTCTGTCCTTACTCCATCATAGTGTCATTAAATGTGTGTACTCGTGTCTGCTCGAGTTCTCGATCCGAAATTTTCTGAGCTTGAGTCTCGAACATCCTGTCACATAAGCTTTGTCTGAGTCAAGCTACTGACCTTTGTGCTACAGTGAAGTGTCTTTTTGTCACAACTACGGTCAAAGCACATTTCAAATCTGACATAGGCAAGTTGTCGGGATTCAAACCTTCACAGACAGCAGTATGGCCAAATGGCAGGACCAGATGTCCAATTACCAGCCCGACGCCAACACCACAGAGTTCAGAGTTTGAACTCTAATTGTAAATCAGACTAAGGAAAATAAAGAAAGGGAAAGAACGCAATCTGTTTTGTTTTTGTCTCTCAACCATCGTATACATTAACTTTTTCATTATATGCAAAGCATGCTCAAAGTGATTGGCTGAAAATCCAGGTTTGTTTGAGAGTCACTCAGCCTAAGCATGGCATACTCAGTGTGGTTGGCTGAAATTCAGGTTTGGTTGAGTCACTCAATCTAAGCAGGGCATGGTCAGTGTTGTTGGCTGAACATCCAGGTTTGGTTGAGAGTGACTTTCATGAGCATCTATAGGACCTTAACACTTTGATTAGTTATGCTATTGGTATAGATTATTTTTACTTTACCTTAAGTACCATTTTCCTTCCTCCAGACCCAAAACGTCCCCTGGGGTCCCAGTTCTTGCCCAAAGCCAACGTGGAATATTTCTTTCCATCAATAAAGTTGTGGCAGCGATCTTAAGAAAACATATTATGACGATTAATCAAATGTAAATGCATAACTTCCAAACATATACACTCAATTAAGTTTTAAAGACCCTTCGGAAGCCTTAATTATTATAATACAGATTGTTCATTATTATTTTCATATATTTGTACAAATAGTGTTCAATGCAGTTGATCAAGGATTTCCGTATGGGGCATAGTGATGTCTGGTTGTGCAGGTAATCTCGGCCTATTCAGCATGACTTAAGCATACTGCAAATCATTTTAAATTTGACCCCACATGCTCTCTGTGATGTTTGATGTTTTCAAAGCCTAAGAGACACCGTTAATGAGAGAGAGCTCTTTCCGGATCTTACAGACAAGTTGAAACTCACACCTCAGGTCTGTAAGGAATCTGGCTGCAAACCAAGATGTCTCAAAGTGACATACAGTATAAAATCCCCAATCCTTCAAATTTTACTCTGAACAATGGATATAATTCTTGTTTGATATAAGGAAGGTTCCAGTGCCCCAGTCAACAGCATCTGTCTTGAATATATGCAATGGTTCTTTTTATGAAAAATTAGAACTTTTTAAATTTACAGTGCCCTGTTGGGCCACATGACAGGCTATGTGTGATGTAATCCTGAAATTAGACGTTGATGAAAATACAGCGCTGACTTGGTGCCCATACTGGAAGGCAAGGGGGGAGAGAGAGATCAGTGTTTTCAGAAGGGCTCTGATTAAGCACCATTATTGCCCAAATAGGACACACAAGGAGGAAACCAGTGTTACTTAATGGTATCCTTGGTTCATCTTTAGTAGCTTGAAGTGAGGTGAAAAAATCTGTTTAAGCCATTAGTAACATAACAACCACTAAAAAACACCACGAATTAACACCAAAGTTGTATGAATCTCTACATCAATGGTCTGAACCAAGAAGATGAACATTTAATTAAAAAAAAAGATAATCTGTTAAGGGGTTCATAAGATGTTGCATATTAAAAAGCTTTCCATTAGGACACAGAAAAGTCAGCCTTCAAATGCAAGACCGTGCATAACAGGTATTATCTCATGAAAATGTTACTGTGACCTATGCCGAACTATGAGTCCAAGCAAACAGATTTATTTTTTGTCTTGTGCTGTCAAGAATTTTACCTTCAGACTTAGAAAGTTTATTGGAACTCAAATCAATCCACTAAGTTGATCAAAGAGCCTACTATATCTCCAGGGCATGCCAAAAGTGTGACTGTGTGAAAAGATTTTACAATATGGTTTACATTAAGAGCAGTATAACGCATTTCCATCCAAAGAGGTCCTGTTTTTCTCATCAAATTACCACGGGGTCCCCTTAGCCATAAAAATTCTGGCTCAGATGTCCACAAAGTGAATTTTTTCCCATGTAAAACTTACTCCCACAAAATCTGCAGATGTTAATTTCTTTTTTCTTAAACACCTCACTTAGTGCAATGTCTTATGTGGTTTCTTTGTAAATCTGGACTGTCGATTGCAGATCATGAACTCAAATGGCAGTTAAATCTGTGTACACTACCAAGCTCATAGTAAGGAAAGTGTTGTTTGATGTCAGCAGTAAAGCCAGGCTCAAATGAGTTCCTCTGTCAACAAGGATGGATAGATAGGAGCCAAGTCATCTATGTTCAATCAAAATTGCAGAAAGAAAGGTGGCAAGGTCATAAAGATGCGCAAATTTGTGTGTGCCTAGTATTCAAAATAACGCAAATCGAAAAGGTGCTCCAAGGAGGAGAAGTTGCCACCATCCACTCCGAAAAGATGACAATGCTTTCAACAGTAATTGTATGGTCCCCTAAGCACCAGGAAGTAAATTGTTCAATATCAAATAGTACTAACGTAAACAGTAGTTCTTTATTTTGATCCTTCCCATGCATCCAGCAATCTTGACGAATATTGTAGCCAGCATGTGTTTCGTCGTTATGATATGTCCACCATCGACTTCAACAGGGCTACAAATGAACAAAATAAATCCATCCATCCATAACCACATAGTATCACAGCTCTATGAAAATCCATTACCAAACCTATGGTGCTTGAACGTATATGTAATCTTAGTAATCTCAAGCACTGAGATTACAGTAAATTGGTGCAACCCTAAGTTAAAGACAAACCGAAACAAAGCACCAGAGTGAAAGAAATAATCGTCCAACCTTGCAATTAGTTCACTTGCAACCACAACTCTATGATTGCTTGAAAAAATATCTGTGTGAAGAAACACGATCTCTGTAAGTGAATCAGTAAGAAAACTATGTGAATTATTTTCCATGAGTCGGAAGAGAAGAGCCCACACCGCGTAACTATTTCCCAGAATGATATGCACCATCTGACCTATATCCTCTAACCTAATATTATATAGTATCCAATAACCAACCAGAATGCCCAATATGTAGCATTTGCTCAGAACAATACTTTAAAACAGAAAACAAAAAATTCTTCATAACCATGTGTCTTATAAACACACACTAGAAATACACCAAATTTCCGCATCTTACCTATTCAAAATTGTGTAGCTGTATGTGTATAATAAGTAATTCCATAAAACGACTGAGTACTTCATGTAAGGAATAATAATGTACACCTCACTTAAAGTTTATGCAGAAAAGATTTATAGACATACAAATTAATCACACCTAAATGCCAAGTAAATAGCTACACAAGCATTCCCAAATGGTAATGCTCATACATTATCTTCTTAATTTGTGATACCTATCAATAAACTCACACAAGAAAAATCTCTCCATAACATGCAAGAAATATATCATTTGTGGCTATCAATAAAGAAATACATATATGATGCTATGTGTAACTCCCAATTACTAACTGTATTAATTATGTCCAATACATTTTTTACCTCCCCTAACATTGCTATAATGGTCAAACGCCCCGTATACATATAGAAGACTAATGTCCCTAGTAACGTGATACCTCGCCATATGCACAAGTACATAAGTAGTGTATCCATTAATGCAACTAATTCATATACAAGGCATTGATTGTCGCACAGCTCGTTGCCCACGTCATTATATCAAATTGGAGTAAATTAAAACATCCCAACTTCATTCTCCCAACTAAAACACTCCTAATATCGTAATGCCCTATTAACTTACCGGCATAATGCCACCATGTCTGTAATTACAAATAGCCCCTATCCAGCAAAAAATATATTGCATCGATACAACCCAAATCACGAAATTAATTACCCTAGGTGCTCACAAAGAGACACTAGATGTCACTTAAAATCAACCTAACAACACATCTCTTACCATGGAAGAGTTGAGTATAGCAACGGAGAGTACTACGGCATCCATGTGTTTTTCTCTCGCCGTGCATGGCAAGCTCCATCTTGTTCAAGTCATTTATACCCTCTATTCAGTAGTAGAAATCAAAAAAGGACTTGGCGAGAACCAGCTTGTAAAACGGGCAACATCTTAGTTATACTCCTAGTATTAGCTGTTCAAACATATCGGGCTAGAATACACCCAGTACAGATGCGGCGGCCATATTTGTAGAATTACCACTGGGACAGTTACATAATCCAGCTAAGTATATTAATCCGACATCGCTAACCAACATAAATAAAATCATCATCCCACCTTATAATTCTTGCCACTTGCTGGTGCTCAGGGGAACATACAATGAAAATTGCTATTTTCAAATAACACTTGAAGATAGCAAAAACTTAATGTGTGCAATCATGAGTCTGTATTTCTTTTAGTTTGTAGGACATTAAGGTTGGCGAGGTGACTTATGAGGTTAACATAGCAGGTTTTGAGAGATTTCAAAGCTCTACACCACATGCTAAGTACTGACAAACGTGTCACTTTTTCTCTCTCTTAGAAGGTGAATAAAATTTATTCAGATTTTAAATAAACCACAATATCTGTACATTGATGGTGTGCGCACAGGAACGATGCAAAATGGACGCCTAACCGCAACTCTTTCGAATCTACTGAGCTCGTTCACGAAGGAATAGCGTACTTCCCTCCCCCTTTTCATGCTTGGTGGTGATGGAGCAGAGTAAATAAAAAAATGTAACCCCTAACAAATTTTATAAATAATTAATAAATATGTTCGTTTAAATGTATTAATCAACAATGTACGTGAGGGAAGGGTAACACGCAAGTATGTGTGCTGAATAATCTATTTACAAATGTCTGTATGTCTAATTATAACATAAAATAATTGCGTACTAAATAAATAATAAATGCATGATTTGTGCTTCATAGAATATAAACGTGACGTTGCAAAAACAATAGTGATGGTAAGTAAGGAACAGCTTAAATGTTGCTTTCTGCTAGGTAATAACTAATTGGGGTACATAGATGACGGGAGGGAAACGAAAAGGCTATGTTTCTCTATTTTAATTATGTTTTGTTTATTTCTAAATAGTGCTTCTAAATCTAATCGAGTGGCGATATAAAATGGCTGCCGTTTATTAGAGTACGCATGCGCTGAGAAAACACATGACAAGGGAGAAAAAGTTGGAGAAAGACTGACCACATGATGGTGCTGAAAGGCTAGAATGCAAGAATGGTCAAGGCTGATGTGACCTATTTGAACTGATAGTGTGCCGTGGTGATCAGCAGAGAATCGTGGGAAACAGTTTTAAGAGAAAGGACAATGCCTGCAGAGTTCTCGAATGTATCGAAAGAAGTTACAAATGTACTGATCGAAGCGGATGGAAACATGTCTTGAACTGTGAGAAAGGAAATGAACATATGCATTCCAGAAGAACAAGCTGGATCCGGGAGAACTTGATTAAAACTGAATAAATGAACTGAGTGGACCAATGAAAGAAAAAGCACGTTATTAATGTTGCAACAATTTAGTTAGCAAAGTTAGAATTAGGGTATAAGAAGGCCTACTCTTAGTGGGAGGGGTAGTTGGTGTTGGAGTTGGTGGCTTCCAGTGCTTGGTGCTCCAGATCGATCCATTTACTGAGCGGGAGATGCTGAAAGACTGTTAGATGAGACGGGTTGCGGTAGCTGATGCAGACGAGCTGAAGTTTCTGTTGCTGTCTTATTTTTCCAGTTGAGTATGAGAATCAGGTTATTTTTCAATTTTAAACTTAGGTTAGAAATCATTAGGCTAAATTAGGAAGATAGGCAGGTAATTAGGATTTTTCTTCATGACAAAATTTCCTTTCTGCAATAAAATTGATTTTGCTTAATAAATATTTGAATTAATAATGTATGAATAATTGAATAAAAAGTCTAAATTCTTTTCCATGCCTTTAAAATTATATAAAATTTGAGATTCTTAAATCAAACGACTCAGTGATTATTTACTAAATGATTGTGAAATTAGTAATTGGTTATTGTGATTTAGCTGGTCTTGATCACTATCAACTGATTTTTTACTAGATGATCCATCGACAAAACAATGAGCAGGAATATCTTAAGAAATAACTAAGAAAGCGATAGGTTAAGGTAATAAGGTATCCCGGCTCCTTCCAGCGGTACATCATGGTGATTTTCATTTAGTTTTTCTTTCTCCTAGGAGTATAGATTCGTAAAGGTGTAGAGGAAATCCAGGTGTGTGTGTGTGTGTTTGTTAGGCGATGTTATGGGCCCCATCGTCATGTGGATGTGAGAAAATATAAGTCGCGCCTGGATGACCGATAAGTGACCTAGGAGGAAATAGTTTTCATTGTATCCGCTGCATCAGATTTCTTGGTAGCAGAGTTATGGTTTCTATAGATTAGTTTGGTGATTATTGATTATTGATTATTTTGATGACATACTATATGTTGAGTCACGTTATGTTATATGTGAGTTTTCACGCTTCTGGGATGTAGGAAGTGGAACACGTGTGGCAAGAGAAGTCACATGGAATTTGGTACATGGTCTGAATTAATTTTTGGTAATAACACAGGTTGTGTTATGTTAGGGATTTTCTGTACGAAAGGTGTGTAACTGAGATAGCAAATCACGTTTTCTTGTGAAACTCTGGCCTTAATTCTCAGGAGCATAGTCTCCACATGTGTCTTATCCCCAGAGAAACGGGTTTACTGTTTGCTTGAAAGAAGGGTAAGGTAGAGGGAAGTGCTACTTTATCGGCGAAAGTTAATAATTCTGTGGTAGGGTAGAGGTAAGCACTGCCTACTGGAAATACAGGATTCTTGTGTAAATGGACAAAGCTGTCACTTTTGTTTAGCGAATCAGACTATGGAATAGTTTTAAATGTTGTAACTAACGAAGAAACATTGAAACGAAAAATTGCCGATAATTTTTGTAAAGAAGGGGTAAAAAGAGCAAGAGTGACATAGACAGTGCCGCGCTAGGATTGGATAGTGCGCTAGTCACGTGAACGCAAAGACAGGAGTGATGTAGAAAAGTGCCGCGCTAGGATTGGTTGGTCCGTGGAAGAAGGAAATCGTTCTGATTAGTGTGTTGGTGTGAGTCGCGCTGTGATTGGTTGAAGTTCCGTACACGGAACAGTCCTGGTTTTGAAGAGAAAAACCTATCGAAAACATGCCGTATTATGAGTATGAAAGGGAGAGAACGTCATGGACGACAAAAATTAAGAATTTTTTTAAGAGAGACAAAAAGGTTGTGACTAGAGAGGGACAAGTAATTCCTCCGCCGAAATCAGCAGCTTCACACATGATGCTGAAATATGGATATCATACATGCATATGGTTAGAAAATTGGGCAAAGTATACGAAGAATGATGGAGCATTAGCTTTCCCTGAGAATGGTTCATTTAGTGTAGCGGTTCTGCGGAATTTGAGAAAAAAGATGACAAATTTAGAACCTAGACCTAGACCGACACAGTTTGAAGCGTTGACGGAATGGGAAGATGAGATGTATGAGCGAGAGAGATTCAGAGGTTTAAGGGATCTTGAGATAATGCCTGGAAGAATGTGGGGAATAAATCATGAGGATAGAATAAAACGATGGAGATGTGCTGAACATGACAGGAGGTTTGTTTCCGGCTTTTACAGTTGAGGAAGAGACTAAGAGAAAACGTACTGAGAAAAAGAAACATATGGAGAGGGAAAAATATATGAATGAGAGTGAAACGGATGATGAATTGCTGGAAGATATTCTAAATGGGAATCCCCCTCCGTATCAGCAGAGTTCTACAGCGGTGACACCTAATGCGCCGCAAATAGAGACTGTGCGAAATAAAAGTCCTGTAAGAAGAATTGAAATAAATAGGTCACAAGATCAAATAAGAACTTCACAAAATGAAGGAGTAGAAAGTGACAATGCAACTGAATTAGCAAGAACAACAAAAGAGCTGACTGAGAAAATTAGGGAATTAACGAAAAACATGGAAGCTGTGACTGTACCCGTAACAATAGGTCCAGTAATACCAGTTTTTGAGAATCAGAAAATTGATGAACGGTCTTTAGTGATTCCTATGAATTCACAATTTCAGAGAGAAAAAGAAAGGATGGAACCAAGTGCAAGTACAAGTAATTTGGCTAGTACCTACAGACCAAGTCCACCTACAAATTTGACAGTGAATGAGTGTAATGGTAGGAAAATGCATATGGTAACAGAATCTGCAACAGTGACCCCTGAAAAGAGTGGTAATTGGATAGAACTAAATAATACGCCTATAGGTCCGACTCCTGATGAGTTAAATGAGTGGATGAAGGCATTTAAAATAAAAGAACCAGAAGAAAAACCATTAGATGTAATTAGGTTAAAGATTGACATGGAAGAATTAATTTTAGGGACGATTGGTACAGAAAAGCTGAAAAATTACCAGGATGATGAAATTATGTTTCTGTGCAAAAGTATTACATGGAGAGCTAAAAATTTACATGACAAACTAGAAGAGATAGCAAGTGAAATTGGAGTAGATTTTGCGAAAGTGAAAACATTGCAGAAACCGTACAGAGTAGACTTTTGTGAGAAAGATATTGAAAATTTGAACACAGCAGGAAGGCTGACACAGATAAAAGAGTTAATTGTTTTACTGAGAAAATGGGGTGATGTGGACGGATGGAAAGTCAGATGGACGAAAAAGTATGAGAAAACTGCAGACAAGGCTTCTTTGGCTTTTATGATAACTGAAAAAGAACCTGTTGCAAGAGAATACCCTATGAGAGAAACTCCAGGTGGTAGTTATGTGCATGTTCCCTGGACTAGACAGGATATACTGTCATTTACAAATGAATTCCCGAAGCTAAGAGAGAAACCAGTTGAATGGTACCGACAAGTGGAGAGGTTTGTGAAGGTTTCAAAAGTGTTGTGGATAGATTTAGATGGATTGTTTGACATAGTGGTGCCAACTGATTTGTGGTCTGAATGTAAAATTACAGTTGACTGGCCAACTACAGAATATCCAAGGGATCCTAAGACAGGAGCTCCAGGTCCTGAGGTGATGAGGAAATATGATAAGGTGATTACCTTTTTGAAAAATAAGATTCCTCCTAAAGAAACAGATTGGGTAAAAATCGACAGAACTACACAGGAAAGTAAGGAGTCCGTACATGCCTATTATGAAAGGTTGTTGCTGGTTTTCAAGCAGTATAGTGGATATGAGGAGTTGAGTGAAAAGGATATGAGTCATTTTGTATATAGATTTGTGTTTGGACTGAAACCAGAGATTAGTGAAATGATTAAACAACATATGATTAACTGGCAAAATGGCACTGTAGATGAGGTACTGAGGTATGCTAAGTATTGTAGTGATGATATTGAGAGTAGACAGCGTAAATTGAAAGAGAAGGCAATGTGGGCACAGGTGAAAGTGGCAGAGAAACAAGAAGCTCAATTGGATAATAATAGTGGGAATGAAACAGGACAGAATAAATCCCGACCTAACATAGGTAAAGGGAAAGGTCAAATGAGTCTAGAGGAGGCAAAGAAAAAATGGCCATGTCATAATTGCGGAAAATTAGGGCATTGGAGAAACGAGTGTAAGTTCCCACCTAAACCTAATCCGGAAAATCAATCATTAACTCCACAGGTGCAGAATGAGGTAGTTGTTCAACAAGGTCAGGTGCCACAACCACCACTTCCCAACAATGTTAACCAGCAAAGATACAGTACAGAAACAGGATTCTACGGAGGAGAGCAGGTAACACAGTTGCCGCGAGCAGCTAACATTTCTCAGTATTGGTTGCGTCAGAGTGAGGATGAGTCGGATGAAAGTTTCTGACGGTGCCTAGGAGAGGGAAAAGAGTGCGTACTTGGCGCAACTCTAGAGGTAGATCAGTCTGGTCCCTTTGTGGATGGAGAAGTGAATGGTGCAAATGTAACATTCCTTGTCGATACTGGAGCTACCCGTTCTACTGTTAAATCAGTGGAAATTCCAAACCTTCCTCTCTCAGGTGAATATATCCAAGTAGTTGGAGTAGCGAATCAGCAGATTAAAACACCACTTACTGAATTAGTGGAAGTAAAAATTGGTTCTTTTAGCAAAATGCATAGATTTGTAGTGTGCGATTGTAGTCCCGTAAATCTCTTAGGTCGTGACCTTTTGTGCAAAATGAATTGCACAATTTATTGTACGCCAGATGGAATTGGATTTCAGACCCCAGATGAAGATGTATTGTATAAAGTAACATTGATGAATCAGGAACCTGAAATGAATGGTTTGATTCCTGCATTTGATGCAGAAAAACTTCCAAAAGAACTGAAAAATGCAGTGAAAGAGAATGTGTGGGATTTAACAGGAGAAGATATTGGATTGATGAAAGAAGTAGATCCCGTAAAAGTAACAGTAAAAGAAGTAACAACTTACCCAAATACGCCACAGTATAAATAGACTCCAGAAATAATTGAAGGTATAACTCCTGTAATAAATAAAATGATTGAACAGGGAATTCTAAAAGAAATAATGAGCAGTCCATGTAATTCACCTATAATGGGACTGAAAAAGCCAAACGGAACATATAGAATAGTACAGGATTTGAGAAAGGTCAATAAAATAGTTGTGCCTTGTTGTCCAATAGTGCCAAACCCTGCAGTAATTCTATACCAAATTCCACATGAAGCTGAGTGGTACACCGTGATAGATTTGTGTCACGCATTTTCTCTATTCCTTTACATCCAGATAGCCAGCCATTATTTGCGTTCCGGTTCGGAGAGCGTATTTTGGCATGGTGCCGAATTCCTCAGGGGTATACAGAAAGCCCCTCAATCTTTAATCAGATTTTAAAGAAGTCCCTGGAAGATTTGAAAATGCCAAAAAGTCAGTGATGGTGCAGTATATCGATGACCTGTTGGTGGTATCGAAAACAAAAGAAGCATGTGTAAGCGATACAATTGCTTTACTGAACCATCTAGAGAAAAGAGGGCATAAAGTGTCCCCTTCGAAATTGCAGTTTTGTCAAAAAGAAGTCCAATATTTAGGGCATAAAATTGAGAAAGGGGTGCGAAAGATAACGACTGAGAGAATAAAAATGATTCAAGGAATGAGAGCACCAATGACGCAAAGAGAGGTAAGAATGTTTCTGGGAATGGTTGGATATTGCCGACAATGGATAAGTGGTTTTTCCTTGGTTGCTAAGCCATTACAAAAATTGACCAAGAAGGATGTAAAAAACCCTTTTGAATTGAATGACGAAGAAATGAAATCTTTCAAAGAGTTGAAAAAGAAATTGTGTGAGGCCCCTGCTTTAGGAATGCCTGACTATGAAAAGGATTTCGAATTGTACTGCAGTGAAAGAGATGGATGTGCATTTTCAGTACTGGTACAAAAACATGGAACAATGAAGAGACCAATTGCTTATTTTTCAGCTGTTTTAGATCCTATAGCAAAAGCGTTGCCTGGATGTCTGAAAGCTGTTGCTGCTACTTGTGTAAGTCTGGAACAAAGTGAAGGTATAGTGATGGGGTATCCACTGAGAGTATATGTTCCCCATTCAGTAGAGATTCTTTTGACAAGAACAAAAACACAGTACATGACACATAGTCGGCTGACTAAGTACGAAAAAGTAATCTTGAGTGCAGAAAATGTGACCATAGATAGATGTATGAATGTGAATCCTTCGACATCATTGCCAGATGAAGAGAGTATAATTGAACAAGATGAAGTAGATCATGATTGTCTGAATGTGCTGGAATATTGCACAAAACCAAGAGCTGACATAAAGGATGAGCCTTTAAAAGAATCAGATTATGTCATGTTTGTGGATGGCTCATGCTTGAGAACGAAAGAAGGAGTTTTAAGCGCAGCTTACGCAGTATGCACAGTGGGAACTGTGATGGAAGCGTCTTGTCTGAAAGGAATAAGGTCTGCCCAAGTTGCAGAACTGATTGCTTTGATTCAAGCATGTAAGTTGGGAAGAAATGTACGAGTTACGATTGTAACCGATAGCCAGTACGGTTTCGGTATAGTGCATGATTTCGGTCAGATTTGGTCACAAAGAGGTTTCTTGACGTCTGCAGGAACACCTATCAGAAATGGAGATTTTGTAAAGAAACTGCTTGAGGCAATACAGCTGCCTAGGCAGATAGCTGTAGTGAAATGCAAAGCACATAAGAAAAATGAAGATTACATGACTGTCGGAAATAATTACGCCGACGAGATAGCCAAATATTGTGCAGAGAACATGGTATCCCTGAATAAGAATCGCGAAAGGGAGCATATCTCTTCTCCTTTGCTTTTTACTAACACTGTCGAGACATGGGATGAGGTGAGACAATTACAGGAAGTTGCAAATGATGAGGAAAAAGATTACTGGATAAAAGCAGGATGTAGAAGACAAGAAAACAATGGTGTGTGGGTTTACAGAGATGAAAGACCAGTTATGCCTGATAGCATGATTTCAGACATGGCACGGATGTACCATGGACAAGCTCATATTGGGAGAGATGCAATGATCAGACTTTTTAGACAAACATGGTATAACCCAAAATTCAGAGCCATAACTGAAAGTCTTTGTCAAAGATGTCTTATTTGTCAGCAGTTTAATCCAGGAAGAAAGACAATAGTGAGTTTAGGAACAATAGGACGAGAAGGAGGTCCGTTCACTAGAATGCAATTAGACTTCATTGAAATGCCCCCTTGTAACAGACTAAAATATGTTCTAGTGGTCGTCTGTTTGTTTTCTCGTTGGGTGGAGGCATACCCGACTAGAAGGAATGATGGAATAACGGTAGCAAAACTTATGCTGCGAGAGTTCATTCCAAGGTATGGTTTTCCAGTCACGGTTGAGACAGATAGAGGAACACATTTTCAAAATGAGTTGATTCAATTAATTTGTGAAGCATTAAGTATTAAACAAAAACTGCATTGTGCATACAGACCAGAGGCTTCTGGGGTAGTAGAGCAAATAAATGAAACAATTAAGAACAGGTTAGGAAAAATGTGTCAAGCTACAGGACTCAAATGGCCCGATGCACTGCCCCTTGTCCTGATGACCATCAGAAGTATTCCTGAAAAGAAAACGGGACTTAGTCCTCATGAAGTGATCATGGGACGAGCAATGAGACAAGCACAAGTACCTGTCAACAAGTTATTGACTATAACTGATGATCTAGTACTGGATTATTGCAAAGGACTGGCTGATGTGGTGCGTTCTGTATTTCATCAGGTTGGACCGGATGCGACCACTCTTGAAAGAAAACCAGCCCACGACTTGAATCCAGGAGACTGGGTCCGCATAAAAATCCACAGGAGAAGAAACTGTCTAGTTCCTCGCTGGGACGAGCCACGACAGGTAATCCTAGTGACAACGACTGCAGTCAAGTGTGCAGGAGTGAAAAACTGGGTCCATGCCAGCCACACAATCAGAGTTCCAGAACCTGCAGATCGACATGTGAATCGACATCTGGAAGTGTGGGATGAGAGTTCAGCGACTAAGACAGAAAGAAGAAGAGAAAGGGTGCCAGAACTTGAAGATCGACCTGCAAGTCGACATCTGGAAACCCCAACTGCAAGCACCTCTATAGAGGAAGAGGAAGAAGAAGAAGAAGAAGAAGAAGGAAAATTTGCAGAAATTCCAGAACTTGAAGATCGACCTGTAAGTCGACATCTGGAAATATCTGACACGAGTTCAGGATCTGATGATTCAGTTGAAAACTGTGAAGAATTTCGAAGGAGAACTTGGGGATTTAAACCAATTAGAGAAGAGAATGAACAAGAAAATGATCCAAATGAGCAACCAAGTACAAGTTATGGTGGAAATCCTTCAAAAGTAATATTAATAGACAAAGAAGGGAAAGAGACAATTAAAAAGCTAGAAAATCGAGAAGAACCCCGAGGAGCAATAGGGACAGAGAGTGAAACAAAGGAACGGGGAAAATTAGAAGCAGAGAGTGAGATAAATACCAATTCGGAAGAACATCGAGGAGGGACTGTAATAAGGGAACACAAGAAGGAGAAAATAGATCCACCAGTAAAAGAAAATGAGATCATAAGTTTCAAAATAAGAGACAATTGTGAGAAAATTGAAACAGAATCTGAAGAAAGCGGAGAAGAAGAGAAAACAAGAACTGAATCAAGAAAAAGAAACTGGAAATCAGGAAGAGGAGAAAAAGAAGGTGAAGCCAAAAGGCCAAGAAAAGGAGACAATTGGCCCAGCAACTATATAAGAAAATTGAGATACAGAATAATCAGAACAGGAGAAAAAAGTGCTGAACAGGTGAATGAAATAACAAGTCAAAAGGAACAAGAAAAGCCAAGTGGAAAACGATTGCAAAAGTCTAAAAGAACAAAGAAAGTGAATTCGAAATACAAGTCACCTGAGTGGTTGTACATCGCTCTAACTGATTACAAAGAAGAAAGAAACACTCACGAGAACCCGAGACTAAGAAACCGAATGGGTAAAGGTGAGATGCAACAAACCTGAAGTGAAGACTTAAAGTGCTTCTGCCGGATGTGACAATTTTACTGGATATGACAAATCACCGGATGTGACAACGAAAGAATTCTGAAAAGAATTAAAAGAAAGTACCAAGCAAAGACTTTTGAATGCAGAGTGGCATCTAAGTCATTTCTGAGGTGTAGTGACACAATTTTCTGAGATTTAACAAAAGATAAAAACAAAAATGGAGAATACTAGAGATAGAAGAGATAAATGTGAGTTTTTAAAAAGATGGTGTAAAATGTGCTGTTTTTGTACAGGACTATTAATGACAGTATGGATAGTTTTAGCAATCACAATTCCTATTAGTATAGCTGTAGTAGAAGCAAAGAATGATACTAAACCAGAAAAAGAAACTAATATTAAAGAACCAGTTATTTTAAGAAGTAGTGCAGAATTACATAAGGATAAGTCAGTAACAGACTTTTCTAAAAATGTTTTTACAAAATTATTGTACGAATATGTAGAGACAATGGATGTGAGAGATTGTTATGTATGTATGCAGTTGCCTGCATCAGTGTCAGACGGTGTGACTTATCATCACCTACCTCTAACTTATGGAATAACATGTAGTGTTATAGCAAGTTTATTTTATAAAACAGGTAGATTAGAGTTTTATTACACTGATATAGATAAGATTTTTGCAAATGTTCCTGTAGTTCCAGAACTTAACAAAGTAAAACAAGCAAAGGTTTTAGGAGAATTCTTTTTAGAGCATAGAATTTTAACATTAGAAGAAATAGCTAAAAACAACCTTACCTGTGAGTTAAAGAAAGAAGAAAAGGTATTTTTAGAAATGGTTGAAGAAAGGAGAATGAAATTTCAAAGAGAAGCAATAAAAGAGAAAAGAACACATCTATGGACGTTTGAGGAAGAAAATCATGAAGGGAAAAAGATAAATGCAGCAATGACGTTAGATTGGCCGCAAACAGGAAAGTTGTGTATTAGGAGAAATAAGACAGTATATGACAATTATTTTGTAGGTTCCAGTATCTGCCATGACAATTATCAAATTTTGGGAGGTTGGGGATTCAAAGGTGGAAAAGATCCAATATTTCCAGGTATCTATTATATTTGTGTGAATAGAGCTTATTACAGGTTACCGGACCATTGGTATGGAACTTGTTATGTAGGCCTGGTCTTTCCAAAATCTTTCATATGGACAGAGAAGAAAAAGGAACATACAAGATGATTAATAGCTTTACACGTAGAAAGAGGGAAAGTTTTTCAGAAATTGTAGGTGATATTTTTGGAGCATTAATACCAGCAGTGGGAATATCTTTGAATGCATTTAAAATTCGGAAGTTATCCACAGTAGTAGATCGTTTGTCTACAGATACTGCGGGAGGGTTCTTGATGGTAAATACCGAAATGGTTGCCATGAGAGCTATGGTGATGCAAAATCGGCTTGCCCTTGATATTCTTTTGGCAAAAGAGGGTGGAGTTTGTGGAATGCTGAAAGTCCAACATTGTTGCACTTACATTCCTGATAAAAGTGAAAATATACAAAAGTATATTACAAATATTACAAATTTGCACAAAGAACTAGTTCCACTGGAGGTTGAAAGTGTCCTTGGAAAACTTGGTAGAGGGTTTCCTTCAGTAGCAAATTGGTTAACAAGAATGAGTAGACTAATGATAGGGAAAGTTATAATAATAGCAACTGTAGCAATATTGTTGCATGGTGTTGAAAATTGTAATAACGTGTATAAAAAGAAAAATAAGACAAAATAAGATAAAAAGAAATAACAGAATAATGAAAGAGAGAGAGAGAGAATGGGTGAAATTGAGTTAGAGAAAATGAAAGAAAGTATGTATAAAGAGACAAGAAGACAAGATGAAATGGAAACAGATGTATAACTAACAAAAAGCAAAAGGATGAAAGACATATGCTGCCTGAAAAAGAAGTATAACTTGGGTTTTATGTGGTGATTTAAAAATCACCAAAGGGGGAGTTGATGGAGCAGAGTAAATAAAAAAATTAACCCCTAACAAATTTTATAAATAATTAATAAATATGTTCGTTTAAATGTATTAATCAACAATGTACGTGAGGGAAGGGTAACACGCAAGTATGTGTGCTGAATAATCTATTTACAAATGTCTGTGTGTCTAATTATAACATAAAATAATTGCGTACTAAATAAATAATAAATGCATGATTTGTGCTTCATAGAATATAAACGTGACGTTGCAAAAACAATAGTGATGGTAAGTAAGGAACAGCTTAAATGTTGCTTTCTGCTAGGTAATAACTAATTGGGGTACGTAGATGACGGGAGGGAAACGAAAAGGCTATGTTTCTCTATTTTAATTATGTTTTGTTTATTTCAAATATAGTGCTTCTAAATCTAATCGAGTGGCGATATAAAATGGCTGCCGTTTATTAGAGTACGCATGCGCTGAGAAAACACATGACAAGGGAGAAAAAGTTGGAGAAAGACTGACCACGTGATGGTGCTGAAAGGCTAGAATGCAAGAATGGTCAAGGCTGATGTGACCTATTTGAACTGATAGTGTGCCGTGGTGATCAGCAGAGAATCGTGGGAAACAGTTTTAAGAGAAAGGACAATGCCTGCAGAGTTCTCGAATGTATCGAAAGAAGTTACAAATGTACTGAATGAAGCGGATGGAAACATGTCTTGAACTGTGAGAAAGGAAATGAACATATGCATTCCAGAAGAACAAGCTGGATCCGGGAGAACTTGATTAAAACTGAATAAATGAACTGAGTGGACCAATGAAAGAAAAGCGCGTTATTAATGTTGCAACAATTTAGTTAGCAAAGTTAGAATTAGGGTATAAGAAGGCCTACTCTTAGTGGGAGGGGTAGTTGGTGTTGGAGTTGGTGGCTTCCAGTGCTTGGTGCTCCAGATCGATCCATTTACTGAGCGGGAGATGCTGAAAGACTGTTAGATGAGACGGGTTGCGGTAGCTGATGCTGACGAGCTGAAGTTTCTGTTGCTGTCTTATTTTTCCAGTTGAGTATGAGAATCAGGTTATTTTTCAATTTTAAACTTAGGTTAGAAATCATTAGGCTAAATTAGGAAGATAGGCAGGTAATTAGGATTTTTCTTCATGACAAAATTTCCTTTCTGCAATAAAATTGATTTTGCTTAATAAATATTTGAATTAATAATGTATGGATAATTGAATAAAAAGTCTAAATTCTTTTCCATGCCTTTAAAATTATATAAAATTTGAGATTCTTAAATCAAACGACTCAGTGATTATTTACTAAATGATTGTGAAATTAGTAATTGGTTATTGTGATTTAGCTGGTCTTGATCACTATCAACTGATTTTTTACTAGATGATCCATCGACAAAACAATGAGCAGGAATATCTTAAGAAATAACTAAGAAAGCGATAGGTTAAGGTAATAAGGTATCCCGGCTCCTTCCAGCGGTACATCATGGTGATTTTCATTTAGTTTTTCTTTCTCCTAGGAGTATAGATTCGTAAAGGTGTAGAGGAAATCCAGGTGTGTGTGTGTGTGTTTGTTAGGCGATGTTATGGGCCCCATCGTCATGTGGATGTGAGAAAATATAAGTCGCGCCTGGATGACCGATAAGTGACCTAGGAGGAAATAGTTTTCATTGTATCCGCTGCATCAGTGGGCAGACATGGCAGCGGAAGCAAAGATAACCAGCGGGGTAAGTTTCCAGACCTTTTTTAGGTCTTTTCTGCTCCACTGCTTATTGCTGCCATTTTCCTCTGTTTCTCTTCAAAGCCTTACTTCCACGCTGCTTTTCCGCTCCATCAGAATGGACACACACCTACAAGATGCTTGCTCATAAGGCGAATTAAACTATTTTGGATTTTCCTCTGCTCATTTTTTCCTTTAGCTGGTGTTGCCAACCCAATTGAACACGCAATAGTGTCATTTATTTCAAGACATCATACCACTATTTAGCCTCATATTACAGGTTCTTTCTACTTGTGGCACCAAATTATTACATTCATCGTTCCTTTTATCATAATGGAGGTCCACATGCCAGCTTCTTTGAAACCTTTTGCCTCACCTACCTCCATAACCAACCCACAGGCAAGGATAACAAAAGAATAACCAACCCACAGGCAAGGCTAACAAAAGAATAAAAAATGACCAGCTTCTCCTTGAAAATCGCTATTGCCACTAATGCTGGAAGATATCACAGAAGAACTCGTGGTCTAAAGCTATTTGTTCTGGAGACAAATGCAGCTCTTCAGTGAATTGAAGATAAATGCTTTAATTTGGATTCTAGGATCACAAAGGTTGAGCAGCAAGTTAGTGATACCTGGGATGTTATGGCTAAAGTAGGCTCTTTGTTTAACGATTTTTTTTTAAAAAGCAGGCAGAGTATCCAGAAAACAGGTGCAATAATTTGTAAATTTATGGTATTCCTTAGGGCACAGAAGATTCAGATATTATTTTATTCCTTAAGCTCAGGATCCCCAAGATTGTTGGCCTGAAAGATTCTTCTGACCTCACAATCCAAAGAGCCCATCGTGTTGGCCCTTCACCTGCAACACCTTCTACCTCCACCAGATCAAGAGGGATAGCTTCATTTTTTTCTGCAATCCTCAGATCATATGAAAGCGCTCTCTGCCAAAAAACAACGCAATCAAATGTTATGGTCTGGTCACAGCATTTTCTTCAGTCAAGACGTTGCCAGAACGACGGCGGCTCAGAGGAAAGAATTCTTGGAGTTATTCCCAGCTTTGGGATCCATGAACGCCGCATTTGGTCGTATTCATCCCTGGGTCTTCAAAGTTACCTATAAGGACAAAATGACCACCTTCGACAACCGAGTGATTTGAAGCAGTTTATCCATGCACATAAGGGAGAGGAGTTGGCAAAACGATTGATCTGAAGCAGTTTATCCATGCACATAAGGGAGAGGCGATGGCAAAACTTGATCTTTTGTCTCCCTCATTTAGCAAAGACTTCATAAGTTTTTATTTTATTTCCTAAATCTTTCTTTGCTTTTTACAGGTTTCCAGTCTTTCCAGGACATTTGCAACAAGCTGTTTTCTGTTTTATATTCCTGTGTTTGCTTGGTTTCGTTTCTCTTAATCCATCAGTGTCTTCCCATTCATGTTCGTAAGTCCCATTTTTTGCCTTCTCATTGTTCACGTTTTTTTTCTATTTACCTTTCATCATATTTCCTAGTCAGTCTTCCTCCAATGCATATTTTTTATGTTTCTAATCTTCGGGTGTCTGCTCTGGGTTGGCCTCTGCATTTACACTCCACCCCCTACACTTTTTGCACCTCTTATTTTACTGTCCTCACTTATGGCTAAAGCCATTCGGCTTCCTGCCATCTCCTCTTTACTATTGCTGGGGAGTCATTGTACCTCCCTGATTTTCCCTTCTAGTTTCCTCCTTTTCCTAATACCCTTTCCTTTCCTCTTTTCTTACCCCTTTCACTTAATCCAACTTATCATTCGTCTTGCAGCTGTTCAATATTAGTGTGCCATTTGTATATGCCTTACATATATCCTTGAAGTTATTGTTATAGTTCACATAGGTTTATTTATGTTTTTAAGGTATATTTATCCTCATTCATGTATTTAATGAGTAACTTGCTTGTTATTTCATGGAATACTAAAGGCCTCCATAACCCAATTAAAAAAAAAAGGGGCATATTCTCAAGGACTTATCGCCGAGTTAGCGGCACTTTATCGCAGCCAAAGTGGTGATAGATTTATCGCCCTATTCACAAGCTGGTGCAAACAGCCGATATCGCCAGTTTTCCTGCGATAGCAGCCACAAAAAACATCGCCACGGATGACACCGGCAACTAACGCTAATGAGATGCAGAGTAGGTGTTCCCGTGGAAAAACCCGCGACAACACCACTTCGCAACATTCCCAACGACCAGCCAGATCGGCGATAAGATCACAAAACATGCGATAAGGCGCGTTAGCAGCAGGGAATTAACACCTGCTCTTACCTGGTGTAAAGTCAGACGACAACCTGCACCATAAAAGGGAGCCCAGACCAGAGCCACACCTGAAGAACAACAGATGCCATGGAGCTACTGATCATGCAGCTCGGAGCCCCAAGAGGGCCACAACACCCACCGCCACCACACCCAGGCCCGCCACCCCCCGCCCTCCCCTGACTACCACAGAGGCAGCACAGACAAAGACAGCGGACCTTCAGAAAACGCACCAGCCTCACAGACTTAACACCAGAGGATGTCATTGCCCACTACAGGCTCAAAAGTACAACCATCCTCCGCATCCTGACCATCATTGCCCACAGGCTGACGGTACCAACACAGCGGACAACCAACATCCCTCCGCAGACAAAGCTGCTGGCTGTGCTGCACCTGTTGGCCTCTGGTACCTTCCAACCAACAACTGCCAGAGTCGGAGGAGTCTCACAGCCAGCCCTATCCAAGTTCCTCACACCTGTCTTGGATGCCATCATCAGCTTGGTACCCCAGCACCTTTACTTCCCACACACTGCGCAGGAACAGCTGGAGACCAAGCAAGGCTTCTACGCCATAGCTGGCTTCCCGCACGTGTTGGGGGCAATTGACTGCACACATGTACTCCTCGTGCCCCCTGCCACCACTGCACACAATTACCGCAACAGGAAGCACACGCATTCCATCAATGTGCAGGCAATAGTGGACCACCTGGGACTCTTCACCAATGTCGTCGCCAACTACCCAGGCAGTGTGCATGATTCCTTCATATTCCGACAGTCCATCATCAACCAGCGCTTTCAGGATGGCACCTATGGGAATGCATTGCTCGTTGGTAAGTACCAAATGAACACACCACACACCTCAACTCCACGGTCATGCAACTCATGACTCTGGGAATGCACACGTTATTTATTTTCGCACTTATAAAGCGCAGTGTCACCTGGCAGGCAACCTGGCGCTAACATATGTGTGCCCAACTCGGCTCATGCTAAGGGGGTCTTGTCAGAACAATAGAGTTAGAATTATACACAAGGGAAGAGCCATGTCTTTAATCTCTTCCTGAACGGAAGAAGATCCTCCAGCTGTCTCAATTCAAATGGAAGATTATTCCATAGTCGGGCAGCCGAAGTGCTAAAAGCTCTACCTCCTGATTTTATTTTTTTAAATCTTGGTATCTTCACCATTCTAGCTGAGGAGAAGCGAAGGCTCCTACCAGGGACATACCAGGCAAATTTCTTCTGCATTAGTTTAGGTCCGGACCCATGCAGGGCCTTAAAAACTATGTAGAGAGACTTAAATTGGACTCTTTGCAGTATAGGGAGCCAGTGTAGCTCCGACAAAGCCATAGAGGCAGATGAGCATCTTGGTCTCCTCAGAACTAGCTTGGCTGCTATTGTTTGAATCCTCTGGAACCTCTCTATCAAATATCTCGGAGACTCCAGCAGCAAGGCATTGCAGTAGTCCAGTCTACTTAGGATGGTGCTTCGTACTACCAATGCTCAAGCTTGAACTGGCAGAACCGGAAGGATCTTCCGAAGGGCTCTGATAATAGCAAAGCAGCCCCCACTGTTTTATTAACCTGCGATTCGAGGGTCAGTTTGTTATTAAACATGATTCCCAGATTTCGTACCTTCTCCGCGGGGGTCAATGGACTGGCTGTGACTAGTGGCCAGAAATTAGTGGGAAGTAAGGGGGGAGACTTCCCTGCCGCACAGTAGAGTATCTCTGTTTTATCAGCATCGAATTGTAGCGAGTTCTCTCTCAGCCACTGTGCCGTATTCCGCAGGCAAGCATGAAACACTTCCAGGGGTGTAGATTGTTCTCCCTCTAGGGATAGAATAAGTTGAGTGTCATCCGCATAATTTACAATATTAACATTATGCGCCCTTATGACAGCAATCAGAGGTCTCATGTAGATGTTAAACAATATCGGGCTGATCGGATAGCCCTGGGGAACGCCATGCATGATGTTTGTAAATTCAGACTGATAGGGGGGAAGGGCCACTGCCTGCCTCCTGTCTGATAGGTAGGACTGAAACCATTTCAGGGCCGTGCCTACTATCCCCACCTCTTCAAGTCTGTTTAGGAGAATCTCATGGTTGACTGTGTCAAATGCGGCAGACAGGTCAAGCAGGATAAGTACCACTGATTGACCTCTGTCTGCACGTATTCGAAGGTCGTCCATCACAGTCACCAGGGCAGTCTCCGTTCCGTGACCAGGACGGAAGCCAAATTGCACATCCTCTAGGATATTGTTAGTTTCCAGGTGTTTTGAGCGCAGTCTGCTAACCAGTCGTTCCACAATCTTTACTGGGTAAGGGAGCAAGGAGATTGGCCTATAGTTTTTTGGGCTGGCTGGATCAAGCGTTGCCTTTTTTAAGAGGGGTGTCACCAATGCCTGTTTCCAGCAAGCCGGTACTGATCCACTAGATAGGGATTGGTTAAAGATCTGACGGAGTACTGGGAATAATTCTGTTCCCAAATCCTTCCATATTTTCTGTGGTAAAGGATCCATATGTGAGCCAGAGGAAACACCTAGGGCCATTCTATTAAATTCCTCCACCGATGGTATCTCAAAGTCGGTTAAGACATTTGTGAACTCCATCCCTATCTCTCTTGTCTTCTTTACGCCTAGTGGATCTCTATTATTGTTGCCACTGGGGTCTTCTACCCCCCCTGGCAGATTGCCCCCTTTGAGGCCATCAATGATAATTGCTGTCTTCCAGGCAGATTTGTCCTCATCTTTGTAAGCCCTTCTCCATTTCCTCTCTGCCTGCTTGCATTCCAATTTCAGATTTTTTAGTTTTTCACTGAACCATGGGGCCGAGGGTCTGCCCACTTTCTTATGATTTTTTAAGGGGGCAGCCTGGTCCAGCAAAGCTATTATCTGTGCACATAAGGCCGCATAATTATCCTCCACCTGTCTGTCTATCTTAAAACATACATTTGGAGAGAACACAGGGGAGGCTCTTGTCTTTCTTAAAAGAGACTTCCAGTCCCTACTGACATAGTTTCTCACCTCACTAGCTACTGGGCTATTCATTCTCGGGTTACATACCCGGAATATAATCAGGTGGTGGTCGGACCAACCCACGGGCAGAATGTCCAGATCTCCTAATACGTGTTCCTCAGAGAAAATTAGATCTAGGATATGTCCTCCTTTATGTGTTGGCTCAGTAACCCATTGATGTAGGTTAAAGCCTTCACATGATTAGAGGAGATTATTGTAGCCAGGGTCCATGGTACCATTTAGCCAGAGGTTAAAGTCACCCAAAATCAGCAGTCTGGCGTGTGTAATTGCCATATTGCTGAGGGTTTCTAACAATGCCTGCTGTTGTTGCACACTAACAGCCCCCGAAGGCCTATAGCATACAATACCTGTCAATACATGCCCATTACGACCTTTTAGCGCGAATCCCAGGAGCTCGAAGCCCTATATCACATCAATGTCTATCGGGACAAAGTCCCATATTTCTTTAAAAATAACGCCCACTCCTCCTCCCCTACCACTCATTATAGGTTTGTGAAAGACTTTATATCCTGACGGGCATGCCAACCCTGGTTCTAAATCAGATCCTAAGTGTGTCCATGTCTCCGTCATAAATAACACATCCAAATCGTGGGATTCCAATGTCAACTGAATCTCCACACAGTGTTTGGGCAAAGATCTTACATTTAATAGCCCAAATGTGAGGGTATCTCGTTTCTCAAAATCTGACTTGGGGGCCGCGGTCTCCTCAAACTTAATCTCTCCCCTCCCATTCTCACCTATATTTCGAAGTTCAATACTTGTGTAGCTCAGAGAGTGGCAGCTTTCAATGTTTCCCACAAATGGCCCCAATCGGGCAGCATGGCTGGCGCTGTGTGCGATCGGTGCACGGACGGGCGCAGACGGGCTTGCCTTTGGCGCCCCGGCGGCACGCCCGCTGCGCGTCCACGCCAGCGTGTCCTTTTGTAGATTTAGGCGAGAAAAGGCTGTAACGCTAACCTCAAGATGGCGGGTCCGCTCTAACGGACGGACACCGCGAGGTTAGAAATCGGGAGAGTGACTGAATCTAATGGCAGGTAGAGACAATCCTTACTTTGAAAACAGATCTATTAAAAAGTTTTTACAATGTGCAATTCCTATCAATTTTTTTAAATCTTAAAAACAACGTGCAAAAAGCGCAATGTGCAAAGCAGCAATAAGCCTCATGCAAGCACGCAGCCAATCAGTACAGCATATGTTTACTACGCTGCGCGTCCACGCCAGCGTGTCCTTTTGTAGATTTAGGCGAGAAAAGGCTGTAACGCTAACCTCAAGATGGCGGGTCCGCTCTAACGGACGGACACCGCGAGGTTAGAAATCGGGAGAGTGACTGAATCTAATGGCAGGTAGAGACAATCCTTACTTTGAAAACAGATCTATTAAAAAGTTTTTACAATGTGCAATTCCTATCAATTTTTAAAAATCTTAAAAACAATGTGGAAAAAGCGCAATGTGCAAAGCAGCAACAAGCCTCATGCAAGCACGCAGCCAATCAGTACAGCATATGTTTACTACGCTACAAACCCACATACAACATGCCCACATACGAGACACGACAGCACAACTTACTGTGGTAACCTGGGCTAGCCATGTACACAAGCCATCAATGGCATGGCACCTCAGCCACACAATAGCAGAATGTGGGGAGAGGTGGGAACCAGGCATGTGCGAAGGAGGCAAGTGACCCATGAATGAGAATGTACACAATGCCAAGTGTGGCGTGGATGTGCTGGCCAGACTGCAGTATGCAGACCACAGACATGTCCATGTCGACATATACTGCTGGTGTCTGGAGTGTAGTGGACAGTGGACGCAACCATGTTACCCCAGGCAGTGGGGAAGATCGCGGAAATGTAGCTTGTTACATCCCCCCTGTAAGCGCGAGCGGAGTGGGCTGGCCCGGCGTACGCCAGGCCAGCGTAGGGGTGTGAATAAAAAGCCCGTTGCTCCGGGCGTGGTTCTCTTCCAGAATGGCCAACATGTCTGCCAGGGCGGCGCCTCTCAGCCCGCCACGAGGCCGCGCCTTGAGCGGCGGTGCCTGCGATCCTGTGCGCCTGCACCTCAGGCCGCTGGTCCCCAGACCCATCTTGGCCGCCCCTGCGCAACCAGGCCTCACTGCTCACCTGCCAACACTGGCGTGTGTCAAAGAGGGCCCACCACGTGCCGGTGCAAGCTCCAAGCCCGAGTCCCACGACCTTGGCAGCCTCCTCAGACCATCATGGCCTCCGCGACACAGGCCCCCAGCACTCCTTTCTCGTTGACGTACTCCACCGCTGCCTCCGGCCTACACTGCGGTCCAGTAGGTCACTGTTAGAAGGTGGTTCTGACACTATGGGCCGCCCGGATTTTTCGCTTTTTGAGTACCTATGTGTTGAGCTTTTACTGTGGGAGAGCCTCATAAATTGGGACTCATCCACAGTGAACTCATGATGAAAGAGACTGCATGTGGATTTTACTGGTGTCCCCCTGGCTTGACTAGGCCGCTGCGCAGCAGCTGGAGTACAGGGCACCGGGCTGGTTACATGCAGACACCTGTGTACATGCGTGTGCACACGTGTAGGGGCTGCGCAGGGGAGATTCCTGGCGTGCGCAGTCCAGGAGCAGCTACAAAGTGAATGGTGTGGCAGGACTTATGCAGAATTGGGTGGTGACATGGAATAGGCTTTATACACTGGGAAGGAACATGCCAGGGAAAGTCAGTGTGTTTTACTGTTTTTCACTTCATTATTCCCCTATGGGGGTGTGGAGCCCATGTGCTAGATTAACTTTCATAAGGCCTACAGATTCCAGACACGCACTAAAGTCCACTGTAGCGGATGTGAAAAGGAGTATTCTGCAGAGTCCAAAGTCATATTTGTACTGCTTTTGGGTCATCCAGAAATGTCACATTTCTCTGAGTCAGTCATAACCAGGGCCAGGCTGAGGGCTGACCTCAGCTGGATGGATTGATAACCTTTTTTTTCCACAAGATAAGGCCTCCTCTCCACGAAGAGAAGATGGGTGGGGCTACAGGCTCATCCATCAGCAGCTATCACTGGTGCCAGGCACCAGGCTGCACCAAGGAGGGAAGGGCTCTTGTTTCAGAGACCATGTGGCCAGAGACCCTGGACGATGCCATTTTGAACAAACCCAGAGGCTGGACAAGGAGGAGGGCGCAGGGGCAGGGAAGTGATGTGTCGCTGTTTGATAGGACCAACAGAGACTTCCTGCCAGCCCCCTACTCAACTTTTAAAAAGTGCTTGCACGGGAAGAGAAGCTCTCTCTGGGGTGTGGTCTGCTGAGGTGGAAGGTGCTGGAGCCTGGCAATGGGCAGTTGGAAGGAGAGACCCCCTGACTGCCCCCCAGGGCCCTAACAGCGCCAGAAGAAGAGCCCAGGACCAGTGCAGAGAAGCAGGGGCCTCTGCGCAGGGAGAAGAGAGGCCCAGGAGGAGAGCAGGCGAAAGGCTGGCGCAGGGAGCCAGTGAAGACAGCTCCCTGCTGAATCCCCCCCTCTCAGAGACCCTGAGGGCGAAGAAGAGTGCTCCCAGTGGCTGGGGAGCACCACCAGGAGCAAGAGGATGCGAAAATGAAGAAAATCGGACTCCAGGGGGCCGAGATATGCCCCCCAAAAGGTAGGCGACCTTTGACCCCGCCTGGGACCGACGACGAACCGCGTGGACCTCCGCCGCCGGTCGCAATCATGCCCCCGGGGTGGGTCAGGTCCCGGGGGCTGCCCCAGGAGGAAGCAAAGTCGGGGGGGCGCCGTCGCGCACCCCGTGAAGTTGCCCCAGAGGGGGGCCAGGAGCCCACCCTGGCCCCTGGTGATGTGGAAGGAGGGGGGGTGGGGGAGCGCCGCCGTGCCCCCGCGAAGATGTGCCCAGGGGCCCAAGACCCCATCCCCGGGCCCCAAAGAAGTAAAGTCGGGGGAGCGCCGTCGCGCCCCCCCTGCGAAAATGAGTCCAAGGGGCCCGGGACCCCATCCCCGGGCCCTGAAGCAAAGTTGGGGAGCGCCGCCGCGCTCCCCGTGAAGATGACCCCAAACGGGGTGCCAGGAGCCCACCCTGGCCCCCGCCGAACAAGAGGTCACGGGGAGCGCTGTCGCGCCCCCCCCCGCGAGGAGGAGGAGGGGGCCCGGGACCCCATCCCCGGGCCCGAAGAAACCAGGATGGAGGGGGTGCCGTCGCGCCCCCCCGAAGATGTCCGGGGGCCCGGGACCCCATCCGCCGCACTCCCCCGCGGTCCAGCCGGACCGGAGGACGGAGACGCGTCTGCCCGCTGGAGCGGGTAGACCAGAACTGCTCGGCCGGCTCCCGCGGCCGCACACGAGGGTGCGGGCCACGTGGGGAGCCGGCGGGGGCAGCCGGGGGTGGGCTCCCCATGCTGCCCTCCAAGCAGAGAGGCCGTCGCGGGTCCCGGGTGGGACCGGGGCCCGCTGAAGTCGCTTTGGGCATCGCGGGGCCTGGGTGAGACTGGGCCCCCGCACAATTAAGCCGAGCGGCCGGGGGTGGGCTCCCCGAGCCGTTACCCTCACCTGGGGGTCCGGGTGGGACCGGGCCCCCCACCGAGGAAGGAGCGAGGCGCGAAGCGCCAGCGCGATCGTGGCTCTCCCCGGCACAGCGGGAGAGCCGCTCATCAAATATGCAGGAAGAGGAGCACGAAGCGCCCCATAATGCCTTGCAAGGCATTTGGAAATCCATTGTTTTGGTGATTGGTGGCCCCCAGAGGAGGGGGTCACCCTCAAGTGTGAAAAAGGGTGCTGGGGGAGCTGCTGGAGAAGCGCAGTCTCCCCCCCAGCACGAAGAGAAGTCCCTCCCTAAGTCTCATGGGGACTTGAAAAGGATAACCCCTCAGGGGCTCAGCCAGCATTTTAACACCTTCTGGGCTGGAACTTTTGTTCTACAGCTGAGGGTGTATGGAGAAGTGCATCAAGGAGTGAAGGGCTGAGTTGGGGATGTCTGGCGAAGGGCATCCCCTGGAGGTGAAGAGGCGTAATTGCACCTGTAGTGCATTTACTAATGTTATTTCTTTTGGAGGGACTGAAGTTCACATGTGTAATGTGAAGTACCTGTGTAAGGTGATGTCATAAGCAAATAGGGGTTATGTTGTCAGACATTCCTGCTAGGGTGTCTGGCTGTATATGCGTAATCCTATGATTTCATCTGTGATGCCTTAAGGGGCAGTAATTGCAATGCATTCTAATGATCCACAAATGTGATGAGTACTGTCATTCTAAGGTAATGCTTCAACATGTATTCTTGCTGCTGCGCTTAAGTGAGGAACAACCCAGACTGTTAGCCCTGAAGATGTAGGGGTGCATACTGTATGGTCAATATAAGATGCTCAGTCAGGGTTATGTGTCACTAGGGCAGGTGAACCTATTTTTAATGCGTGTTGAGGTAATGGGGTGGGTCGCCACTGGGATGGTGCCCGTGTGCAGGGCCCTTGCTCCAGGTTATGCTCAACACACTGCATTAGGGGGCAAGATGATGTGCATACATGGGAGTGGTGGTACTAGACCCCACCCCCTGCGGGAGGGGTGGAGATGTTATGCAATGTCACAAAGTAATTCCAACAGCTTATGTATATTTGTAAATTGGTGCATAGTATTGAGTAGTGTGTGTGTTTAATAAATGTACTCTTACTTTTATAAAGCAAAGTACAGACTGGACAATCAATTATTGAGTGTTATTTCTGCGCACCTGCAAATGGCGATTACTAGCCCACACCACCTCCCTTGAGTAAGCCTCAGACTGCTCTGCAACGCTACCCTCTGAGAGTCAGGCGCTACAATTGGGTGTTTGGTTCCCAGTGAAGGACAAATGTAGTCATGTTATTTGTGCAGGCCTCACAGATACTACCTCGTTTTCCAACAGTCACACATTTGGAACTGAGGCTTGATTTCATGATGGCCGAGTTCATATGTTAATGGCAGCATTCATATCACTGTACTCCCTTCGATCTGGTGCCACCAACTCTGTGCATCGCGAGCCAACGACACGTGTCTGTGGGCCCTTGCTGACTACTGCCTTCGGCCTACACTGCGGTCAAGTAGGTCACACATTTGGAACTGAGTCTTGATTATTCAATGGCCGAGTTCATATCATTGTACGCAAGGAGAGGAGTAAGAGGAAGGCGCGGTTCAGTCCGGAGGAAAAAAGGATCATCGTTATGGAGGTGATCGAACACTACCAACAACTGCTCTGGTGCCACTATCTCTGTGCATCGCAAGCCAACAACACATGGCTGTGGGCCCCTGCTGACTGCTGCCTCCAGCCTACACTGCAGTCAAGTAGGTCACACATTTGGAACTGAGTCTTGATTTTTTTATGGCAGAGTTTATACCATTGTACAGGCCTCATCGCAGACTGCATCCCCTTTCAGCTCTGGTGCCACTAACTCTGTGCCCCGAAATTCATGGACACTCTCTGGTTGAACTTTGGTGGCGTCTGAGTCTATGGCCTGGGGATTGTCTTCATCATCATGTAGCTGATACTGACTTGGTGTTAAAAATGAGTCTGTAGCATTCATCTCCTCCATATTGCCTGTTTCTGCTTGGTTCTGCCCTCTGCATCATGCCCTGGAAGAACACCTTCCACTGTCCCCGAAACACTCTGCGACATTCACCTTCGACATCGGCGAGGACCCGCTCAGCTCTCGTGGCCCTACCTCAGTGCACCCCAAGTCACCGTCCCGTGGCGGTGTGCCTGTGCCGGCCGCAGTGCATCCGGGGCCACTAACTCTGTGCAGCTCAAGTCATGGACCCTTGCTGTTTGATCAGACAATCAGAAGTTCAAAGTTCACTGTTGTAGTTGTTGCCAGCACCAACCACTCCCTGAGGGCTGGCTTACACTCACCCCACACCCATCCAGCACAGGCATCACTGGACATGTGACCCTGGCAATAAAAGGGGCCGGGCGCACGTGCCCGTAGCCAGTTCCACAAACTACCTAAGTGTGTCCGTGTGGTCATTATGTATGCATGAGGGCCCCGGGCCCTACCCCATTACATTGTGCTGTGTACAGCGGATGCAACCATGTCACCTCAGGCAGTGGGGAAGACCTGGGACATGTAGCTGTGTCGTACCCCTCAGTAAGCGTAAGCGGAGTGGGCAGGCGTACGACAGTCCAGCGTAGGGGTGTGGATAATCAGCCCGTGGCTCTGGGCGTTGCTAAGTGTTGGCCTTGCCAAGGAAGTAACTAATGCGTGTGTCTCTGTTGTAGTGTTGGCTCCACCCGTCCCGCAATGGACAATGTTGCGATGTAGCATGCCCCCGGAGTGCGGGCTCAGCCGAAGGGATAAATGAAGGAGCGCAAGCCCGCTCGGGGTCCGGGATCATACATGCCAACTGTTGTGTGTGTCGCTATTACCGCAGCATAGGCCAAAGGTCTACCCTCAACCGCATCGCAAGTTCAGCCAGCCATGAACTCTACATCTGTGTCCGCCCTATCCCTACCATAGGCCTACACACACGTGGCCGCCCACCTTCAACGCACAACATCACAGTGTCGTTGTCAGGCTTGTGGACACAGGCATGACAATGGTGTGCCGTAGGAGTGCAAGTGATGCAACCGCGCTGCGCACACTAGCAAATAGGCTCGGGGGGAGGGAGGAGCAGCAGTGAGGCTACGTAATACACATTGATGCCGCTCATTTGTGTTTGAGGGAGATAATTTTGGACACCTTAATTTGTGCCGGGGTGCTGCGTTTTAATTAAGAAAACACACGTATAAATGACAGAAATTGAATCAGGTTTGTTTGCACTTTATTACAATGAAACCACTTAATTGAGAAGTGTAAAGAAACACTTTAAATGCAATAATGAGCCGTGGAGTCTTAGCAAAGACCAGATGGCAGAAGACACATGCTAAAATTATGGCAAATGCATATAATGAAATACTTTTAGAATAATGTGAATGCAGGAGAAAGAGGAGAAACATTTGTGAATATATTAAATATATGCAACAGTGTCAAGATTGTCTTAGAGAGCAGAAGAGAAATGCCATTCAGAATACACTAGAAAATATGCAACCTTAATGAAAATTCTCTTGGAGAGCAAGAACATGCAATTGCAATAATGTTTAGCATAATGGCAATGCCATTTCTTCTTTGATTGAGTTCAGGAAAAATCTTAAAACATGGCTTTTCAAAAACTAATTTCCCTTACAGTATGCGGTCCTTAAGCGCCTAGACACCTATGGGTATTAGCGCGCTATAAAAGTTGGTATAACATAACATAACATAACAATGCAGAGGAGAGAGAGAGACAATTTCAAAATACAATAAGCATTATAGCCTCAGCCAAAGATGGTGGCTGAGGGAGACTACACAGGCGTCAGCGACCCAAGGGGTCACTTCTGCGAGGTAGTCCGGTGAATGGACAGAGGAGCAGATCTTTTATACCCTTTTGAATGACGAACTATTGACCACAAAATCACGACATTAACAGGTGCTTTTGACCGCAGAACATGATGCACTTTGGTCACTTCTCAGAAATATTTAGGAACACAGAAGTGACACCTACATTACAAAAATGTTACCAAAAGGTCACTTGATGTTTGACCGTAAATCATTATGAAATTGAACATCTATCGCACAGGATTTGCGTCACTTCAGGGAAATTTTTATAAGTTTATAAGAGTTCCTCTTAGCTTCAGATGTTCCGTGTTCTTGTGGTTTCTACGTGGGTGTAAGATAAGAAGAGCACATCGAGGGAGTGGGGGCCTTATGGGCAGTTTGTTTACGAAGAAGTCAAAGCTGAAGCGTCGTGTGTGTCGCAGAAGAAGTAACTTGTATTTCAGCAGAGAGGCATTTTGGGCCTACTACATTAAAAGAACAACTGAGACAGTATGGTCAACTTAACACCCCTCTGTATGGTGGCTGGTGGGGCCTTATCAGGGTCTCATGCTTCAGGTGTAGACAGAATGGGTCTGGGGCACTATATGGTAAAACTGGACCCTGCTTCATTTGCTACAAGCAGTACCTGTCAAACAGGAATCACTAAGTCACACATATCACACACCAATGAACTAGTGAGCCTGCCAACACATCATGCAGAACCAACTTTTGACTCATGTCTCTCTGCACTGTCACAGGTGATCAAGGATATGCACTCTGCTCTTGGATGATGACACCCCTCCGAGCCCCGAACACACAGGCCCAGAGGCAGTACAATGTGGCCCACAAACGCACCAGGGGCATCGTGGAACGCACATTTGGCGTGTTGAAGTCATGTTTCAGGTGCCTGGACATCACAGGTGGAAGGCTCCTGTACAGCCCAGCCAACGTGTGCAAGATGATCGTTGCATGTTGTGTGTTGCACAACATATGTGTACGCACCAATGCCCCATGGCTACAAGTGCCAGATGCACCGGACGATGATGAGGAAGATGAGGCAGGTGGACCACACCCCACTGCAGCAGCAGCAGGAATAGCGCGTAGGAACACCATCATTGACAATTTCTTCACATGAGCACGTCACATTGTCACAGTCCTTAGCAATCATGGGACAGTACAAAATGACCACAGGCACAGCATGTGCAACTAAATTCATTACAACACACATTCCCTGTGTGCATGTTACTCCTCTGTACAGGCACATCACTCTGACAAGTGTAAGTGCAACATGTAGTGCTAACAATCTCACAAATTGGAAATAGATGGTGGGTGTGTCACCTCTGTACAGAGAGGCTGTTTAGGGTGTCACATATTCGAAATGCCATTTCTGTGTGTCAAAGATAGTATGGAATCCCACTCATCAGCGTTTCACATGTGTCCCAAATCATTACATATAGGCTGTCATTTGTGACCTACAATTGACAACAGGGCTTCTTTTGGGGTCAAATATGTACCACCATGATGCAGGGATGCACCCTGTGACTCAAGTCCCACAACATGAGCTACATGGACGTAAGGGGGAATCACTGCCCCTACATTCGTCCATGCTTTCATACTTGGTTAATCATGTACATGACACATCTGTGTGTATTAGAATGTATTATTCACGTTCAGTGGAGTGTTGAAGCTGTCTTAGTACTGGGCCATGCAGACAACACTTTACAATGTTGCCCCGTGGAGGGCCAGCCAGAGTCCTTTAGGGATTGACAAGTTACTCGGAAGGGGAAGAGTCCAGTCCGCAGGCTGATTGCTGTGTCATTGTTGAGCATACAAAATATGGCAGTCCATGTCGAGGTCCAAGGTTAGTGTCGCAGAGTGTGTCGGGGACAGTGGAAGGTGTTATTCCAGGGCATGATGCAAAGGGCAGACCCAAGCAGAAACAAGCCATATGGCGGAGATGAATGCTACTGCTTCCTCCTTACCACCAAGGCAGATTCATCCTCATCTTCGTCCTCTCACGTTTCATGTGCCTCACATGTGGGTGGTGTTGTTTGGTTTGCAGCACTGTGTGACACTGACACATCAGGGGCCGGAGATGTGGATGTAGAAGTAGCAACAGCCTTCATCTGCGCAATGTCTTGTGGCGTCACTCCCATGATGAGGATCTGCAGGGCATGGAAGATCCCATCTACAGCTTTCTCGTGTGCAGCCGTGGTAGCCATTCTTTGCGCCTGCATCCGCTCCATGTTCTCCATGACCCTCCTTATGTTTCCCAAATCACGGATGACATCGCTGTAGCCACTCTGACTAGACAGTTGTTGTTGTCTCCAAGTCATGACACCAGCGACTCCAGCCATTGATTGTTGGAGGGCATGGGGCGGACTGTGGGTGTTCGTTAGGGAGTGTAAGTGGTCCCTGATGGGACTTAGACACCCACGTATGTCATCTAGTTTGGCTGCCATGAGGTCGAACCCCACCCGCACCTGTTCAGCCAGCTCCTTCTGGCAGTCTAACACACAGCGTTGGAACGCCATGTGTACTTCGGTGAGGTGCTGGGAGCCAGACGTGGTGGTGGGTGCTTCCTGCTGTGTGGTCTGTGCAGGGGGTGGGATCACCTCGATGGTGCTGGGCTGCCCTGCTACTGGAGGTGGGGTGCGGAGGTTGTCCATGAACCATTGGAGTTCGTCGTAGTCGATGTCCTGAAGGTCGTCTCCATCATCGCTGACGTGATGTAGGGTCTACTCTGCAGGAAGTGTTGATTGTCCCTCTGCAATGTAAAGGGGAGATGCAGTTTCACAGTGTGTTGCATGTATGTTGATGCATTGGCGGAGTTTACATACAGACTGCATGACAATGTACATTGTGACTGTTTGTGAGGAGATGCCTATTTGATGCGGGACAGTGGACATTTGTACTATATCACGGATGTGAGGTTGTACTCGTACATTGTCATCTCACAGTTTCCTGCTATGCCAGATGTGATTGGCCATTTTGTACACACATGCGGCACCAGTTGTGTCCTGTGTTCTGTTGTGAAAGTGTTGCAGTTTGTACCACATTGTTGTCAATGTTGAGGTGCTCTTATTCTTATGTGTGTGTGCTGCATTGTGGGTGAGTCGCCCCTGCAGCTCTGATTTGGCTGCCCCTTATCCCTTTCAGGCGGTGTGCCTTTGACTTCTGTGCTTCTACAGTGCTGAGATGTTGCGGACTTGGGCAAATTGGGCTCTTGGTCGAGTTGTGACTCTTGGGCATGGTTTGTCCGCAGATGTGTTGTTGACGTCAGGGGTTGTTTGTGCACGTGGATGTGTCAGAGTGTGACCTGCTCCTTTCCGGATGTGGTCCACACTCAGTCACCTCAGTGTCGTGGCGTGCACCATGTCATGATAATTGGACTGCAGCCATGCTAATCGTCATGCAGTGTCACTTGCATTGTCAGTGTGGCTCACGGACCCACAGCTTTGCTGGGTTCAGCACATGTGTATGGGTTTGTTGTGAGATTAGTGATGTGTGGGGAGTGCCCCCTCCGGGCATATTGTCGACGGGGGCCTACTTGCTGTTTCTATGTGTGCTGCAGTATGCCAAGGAGATCAGGGACATGATCCAGAGTCAAATCAAATCAAATTAAGCTTTATTCGATTTTTTTGTAGATAAAAATCATAAAAGCACAGTCAATAAACACAATCACTTACATTATAAAATAAGCTCAGTATATATAAATTAAGTAAAACCAATATATGTATATCTAGCAAAAGAAAAAATGACATATATTTTAACTTTACATTGTATTCCTATACCTAATAACATTTTTTAAAAACATGACAACGGCCCTTATGATCAGCACATTTTCCAATGATTGCAACTTCAAATAAGCTAATCTACATTGTCTTAAATCCATTTTTTTCAAAATTGGTATTAAAAACCTTTTCCTGGGTAATGTATAAAATTTTCAAAATAAAATAATATGCATAGTAGATTGTGTTGAAGTATCGTCACAGGGACATGGGAGTAAATTTCTTGACCAATCATTAATTTCAGGAATGAGAGCATTCTATAAAAAGTTCCAAAACGAAAACGGGTTAGAAGCATACGATCAAAACATCCCTGTACTTGTACCAGATAAGATTGTATACCTGGACAAGTTAGCATTAGTTGATTATCCATGAAAGTTTTTTTTATCTCTTTCTTTCAGCCATCGCTTATTCTCTAAATGAGTCAAGCAATCTGTTTTTAAGGTCTTTCTCGAGATGGTTACCATGCTCTCTGGTGCCTCAAAAAATTCAGGATGACCAATTTCATTCACCAGACTCTTAATATAACCAAGCCAGGGTATTTTCGCAACTCGATCAAGTTTTAAAAACTTCCATGATAACATCACGATTAAAGCTAGTTTCTGTGGATACCCAGACCTTATGCCAGAGTAAAAGAGGGTTAGTTCTGATAATATCAGTGATAAAGTGCAAACCAAGTTCCGAAAGACAATTAAAAGTAGCAGATGAGCTTGGTGCAGCCAATAAATATCGCAAAAAAGCATTCTCACATCTTTGTAGGTGTTGCACATCCGCAAGTCCCCATATACCCGCCCCATACGTAGCCGTTGTTACACATTTAGCTTTGTAAATGGCTAATAGCTCAGGGACAGGTCTACACCCTAATTTTCTAGAGAAGTTAGTCACCGCACCTACAGCTCTGGAGAACGTTAATTTTCTTGCTTGAATTGCAGCATTCCAAGACCCTGTGCGATCAAAATTTATCCCTAAATAGGAGAATTTATCAGTACATTCGATTTTCTTGTTATTAATGAAAATATCGCATTTTTTTGTCATTTTTTTCCCACATTTCATTGTGTAGGTCTTACTGATATTCACCTCTAGACCCCTGTCATGCATAAAAACAACAAAATTATCAACAGTTCTTTGCAACCCAATTTGCGTCCGCGCCATTATGACCGCGTCGTCTGCATAGAGTAGAATTGGGACTGGTGTATTTTTAATGGTCCAGAGTCATTGTGGGTGTGCAGTGTGCTCTACTTAATTGTGCATGTGTGCCATTGTGCCCATCCTCCCCGTCCCCCCAGTCCCTGGTCGGTACTCACCCTGTTGATGTTGTGTCAGGTCATGTTGAGCAGTGTCCGGATCCACTACTCCTGGCACCGTATCCCGACTGATGACTGTGGCCACCATTTTCTCCATGTCATCCAGCTCCTGGTGTGCCGCTGGACCCCCACCTCCAATCTGCATTGCTGCTTTCATGTTGGCATCGAGTTTCTTCTTGGTTTTGCCCTTCACATCATTCCAGCGCCTCTTGACCTCTTCCATTGTCCTCCTCAACTCTGCAACTGCATTCACATGGTCCAAGATAGTCTGCCATGTTTGCGTCTTTGTTGCCAATGACACTTTGGAGGTGACGAACAGTTGTTGGTAGTGTTCTAACACCTCCGTAACGATGATCCTGTTTTCCTGCGGACTGAACCGTGTCTTCCTCTTCCTCTTCTCCTTGGCCTTCCCCGACCCCGAGGTTCCTTGCTGGTCGTCTGTGGGGCTTGTGGGGTTCACGTTGTCCTCTGCACTCGGTCCGGGTGCATCCATGGTGCTACGCAGTTTATTTTTAATTTTTTCTGCTTTTATGGTGCATTTTCCCACATGACGCGTGGGAATCGCAGGCCTGTCGCTGATTTTTGTATCGCGATTTGGGGCATCGCAACTTTTTTCGCGTTCGTGTTTCGCATTTTTTTGGCGTCGCGTTAATTTTAACGCAGTCATTTGGCGCGTTGTCATGGAATTATCGCATGGTGCCGCCGGGTTGAGAATACAACGTTAACACAGTGTTATTTTCCCGCGATAGACTGCGATGTGCAAAGTTGCGTTAAGCTAAATTTGCGATAATTATCACACGTTCTTGAGAATATCCCCCAATGAGTACTTACTCATATCCAGGTTAAAATGCCAAATCGCTTAACTACAAGAATCTCACCTTAAAGAACAGGACATAGTTTCTCTGTGAAGAAATTGAGTTGGACATGTTTTTTTGTTTCCCTGCCTTTACCAACAAAAAAGGTGCGGTCATTCTCATTCATAAAGCTTTATGCATTCAGATAGAAAACTAAGATAAGGATGATGAAGGTAGATGGATTTGTCTAAACTCTTAAGATAAACAACACCCAGCTCTCTATTTTTAATGTCTATGGCCCCACAGGTGTTGATTCTGAATTCTGGGGCTACTTTTTCACCCAATTATTGTTTTGTCCATCAGATAATCTCCTTGTAAGGGGGATTGCAATCAGCTAATGGACCCCTTTATTGATCAAAGTTCTCAGACTCGAGACCTACCCACGAAAATGAAAAAGCTTTTAAAAAATCAATTGTTCCAGAGGGTTAATTGATTCTTGGAGATTCTTCTCACCCTTGAATTTCATTTTTATTTCCCTGTGCACCACTCCAAATATAGGATAGTTGAAATTTCTTTTAAACACAAAATGTTTTTCAATCTTTGTTATATGCGGATATTGGTTCTATCCTCATTTCGGACCATGCCCTGTTATAGTCGACTTAGATATATTAACAGAAATTCCCTGCTCCAATAGATAGAGATTTAACAATGCATTATTACGCAATAAGACTTTCCTTGAACAGTTTGAAGTTTCTCTACTGACTTTTTCAACGTCCATTGCACTTCCGATACACAGGTGAATTTTATCTGGGATGCCTTTAAAGCCACAGCCTGCGGCTTTACTATAAATTATGCTGCCACCAAAAAGAAGAAAGCCCTTAAAGATTCTTCAGAACTTCTTTAAAAAAGTTAAACCCTTGAACATGAATACTTTTCCTCCCCACAGACAAATACATTAACATAGCTGACTCAAGCCAAACTACTATATAAAAAGCAATTCATAGATAATGCATGTGCACTCTACTAAAAATTAATACTTAATATTATGGCAGTCGTAATAAAGCTGACAGCTTATTAGCCAATTATTTAAAAGTCAGGAAGCAAAAATTCAATATTCCCGTTATCACTGACAAGCATGCAACCAGACATTGGACTTATTAAAAAATGTAGGAATGTTGCACAGAATACTACACTTAGTTATATACTCCAGAGTCTTCCCCCACTGAGGATGATCTGGATGTTTTTTTCACTCTATCACTAAAAATGTAGAGCACATGAGCAACCTCTCTTCCATGGATAATGAAATTTCTGAGGCGGAAATGATGACCGCAATCACGAAACTTCCAAAAGACAAAGCTCCTGGCCCAAATGTTTTTTCCGTCGACTTTAATTCCCAAATTTCCCATCTTTTAATTCCAAAATTATTGCTCTTGATTCTACACTTTCTTTCCCAGAATAGGGCACATGGCACTTTTTCTGAAGCTATATTATGTTTGCTTCCTAAAAAAGATAAATATATGGCCTTAGGCGAGAGTTATAGACCCATTTCCCTTATAAACACTGATAGTAAGATTTTTTCAAAAGTACTTGCTTTGCACATTAACCAAGTCATCCCAGACCTAATTGGCATAGAGCAGTTGTGTACTGTGAGGGAAGATTTACTTCAGATGAATCCAGAACCTTTTAAATATTCTCCACTCGGCCCCCAAATCTGTATCTCCTATTGCCACCATAACACTGGACGCAGAAAAAGCTTTTGACCAGGTTATTTGGGATTTTATATTTTGGAGCATTAAATATATTCATTTATAATATTCTGAAACTTCTACCTCTATTTTTGTAAATGGTAAGCAGTCACCGCAGTATTTTGACCTGCATAGAGGCACTTGACAGGGTTGCGTACTATCCCCTTTTTATTTATTTCATCTCTAGAGCCTTTTTTCGGAAAAAAATCACAGATCTCCTACTTTTCTGGATATTAAACACAAAGAAATTAAGGTTAAATGTACAACTTATGCAGATAACATTTTGCTTTTTGTCTCAGACCCTCAACACTCTATTCCCCAATTTCTCAGTTTATTCAAAGACTACTCTAAGGTTTCAGGATCTAAACTCAATATAGATAAATCTGAAGTTCTCTCGTTGAAAAAATACTGTTATGAAGAAATGTTTATAGTTACAGGATTCACTTAACTTCTCCTATTTGTGTCTGAGCTGGTTTACACTTCACAATCCAAAAGTCGTTTCACTCCCCAATACTTACTCACTCTGTCTCTGTAGCTCCACCCTTGCTCACCTGCTCCAACTCTAGCTTAGAAAATATTGTGTTTTCCTCTATCTGACATGCATAATAAACATCAAATTTAACAACAGAGTCCTTTCTTGAAAAGAATGGATAAATAAAGGGATTATAATAGATCAGCTTATGTCTGATTTGGATGCCCTTGAATTTCAAGACATACAACATAAATTTGGAAGTCTATGGCAGACGAGGATTATGCTCTTCTTTCTTCCATTTATTCAAATAGCAGCCATTAACAGGAACACAATAACATTTAATTTCCCATAACACCAGGGAAAGAGAAGTTCACAAATAAACAAGTTTCTATCCAAACAAGTGCCGCCAACCTCTGCAAAGGGTGGTGTTGTCGTCGCCTCTCTTCCTCTTTCTTTGCTGCCAGCAGCCGTGCCTGATAAGTGTTGGGACTCCGGTCCCCCTTTTGTATATGTTTGTTGCTGTTTTATTGCTAATTACTGGTTGTTCGTTAGAGGTGCTTGCACCTTGTATGTAAACTGCCACGGGGACGCTCCTTCACGGCTGCTACTTATGTCAGTCGCTAGAGGGCGCACGCTCTTCACACGTCTCACTGAAGATGCTCTTTGTCTTGCTGGGCCGCAGAGCAGATTGCGCGTCAATTTCAGTCATACGCTGAGCGCCTCCACCCATGGCAACACCAAGTCAAGTGCCTCCAGTCAGCCTGGAGCGTTTACACCTTGTGGGGTAAGACAGTATCAGGAGTTTAGACTCCTGTGAGGCAGACATCACCCAGACTGCCATCCCTTGAGCAATTCATCCCATTTTTTTTGCAATAAAGGCACGTTTGTCTGCCTGACCCTCTCTCCCTTTCAGAGCCTGGTGAGCCTTACCTGGCTGGGGTCCCAGTATACACGTCCTGTTCAGGTCTTCAAGGCCTGTTGCCTGCTACCTTGTGCCTGCTAAGTCTTAGGGTTGGCAAGAGCCACCCTATGCTCAGGGCCCACACAGACTGGTTCAGGCAATCATTTAGGGGGTTCCCCCATACTCTTTCCTCCCTCTTACCTGGTGGGTGGCCACCCAGTACACAGACATACATCCCTCATACCTACCTCACCCCATGGAGGAGTACGAAGAGTACTATATGGAGGAGGACGTCCAGTATTTTGTGGTCACAGACGACTTCTGTGACACGGTAGATGCCTCCATCATTAATGTGGTCTCAGATGCAATGACCCCTCTGTAGAAGAGACTCATGGAGATGGCACAGAGATGCCTACAACCCCTCACACCAAGGGAAGACCTTCCTGGGCCCTCGGCCCCACAACCTCCAGAGGTGGCCACTGCCCGCCCCCCTCTGAGAACCCGTGCAAACGCCTGCATGACTCGGAGGTGGGTCTGGGTGCCTTTGACAGGCTGAAACAGGCCTTTTTGGGGGACAATCCAGCCACGCCGCAGGATCTCCCCACCCCCTCAGGCTCCTCACAACTGAATGAGACTGCCCCCTCTCCCCTCCAGATGGTTCCCTTACAGGTTTTGAGGGTGATTCTGACCACAACCGGTCTTGGAGACCCTCGTCCAATCCTCTCGTGGGGTCTAGGCCCTCCGCAGAGGGGCCTGCTGACTTCCAGATAGACCTACTAGACCCCAAGGACCTCATGCATCCCTGCTCCTCTGAGTGGACCCCCAGAGACAAGGTTGTAAAGTATCTGGCCGGCAGGCTCAATAAAGCCCTTGATCAGGAGGTCAGGAACCGTCTTTGGGTGGGAAAGTGGCTGTCACCCCTGAGATAGACGCTTGAATGGCCACTTTCCTAGCCAAATACATTAAGGACCCTAATAAAGCTCCTGGACATTACAGGCCCACTTGCAAAAATCTCTGACATGGCAGAGGACACCAAGACATCCGGAGTCTTAATTTATCCGGATGTACTGTCCAGCTGGGCCCAACAGGCCATTATATTTCTTGGCAATGCAAACTGCGCCATCTCCACAGAGAGGCGCATGTCCTTGTTAATTAAAATTGACCTCAACTAGGGGAGTTGGCCACGTCAGAGGCGGGCCAGGAGGCACAGGGTGGGCTCTTTGGGGACCCGTTCGTCAAAGAGTTTGGAAATTTGTCTCAACGTTTAATTCTCTTGACAAGGCCCAGTCAACGGTGAAGTGCATTTTCAATGCACATGTTTTCAGTGGGGCTGGCCGTGGTAGGGAGTGCTCGGCTGGCCGTTCCTCTTACTCGGCCTCCGGCAGGGGTCAGCAATCCCAGCGCGGCCAATGACAAGACTCCTGGCGATTCTGGGGTTTCTAATCCACCCGAGGATGGGCACGCCACAGAGGTCAACGGAATGGACCCAGAGCTGGAGGAGCCAACCCCAATACACACAGTGAGTTTTTCATTCACTTCTTGCAGTTGCTTGGGGAGGTGGAGTGACGCAGTTTATAGACAATTGGCGGGCTCTCATGTCCAACGCCTGGGTACTCCAAACAGTGCAAGGGTTTCTCATAGAAGTCTACGGGTCCTCTTTTCAACCTGCACCCCATCTTTCTCTCCAGGCAGGAGGCCACCCTTATCCAGCTGGAGATTCAGGAGCTTCTGGCTGAAGGGGCAATTTGTACTTCCATTCCTCACCCCTCTGGTTTTCTGAGCAATCTGTTTCTGTTGGGGGTCAGCGCCCAGTGATCAAGCTCAGGGAATTCAACAAGTGGCTGTTGTACCGCCACTTGAAAATGGAGGGCATCCACCTCCTTCGCGACCTCCTTTGACCCAGTGACCTGATGGTCGGCCTGGACCTCAAGGACACTTATCTTACGGTCCTGATCTTTCCACCGCATTATCGGTTTCTCCAATTCCATTGGCAGGATCAAACTTTCAAGTTCACCTCTCTACCTTTCGGCCTGTCTTCGGCCCCTTGGTGTTTCACCAAGATTCTGAGACCAGTGATAGAATATTTGAGGGCACCTGGCATACGAATGATCGTGTACCTGGATAGTATGCTGCTGATGGATCAATGCCTGCTTGCTCTGTCCCACCATCTCCAGATGGCAGGGGATCTCCTTCAATCCCTGGGGTTTGTCATCAATTAAATAAAGTCAAGCCTGGGCCCTTCATGTTCAACCACCTTTCTGGGATTTGTGATCAACTCGGTGGCAGCAACACTGAGTCTTCCCTACAGGAAGATGGCCAAAATTTGGCATGAGGTGTGGCGGACAATGGCAAAACCAAGGTTCTTCCTCCACCAGATAGACAAGGTGGTAGGCCTGTTGTCATCCTGAATTCAGGCCATTTTTCCTGGACACCTACACTTTCAGGCCCTCCAGCAGTTAAAGGCCTCTTACCTTCGTCGTGGTCTCACATACTCCCAGTACGTCCCCCTCTCCGATGAAGCCAAGGAGGAACTACAATGGTGGCTCTCCCACTGGAGGCGTGGCATTGTCGCACCATTTTCGGATTGCAACCGGATCTCATGATCGAGTCTGAGGCCAGCGGTTCAGGTTGCAGAGCTCGCTGTGGGGAATTCACCACCAGAGGCGGGTGGTCCACCACAGAACAGTCAATACACATCAACTGCTTGGAACTGATGGTGGACTCTTTCGCGGTCAAATGCTGGACCAAAGACCGGGTACAATCTTGTGTCCTGCGGCGGCGGTCCACTATTGTGAACCATCTGGGAGGTACGTGGTCCAAATCCCTTTTTGACCTGGCCAAGAACTTTTGGGAATACTGCCTGACACAACATGTCTCAGTCACGGCAGAACATCTGCCGGGTTAGGCCAACCAGGTGGCGGATTGGAAATCTCGTCATCTGTGAGATTCGAGCGTGCGGAAGCTTCTTCTGACAATGTTTCAAGCCCTCATCTCCCTTTGGGGTCCATTCATGATCGACCTATTTGTGTCCTGACTCGATCATAAATTTCCCTGGTACTTCATCTGGAGACCGGATCAAGGCGCAGTAGTGACCGATATTTTTCTCCAGGTTTGGTCAACAGAGCAGGGTTATGCCTTTCCCCCATTTGCCATGATCCTGCGGCTGACAACTCAGGTGCGCAGGAAGAAGGCGGATCTGGTGGTGATCACTCTGGTGTGGAAGTCGCAAGTCTGGTTTCCAGTTATGATGGAACTTTCTTAGGCTTCTCCAAACTGACTACACCAGTATCCTCTTCTCCTGAGCGATCCCTCAGGTAATCCTCTCCCTCTGGTGATAAACGGCAGCCTCCAGCTGGTGGCATGGAGAATTACAGGTCGCGAGGGCAAGTCTCGGGTCTATTGCGCGATGCAGCGCTCCTCCTCTCTTGAGCCTGGGCAGACGGTCCAGTCAAGAGTTTTCGGTCAGCCTGGTCTCGACAGATGGGTTGGTGTTTGCAATGGAGTTTGGATCCCAGGGGGGCAGATGTAGTCCACATCCTAAATTTCCTGGTCTCTTTGGCTGCAGAGGGAATGGCTTATAGATCGGTCAATACATTTCGATCAGAGATCTCCGCGGGTCACGCTGTGATTGCGCACCTGAATAAAGTTTTGAATCTCTTGCCTGCATGGGCGAGCAATAGATACCTTTCCAGGAAGCACCTGTCAGCCAAACTTGCCATTCCATTGTGTCTGGTCTCCTGCAGGAGAGTGTCGGATGTACGGGCCTTAGACATTACAGGAAGATCCTTTACTCTGGAATGAGTCACTTTTCATGTTACTAGATGCACCAAATGTCACCCCCGGGATGATCTCGTATCTGGCCTTTCCGTCGGTGCCCAAGTTGTGCGTTGTCAGATGCATCAAGACCTACGAAACTATGACGACTGAGTTTTGTTCACAGTCTCTTCTCTGACCATCGCCAGGTGTTTACGGTGGATCATGCAGGCAGCGGGAATTGACAACAAGATCTTCGAAGCACACTCTCCTCAGGGGCGTTCGGGAGCCCACTTGGGGTATATTCTGAATGCAGCGGACTGGTCATCGGATTCAACATTCAAAAGGTTTTATTTCAAACCAGTCTCCTCCATTGCAGGTCTAGTGGTGGATAAGCTTCAAACTAGCATAATACTCTCCTTCTGGCCCTGCAATAAAATGAAAAATTTCCTAGCTATCATAACGGAAAGTTTCAAATTCTATTAAGGACTCGGAGGCAAAGATTAGCCCACCCGATGATGATTGATGACCTACCCGGTTTATTGGATCGGATTATTGGAGTAAGTAAGGTTTTTTCTGGTTGTTTGAAGCTTGTTCGTTACAATCTTCTAAGGCATGGCAATGTTCATGATTCCTGGTGTTCGTTTATGCTATTGTTGTCGCTTGGGAATGTCTCTCCTGGGTTAACGAGTGCTCTCTGAAGTGCAGTGATGGAGTCCTCCAAACAGGATTGAAAATCATCCATGGTCAGCTTGTTCTCAGGAAGAAAGAAGAGAGACGGTGGACAACACCCTTTGCAGAGGCTGGCAGCACCTGATAGGATATAAACTTGTTTATTTGTTAACTTCTCTTTCCATGGGGTTATGGGAAATGAAGTTTTATTGTGTTACAGATCATTGCTGCTATTTGAATAAATGGAAGAAAGAAGAGCATAATCCACGCCTCCGAGTCCTTAATGGAATTGAAACGTTTTTTTTTTACGATAGCTAGCACTTTTTCATTCCCTCCCATTATGCTGCCAGTTCTGAACACCTCAATTAAATTCTTCTACAACTTTTACAACTTTTTTCCTCACCCCCCCCATCCCTACACTCCAATTCTCATACATTCTTCTCTTCCCTTAATTTCAACTCCGAAGTACGTGCATCCTACATCTAGAACATCCTTGCTGATGGACCAAAGTCTGTTGTGGAATTACACTGGGAAAATGTTCTTCAACAAGTTTTCTCTCCTCATTTATGGGAACAAATTTGGTTTAAAATCAATCATACCTTGCGTTCTGCCAGTACAACACAATCATTCTTCTTCTTTTTTTTTTTTTACAGCAGGCTATTTTTTTACCCCTATGTCTCTTCACAGGTTTAAACTCTCGACTGACAACAGATGTTGGGCATGTCTCAAAGACAATAGTGACCTGCTACATATGTTTTTTTAATGTGAACATGTACGAGTATTCTGCATACAATTTTGGGATAAGATCATTGATATTTGTTATCATAAAATACTTTTGATAAATTATATATTTTTTAGGAGGTATTTCTCATATATGGCACTCTCAAGTTATGGTTGGAAAATTTGTTGACTTACTCATTGCTTTACAAATTATACATCTAATTGGAAGGATACTACTAAAAGTTTGTTTATTGGTGGTGGAATATGTACTGGCATAATCACAGACTGGACAGAGCTAACGCTACAACCACATCTCCAGATGATTAAATGAGACCTGCTGTAGATACCGCTCACATCCTTCTTATCTAGAAAATCTGTTACCCCTTCAGCTACCACAACCTGGCCCGAATTACTCGGCTGCATTCTGAACTATGTTGTATAATCACACTGTTAATGTTTACACTTCTTAACTTAAATTATGATATTTTTTATTCTTCCTCCTCCTTCTCTCTCTTCTTTTACCCCCATCTCTTTTCTTCCTTTTACTCTTTACAATTTGTAAAATGCTAATTGGTTGAATGAACTTATTATAGCAATATCTTTGCATTTTACATTTTTGTTCTACACTTCATTATCAATTCAATTACCTTTTTGATATCCATAAGTGCTTTTACATGTTCTTATCAATTGTAACACTCTATATAACTGACTTTATTCAATAAAGCATTATCACACACTACAACATTTATACATTAAATTAAGACATTTTACTTAGAAGTACTAAATGTAGACTAGATTAAACCAAAAAAACAGGATCTTAGTCTTTCCCACCTCAATGGGGACAACGTTTATCTTTGGAAGGATGAAAGCCTGAGTGGAGCCACCTGGAATCTATCTCATGACAACACTGATAAAAACCAAGCAGCACATTTACTGAAAAAGTGCTACACAGTTGTCTCCAGTTGTACTAGCGGTAGAAATCATTGCAGAGCCAGAGCTATTAAGATATTGTTCTGCTGCTGTCTTCTCTGTGCTGGTGCACAAACAGGGTGAATAACATTATGCACACTCCTTTGTGTCATTGTGAAAAGGGGCATGATATCTATCTTAGATTATGTACTGGAATGGTATATTTCCAGTATAAAACATTATGCTTAGACTAACTTTAAATTTAAAAACTGTTCACACATTGGATGTGTTCTGTATAGTGGAGCATACATTTAATGTGTGAAAAGATAGGAGAAATGAAAACATTTCTCCTTCTTCAGGCCTGCTTCAAAGAGGGATTATATTTTGGTGCAAAGCCCTATATACCATTTTTAGTAGATATGGCTTTCTATCAAAAACTGGGTTGTAGTGTTGGGATGCCCATGTACCACCCAGGTGACAAGCCCTTGATGCATAGGCCACTTTGTTTTACTTTTTGGCCTACCTTTCAACACAAAGAATGTGTTGGTAAGTAAATACTTTATCAAGACCCTCCACCCGTTTGTGTCACTTTTAATGACTTTGCACCCGTGAATCTTAGCCCAGGTTTCTGGATAGGTTGCATTAATCCACTGGGCAACCTGAATAGTGAGTTCTAGCCATTGAATGGACTTATTGGTTTGGGATAGAGATTTGAAAATCTGGTAGATATTTAAAAACCACCTTTAAAAACAAAGGGGCCCATTACGATGGCGGGCGGAAGCACTACCGCCGTGCTGGCGGATGCAAAAACCACCAGTTACCGCCGGCACGCAGCAGTCCACACGCCCGCCCAATTACGATGCGAAAAGCAGGCCAAACACCGCCGGCAAGCCAGCAACACCGTCCGCCATCAAAGTGCGCCCGCACACGTAGCGGCGCAGCACAACTGACACACACCGTCCGACGAAACACGTCCCGCCCGGTGCATAAATTACGATGCCGCAAACAAACGGCTCCCACGGCAAAGAGACACCGCACGTGAAAGAGAGGCGGAAACACGGACGCAGAGCACGGACAACGAAGAAGCGGCACCCCGGGCATGAATCCAGCACTGCAGGCCCTTCCCATGCTTCTGCTGATGCACCACCAAGGACGCAACGTACCGCGGAGACGCAGGTAGGCACACACACAACAAGTGCACGCAAACAGCGCACACAGTGCAAGGGCGGAAAAGCGGACAACCCCCACCAGCGCGTGCACACTACACATCCACCATTGCATCCACATATGACACACAGGCCAAATCCTAACATCGCGGAACACATGTGTACACACCACCTGGGACTAGGAACCAACCACCCCGTCACGGCCCCAAAGCGCCGATGACGCCGCCACACATGCGCACAACGCAGAGGCCAACCGCAGCGCCATGCATGCGTCGCACACAGACACAGGGACACAACCAAGCAGCACACACACCAGCCCCACCCCGAACGCACATGACACGTGACAGGCCTGCCACAGACATGTCCCCAACGCCCAATTCACGGACAACACCCAACGCCACACAACCGACGCACACATGTCAGTGAAGTCACGCAACAGCAGGACACACCCCAGTGTAACAAACATGGCGAAGCACACAGCGGCGGCAACACCAACTAGGAGAAGCAGGGCTCCTTCGGGAAGAGGAACGCCAGTACCACACTGAAAAACCCATACCACCCTGCACATATGAACAAGACACATGAAACGGAACACCAAAGAGCCCGGTGACCGACAACAGGTGGCCCAAGAATTACATCCACACACAAGGCCCAACGCAGAGCGGAAAGGCAGCCTGCCGCCCACACAAGGGAGAGCAGACAGCACTGAATGACCTTCCATTCCAACACCGAAACCACAGCCCTACGACAGAAGCCGGTGAATACAGCCATTGTCCAAGAATAGACCAACACAGGCATGCCGAGGAGACCGACCACAGGGCAGATAGCGCATATCACAGAAGCACACAACGGACGGGGAAGAAAGAAGAAAACACTCCCCCATGTCGGCCACATGCAAGTTAATTGGAAGGAGTCACACAGCACTGACCTTGAACTGTCTGAGAAGCATGTGGGAAGAGGGCCCGTGTCCTCCAAACAAGCCAACAGAACACAAGTCCTGTCTCCCCACGACTACACAGAGCTCACAGCAACCCCGGAGTGTGCACATTGCAGACTGCACACACAGCCGGAGCACGCCACCACAACGCACCGCTGCGAAATGGCAACCGCAACACACCTACCCAACTACGCCGAAGAGCTCAAGCTGTACCAAACCAGCACGATACATACATTGGGATGCGATCTCCTGTCCCTGCTGAACGTAAGTTACCGACTGACTTACCGCATCACATTGTTCAGCTGCGTCATGCCCGTCTTCTACTGTCGGAGGTGTCCCTACCAGCATCCCGTCGAGATATGCCTCTCCAACCCGGCATGTCTGAAGGCGGACCTGCTACCACTACTCCTCCCTCTGGACGCACACGACAGGGCCTGCTCTGCCTATGGGGGCATGGCGTATGTGGCCAACATCGCACGCGCACTGAAATGGAACCACTGTGCCTCCACACGACGGATCATCGAGAACAGCTACATCGAATGTCACCCAGCATGCCCCATCATGGTCCTCCAAGGGACAACCTACGAACAACACCTTGACAGCCACCATCCGCTTCATTGGCTGGCAAACATGTACACCACCAATGACATGGAAGCCCTGCTGGACGGCATCGCATACCTGACAACCTGTAAATACGTCGGACCACAACGCAGGTTCCCCGACTGACCTATGAAGTCCAACCCCGCACCCATGCTCAGCTTCCGCACGGACTGGCCAGTCACCACCACAACAGCCATACCAAACGACCGGCAACTGTAACCACACCATCAACGACATCGCCATGACATCGGATATGACCGGGACATGCACACTGTTCCCCATCACATCCAGGAACACCGCATGCATCGTGGGAGGCAGTGGCATGGGCTCTGTGCATCGCACCCACATGGACGGAACTGCACGAACAACCAGGACACGACATGGATCCAGCGCACATGGACACACACACCGCTCAGTGGACATGAATAGGTCGCCTGGAGTCTGTGGGTGCTGCACCCCTCCCACCCCCGCCCCGGGAATCCCATACCAGGACCTTTGCATGGACGACAAGTGCATACAACAACAACACGACCCCAGTGACTGTGACATGTCCAGTAACCACCACAGTGCAACAACAAGTGGCACGCCGCTGCATGCACGCAAGCACATGCCCTGATGTCATCTCACATGCACGCGTGCATGAGGAACAACCGCAGCAAACCTGTCACATGGAACTGAGATGGACTGTGCCCATGATGCCGAGCGGTCTGGTAGGCTACATGTATACCGTCTGTGTCAAAGTCCGCAGCTCCGCAGCTATACGTAAATGTACATTAGCACAGCCTTGGCCAAGCAGATGTAACCCCACACCCTATCCCATTTGTAATCATGCTCAGTATATCCTCAATATGTATTCCGCTGCCAGTAGTGTCCACTATACTGCATCACAGAGGACAGAAGACTCAATATAATGTTTGAAACCAGAACTGTCTCCGCTGACTCATTTCACAAGTACGAATGAGAGAGGATGAGAGTATGTGAAGTACACGGCAGTCGTGACATGACCATGTAGTCCACTGGTATTGGATGTCAACGCAAATGAGTAGCACTACTGTGGAAGACACACATGTGTCGTGTGAAGTCGTATGGACGCAGTGCTCAGGTGGGTGGGTGCGACGGGTAGATGCGCACATGCCAAGTTGGAGCACGCCGTGTTGGGAGGGCTCATGAACAGTACACCACCGCTTCCCTGGGCATTGTGAGAGGACACCTGTCGGGGGAGTGAACACGTGTGTGCACAGCAGCCGGGCACACGTACAAAGCGGTACCAGGCGCACCTCAGCCCACCCTCTGTGGACGAGCTGGATCCTGTTGTGCGCCCGCCATGCCCCTTGACAAGGCACACACAGCCCCAGTCGACCAGGTGTAACCCCAACATAGTCAATCCGCACAGGCGATACAGGGCACGGGATGGCAGTGGAGCATGGTGTGTGAGAGGTCTCCTCGCGCTCCTCCTGGTCATATCACGCAGGCAATAGAACCTCAACGTCCAGCATGGCAAAAAGTCAAATGGAAGTGTAGGGGGACGCACCACAGCACGAGCAGCACTGACGTCACGGGAGGTGGCTCGCACCATCCCATCCATTGCCCATCATACCAACCACGACACATGCCATTGCGACTAAGTGCAAGCGCGTGCGCCACCACCCCTGAGCCCTCCCCAGAGAGGCCAAAGAGTGAATGTGTGGGCCATCAGCCACAGACGGACGCGGCATGGCCGCAAGGGCAGCCACAGCCACTGGGTGTCGCAGGTGGCGGATCCGGAAGGCGAAGACTGTGATGCATAGTCCATGCAGGCCGGGTCTCCATTTGGGGCACCACGCAGGTGGACGGCGTCCCGCCACACATCATACCCTGAGACAGCCCACTCGTGCAACTGGACCCACACATACACTCCTTGCCCTCTCTGGTGCAAGCTTGGGGCTGCCTGTGCAAGCGCTAGCCTCGCAGGTGAGCATGCATATTGGGGGGCGAGGGGAGGACATGAGGGCTGGGGCGAAGATGACTGTATCACTGTCAGTTAGTACAAGGGATGACCCAGATGTGGAAAGGAAGAGACGTGTCCCGTGTGTACTGCAACTAGTCGCCAATCCAACTACCCCCATGTCCGGGAATGTAAGCCCGCACCTAGGCCCGCCCATCCGCCACATCGAACATACCACCAGCACGACAACCTTCCCATTCTAAACACTGACTGGGGGTGGCGACCAGTGAACAATCATGTGTAGCCTACCCACGCGTACATGTGGGCCCTCCATGATCCATGTCACCTGCGGCAAAGACATGACATGCGCAATGAGGGAAGTGAGGAGAGCTGTCCGCCCCACGCGCAGAAGGTGCATCAGCTCCACAGACCCAGCAGCGAGTCCAGCAGGGGTCACATGTGCAGGGGCAGCTGTGCCTGGTGTGAAGGCACATGCATATAGACAGCACATCGACCAATGTGTAGTCTGCCCACATCCACAGTCCATCATCATGCGGACATAGGAATTGAACACAGGGCAACACATCTTAGCTGGTGCACCCACCGTGACCAACAATGCGCAATCATCGACGTACCCGCCCTGTGCATGGCCCCCCAACGGAGGCACATCCAGTGCCACCATCCCACACACACAAGCCTTCCACGGAACATGCTGTGTCCAATGGTCAGTACAGAGTCAGCGCCCATCTGGTGGATCCTGAACAGGAGACACATGCACACACATGCCAGCTCCCACTATGTACGACTGCCACCTGGCACGTGCAATGTAACCTCTCACCTGTGACGTGTGACTGCAAGCACACAGCCGTCTTGGCATGGGGCTGTCAATGTGGACACCAGTCAATGTTTCGGGAGCTGTGATCCGTACAGTGCTGTACATAGGGTGCAGTGCTGACACCTACTACTGTCTCATATCCCCTCGTGCCACAGGTCCCACTTGTATTGGCCGCTCAGCCCGTGCCCACATCGTCGTCGTCGTGTGCCATACTCATCCAGCCTCGGAAGCAGTACCATGCTCAGCAGACACTCATGTTGCCGTGGCGTTGCCGCTTGACGAATATGCAGTCAGTCCCCATCAGCACGCCCGCAAGTCATTGGGGCCTAGATCCCCATGTGCATGCACATGGCAGTGGTATGTCTCACTTGCCATTGCCATTGTTGGGAGACCTGTGTAAGTGTATTGTGGCCGTGCCGTCCCAGCTTGACAGCTGGGCTGTGGCTCATGTGCTTGCTCAGTCATGTCAGTGATGTGTATGCGAAATTGCTATGTGCCGTGTTGCTTTGACATGTGTCCTCTGCCATTTAACCCAGGCGGAGACCGAACATTGACCGCCCATACCAATTGCTGGCGGACATGGACGATACAGAGGTAATCAGGAAGTTTCGGCTGGACAGGCCAACTCTGCATCGACTGTGTGCCATGTTAGAGCCCCATCTCCGTCCCCGCAGGGTGTATCCGACTGCTGTCACCCCCACGGCTAAGGTGATGGCCGCCATGCATTTCTTCGCCACTGGGTCATTCCAGCACACAGTGGGCAGTGGAGGAGGGATGTCCCAGCCCATGTTCAGCAAGGTGCTGAGGGATGTACTGGCAGCCATGATGCTGTACCGGAACAGGTACATCAGATTCCCCAGGGCTCGTGAATTGGCGGCAGTGAAGGGTGCATTCTATGCCCTTGGCAGAATCCCACACGTCGTGGGAGCCATTGACTGCACTCATGTTGGCCTTGTTCCACCACAGGCCACTGAGCACCTGTACCGCAACAGGAAGCACACGCACTCCCTGAATGTGCAAGTGGTGTGCCTTGCGGACATGGTGATCACCCACGTGTGTGCAAAGTTTCCAGGCTCGGCCCATGACGCACACATAATGCGCAACAGCATCTTGCCACGACTGATGGCCAATCTGCAACAGGATCGTGGCTGTATTGTCGGTGAGTATGTGGAGTGGTGTAGCATGCTGGTTGTGCGATGCTGTCCCCTGTCCAGTTGGAATAGCAACGGTTCTCTGTGTCCCTCACACCCAGGTGACTCTGCGTATCCGAATGGGGCATGGCTGCTCAGTCCATTGAGGAATCCTCGCACCCCAGCAGACGATCGATACAATGAGGCACATGGGAGGACCAGACGTGTGGTCGAGCGTACCTTTGGCCTCCTCAAGTCCAGGTTCAGGTGCCTGGACCGCACCGGGGTGCACTGGCGTACTCCCCACAGAAGGTGTGCCAGATAGTGGTGGCGTGCTGCATGCTGCACAATCTGGCCATTCGGAAGCAGATCCCCCTCATTGTGGATGACGGAGATCAACCAGGGCCCCAGCCCGCAGACCAGGACAGCTCGAGTGAGGTGGACAGCGGAGAGGAGGAAGCTGGGAATGTGCGCCAGCAGCTCATCGCCCGCTACTTCACTTGACGGTGAGTGTCCATGTACGACGGATGATGTGTCTGTATCTATGCAGGTGTGTGTGTGCTGTGTCAGGGTGGCCGTATGTTCACTGCGTGCAGTGTGTCAACGCTCCATGGCCAGGGTAGTATGCCACTGTTGGTGGCTGTGGCATTGTGCCCTATTGCTCTGTGCGATGTGTGTACATTGCTTGTAGTTGTTGACATGTACTGTGTGATGGGTGTGTGACACACTCATTGAATGTGCTCCTGTTCTGTCTCCCACCCCTAGGTCCCTACAGGCCCTCCGGATTCCATTTCCATGCCACGCATCAGGTGCCTTTCCGCCCAAGGTGGCCGTTGTATTCCGTACAATAAAGACACAGGGCACAAACAGCAGTTAGTGAAAAAGGTGCATTTATTACAAACTGTGACATGTGATTGTGTGTAAGGTGATGACAAAAATGGTGCGTGCAGTGACAATGAGCTGTCGGTCATGGCTGCGTGATGATCAGGGTGTACCCACTGGTTCTATGTCCATAGTCCAACACACACATGCCATCCAGATGGCTGTGTGGAATGGGATCGTAGAGCAAGTCAATGCAGTGGCTGGTCAAGGAAGGCTGGCGGAAGGCTGGCTGGCTGCCTCACTTGCGACTGGAGCGTGCGAAGTCCTCCCGGGAGATCTGTTTCCTCTTCGGACGGCCCCTTCCACGTTTGGGAGGGGGTGTGTGGTGGCGACCTGCTGGTGGTGGGTGAGGTGTGCTCACTGGCTGTGGACGCAGGGGAAGTGGACACTGCTGCCCGAGCCTGCGCCCTAGCAGGTGGTGGCGGAGGTGGTGTTGCTGGCCTTGCCTGTGACCCCACCGCCACCACCAGCTGGCCCATGAGGTCCACGAGTTGGTCCATACGGGACACGAATTGGCCCATATGGGCGTCCATGGACCTCAGCACCCCCAGCACCTCCCGCGTGTCAGTAGCAGACCTGGCCCATTGTCCTTGGGCCTCTTCATAGGCCCCAAGGACTCTGTCCATTTGAGGCAGGGCATGGCTCCCAGGGGAGGCTGGCGTTTCCCTGACCCTGCTCCTCCTACCAGTCCTGCTGCCACCGGCCTGCCCACTAGCCACATTGCTCACCACGGTCCTCGCTGTGGCTCCCAGGGTGGATCCAGTCGGCCGGGCCACCACCTGCGCTGGGGCTGGTGCCAGCGAAGACGTGGTGGTGGTGGAGGCGGTGGTGGTCGGTGCGGCGATGGTGGCGGTTGCGGCAGTGGTAGTGGCCGCAATGACCGTGGGTGTGGCCGCAACGACAGTGGCAGCAGGGGACTGGGACTGTTCAGCATCCCTGGATGATGGGTTGGTGGGTAGGAGGGGTCCTGGGGAGCGGCTGGGCCCTGCCACGCCAGATGGGCCAGCTTGGTGGTCCGTGTCCGAAGAGGTGGACAGATCCTCCAGATCCGTGTGTCCTCGTTGGGGGCTTGTAGGCTGGCTGTGCTGGCTGCTGTCTCCATCCCCAGCGTCCAGCAGTTCGTCACCTGTGGAGAGAATGAGATTTGTTATTGTGTTGCACCTGGCGAAGTATGTATTAGTCGTCTGACATTGGCAGTTCGTGCAATCTCGTACATGGGTTTCCCGGAGGCGAGTGTGTGGCTGTGGCATCTGTAGGTGTGTGTGCTAGGCAATGGGACTGTGTGCTGTGCACATGTGGCATGGGACGGATTGGCCATGCCGATGGGTGTGTTGCTTTGCCCCTACTCATTGTGACTCTGGTGTATGCGGGCTCCTGGCCCATCCTGGGTCTGGTTTGTACTTTGCTTTTGGAGTTCAAATGGAACGCTTAGGAACGCATATGGCAACATGGGGGCCATGCCCCAGATTCGCATTTGGGAGGGTATATGCTTTTGGGGTACATGCTGTGAGCCATGGGTGCCGAACGTGACATGTGTTGTGGCAGCATGACAGTGCATGGTCTGAGGTGTGTGCATGACTGACATGCCCTGCATATTTGCTGTCTGTTGTGGTTACTGGACATGGCATTGGACGCATCGTTATGAGTGAGTGATAGTTGTGTGCCAGCCAACGTATTGCAGTTGTCCCATCTCCTTGGTGTGCGTGCTGCCCTGTGCCATGTGCATCACTGCAGTGCTCGGGGGGTGTGGCCCATGTTGTGTGTTGTTGCTCACAGTGTGTCGTGCGCTTAATTGACTTCTGGCACATGGTTGGTCATGGGCATGTGTCTTAGCGTGACTGCTGTATGTGTGGCAGCTGTGCGGATGACATGCCTTTCATGAGACTGGGGCTGACGGATGGGATGGATGGTATGTTGTATGTGCATGGTGTGTCTGTGTGTTTGATGGGTTCAGTGGTGTTCGTGTGCATTTCTGTTGTTCCGCTCTGTTGCGTCTAGTGTTGTTTGTCTTACATAGGCGTAGTTGTGGGGTGTGTGGTTGACAGGCAGTAGGGGCTACATGGACAGGACTTCAATGGTGTTTCGGTTGTGTGTGATGAGTTGCACAGTGGCTGCCGTGTGGGACTATATTCAGTGTGGCTTGTGCATGCAGACGTGGCTCCTTGGGTGTTGCTATGTCTGTGATGGGTCATGTGGGGTGTGAGTCTGCTGTTCATGTCCGTGTGCACATTGTTCACTTGTTCGTGACGGTGGGCGGTGCTGCGTGTCCGTGTGCTACGTGACATGTCCCATGTGTTGGTGGTGTTATGGTCCTCATGCCTCCAGTAATCCAGCCCTGTCCAGTTTCCCACCTGCAAGTTGTTCGTGCGTGCACTGTACTGGATGCCACATGGCTCTTAGCGGGGGTGCTCCATGTTGCAGGTCTGTGGGGGTGGGGGGGTGTAGTGGGTCGTGGGGGTGGCTGTACACCCACTGACACCGATTGCTGTGGACCGTGATGTCTGCCTTTCGGCTGTCGTTGTGCACTGCGGTGGCTGACACGTGGGTGTGGGGTGTGGGGGATGCTCCTCCTTGCTGTGCTGTGGGACTGGGGCCTGGTGTGTGTTGTACTTGGGCTGTCCACCGTCCCACCCACTGCACTTTGTGTTCCTGCCACTTACCTGTTACTTGTCGGTTGGTGCAGCTGTGCCTGACACATGGGTGTGGGGAGTGCTCCACCTTGCTGGTCTGTGGGAGTGGGGGCCTGGTGGGTGTTGTACTTCAGCTGTCCACCGTCCCACCCACTGCACTTTGTGTTCCTGCCACTTACCTGTTACTTGTCGGTTAGTGCAGCTGTGGCGGACACATGGGTGTGGTGGGTGCTCGTTGTGGCGCTTCTGGCATATTTGTGGACCTGTTGGTGGTTACGTGGCTGGCTTAGTGTACACATGTCCCCACGCATCTTACAGTTGTTCGGTTTGGCCTGTGTGTGGTAGTGTCTGTTGCATGTGCGTGTGATGTGTTGTGTATTGTGTGCTGGACATGGGGGTGTTTGTCCCTGGGAGCTGTGGCATGGTGGTTGCGCATGTGTGTACATAGCGGTGTGCTGGTATACATTAGTTTGTACTTACCAGCCTCCACTCCCCCTGCTAATCCGGCGAGGATCTCCGGATGGATTACGACTCGCACCTTCTCCTCCCACGCTTTGAAGGTCTTAAAGAGCGCGGGATTCCCTCCGCCAGTGACGGCAGCCAGCTCTCTGTTTTTGCCCTCCTTCTTCTTGACCAGGCTCTTTACGTCATTCCAACGTTTGTTTATCTCGGTTCTGTTCCTGGGCAGGGTCCCGACTGCATTGACCTGGTCTACGATCCGGGTCCACATTCTGTTTCTGGTGGCTAGTGGTGTGTGCTGGACCATGTTCCCATAGATTTGTGGGTACACCTTGATGATCTCGTCGACCATGACCGTCAGCTCCATGGGCGTGAACTTGGGCATCCTTTGTGGTGCCATGGTGTTTGTGGTGCTGGTGCGGTGTGTGTTGTGTAATGTGCAGGGGGTTTGTGGTGCCGGTGTTTGGTGGTGGTGGTGGTGGTGGTGGTTGTGATGTGTGCGTTTCTGTGGTGTGCTGCTGTCCTTGCTGTGTCACTGTGTCCTCTCCTCTCCTCTCTGGTTTGCAATGTAGCAAGGGGTTGTGGTCTGTGGGAGTGCTGCTTTTGTACTCACCTATGTGGGTGTGTCCTCATGGTCTGTTGTTTTCAGGTGTGTTGTGTCTGGGGTTCTGGCCTTTGTATTTTTTGTTTGTCCGGGGGTGTTTTCGGGATGTGTACTGTGCTTGTGTATTTGTGCGTGCCTTGCTGTGTGGACTTGTTGGCCATGTTGTGTGCTATTGGTTTTGTGTGCGGATGGTTTCTGTGCAGGTACGTGGGCGCCATGGCTTCTGCCGTGTCGATTCTCATCGGCGTTGTTTGCGCTGGCGGGCGGTATTTTTGTTGTTTTTCCGCGCTCATGGCGGTGCGATCGTAATTTCACGTGCGGTGTGTCGGCCGTGAGGGCGGGCGGTTTTGTGTTGTCGTGCGTGTTTCCGTCCGTGGCGGGCGGTTTGACTCCGACTCGGACGATGGCGGGCGGTATTTTGTATGATTTTTCCGCCGATGGCGGTTTTCAGTTTGTGTACTCATAATGGCGTGGTCGGTGTTCAGGCGGTGTGTGCGGGCGGATTTTTGCCGCTTCCATGCCTGGCGGATTTTTTTACGCCGGGTATCGTAATGTGCCCCAAAGATACCAAACCGTTTTGCTAGTATTTTTTGTGAATTATGTTTTTATAGTGGGTCATTTAGAAATGAGCTGGCAGGCTGCCAAGTTGCCGGAAGCCATCTCCACCGACCCGGCTGAGACTTGTCCACCACAACTAGATTGGAATTATTCAATGTCAGCTTACCACGCCATGGCAGTGAGTCAAGGCACTTACCATTTTGTTGTTTGTTATTTTTATACAACAACCCCACAAATTGGACATTTGTTTTTGAACAGCAAAAACACCAACGTCCCTGGCACTCTGGAAGTTTTCTCCTCTTGGTTTTCCATGTTTGGGGTTGCCAGGCCGGGCATGCTGGGCAAATCACATTGTCTTCTATGCCAGTCAAATCAGTGGGACAGTGAAAGATGGCCCACCCCAAAGTGGTTTCAGATGGCAAAGTCAGCTGAGGCTCCATATTAGGAATCAAAAAGGGCATGGCACCCTGAGCAGAAAAAAATAATGTGTAGGCTCTGCTCTAAATCGAGCTTTCCTTTGGGTGCCATGAAGCCAGTGGCCCAGTGGTGGCTGGGATTTCAGCTGGTAGAGCCGGCTAAGGCCTGCCATCTGAAACAAGGCTGTTAACAAAATAAAGATATTCTAGGACAAGGCATGCACCAATTTTTGGCAGATGCCCTTACCCTCAACCTGTAAATGAGGGCAAGAGCCTCTCTTTTAAGTACTATATCTTGATATGTTTGATGAATGCACTTTGCCTTTAGTTTTACAATATGTAACTCTAACATAAGTAGGGATGACCCTAGGTCTTACCTGTGCCTTCCATAAAGCCTTGCGCTTGCCGGTTACCCTGAAATGAGTGTCGCCCATCAGTGCAATAAGAAGGTTCAAAAGGAGAATAAATGCAAAAAACATGTAGACCATGTAGAGGATAATGACGAAATCTGGAAATTTAACAGCTGGAGGACCTGGAAGATCAGTGAGGCCCATCATTAGCTGGAAGACAGTGAACATTGTGAATGGGAAATCCCTGAAGATCGGGCATAACGTTGTGTTCAAGGCTTGGAAGTGGACATCAAAGGCTGCAAAAGGAAAGGAAACATTGTTAGTAAAACACTAAGGTTGCCTGGAACAAGCACACTTATATTGTTTAAAAACATTTAGGGCCAAGAGTATAGAACTATGGGGGGGGGTTTGTCACTGCGATTTCCAAAGGCATTCGCTGAACTCTTGTTGAATGTTTGTCTCTGGCATGAGTCAACTTATGGTGCAATGATCTTTACTGTTAGGAAGGTCCAGATCATTAGTACTCATCAGGAAGTTCTGTAATTTTGTGTGAAAAGTTCTTTGTAAAATGCATAGACAAGGACACCATTCAGAAGCTGCCAGGGTAGCAGAGGTAGGCTATGATTTGCATTTGGTTTGGTGCCCTAAGGTCTGCCCTTACCACCTCTGCTCTAAGATCAGGGCCACTAGAATTATGCGATTGTGCAGCCATGGCATTTATCACATAATTATAGATTTGCCGCATTTGCCACACAATCCATCATCTGCTGCATAATCTGCAGATTTTAACAGAAGAAATGGTTTCTAGCTCAAACTGTTCAAACTTTACTAAAAATGCAGCGACAAGTGTTGCTGTGCAGTGTAAGGCCAATTGCAAAGGTCGACTAGTAACCTTTCTGTTGCTTATTGCTATATTTGGGTGTTAAACTGGTACTAATGAGACGCAACCAGCGCCTAAACAGTGTTAAGTGTAAAAATGCCAAAATAATGAAGTATTACTGTTGAATGAAAAAGTCCTCTGCACCCTACTGCACTGCGGAGGAAATAATGTGACCCATTAGTTAGTTCTCAAAAACTGTTTTTGAATGTACAGGTGGGTGATGTAGCATATAATGCTCCGCAATTGCCTAGTAAAGTTTTTTTTGTTTTGATTTTGCGTTACCAAATCAGGCAAAGCTTTCTCTTACTTGCCCTGAACACAGCTATGAACAGGGCAAGAAGATAAATGTTGCTAAGATTGAAGAAGTGTGAATCACCCATTGAAAACCAAGATCACAAGCCCTGAAGCATCAGTGCCTGTCTGCTTGTCAAGACCAGTGTGCCCTGTGAGGAAAAGGAGAGGGTTGGAGGGAGTGAGATTTAGTGGAAAGCCCTGCTGAAAGGATTCCCTGAGAGAGGTGTGAGGGAACAGCTGTGCAATGGTCAAGTTGTAGCTTGTGGGCAGTGTTGATTCAGCGACCCCCCCCTAATGCCAATAGTCCTGGACTGAACGGTGAATTTGAGCAGCGCGGCACTTGCTAAACCCGTACTGCCGTGTTGCGAGTGACCTCGTATTCCAGGAGGGGCCACTCGTGAAGTTGCTAGTGTGAGAGTGTTGAGACGCATAATAGCCGTCGTATCTGCGTTTGCACCAGAGGAGTCTGCACCCATACTGTAAAGTACCAAGGCAACCCTGTAAGCAAGGAGGGACTGCCAGTACGAGTGTCACCAAAAGCTTTGCGCCGCCGCCCTAGGAAAAGACTGAGGCTGCGTTCGTAGGTCGAGCCTGCTAGAGAACTACCCCTGATGGACCCTCCGAGGACCCAATGGACGATGTCGCCCCCTTGCTGTGCTCCAGTTGGAAAGGTCAACTTACTGCATCTTTGAGAGCTGGAAGCTGCACTGATAACTGAAGAACTCCAGCAGTACCGTTCACGAGAGTGAGCCTGCACTGCCGGGTGCTGCTGTGTGAGGCGCGAGCAGCCTGACTTCGCCAAGCAGGATCGCAACTTGTATGTGCTCCCGCTGAGGGCCCTCACTACATCACTAAATTCTTCCGTGCTGCAGGTGTGGTTAGGCCCTGGGGGACTCGCTGCTAACAGTTCTGTGGCACCATAGACATTTTTGATTAATTCCTGAAGAGTCAAAGGGAAACTCTTGAGCACGCCCTAGTAATGAGCATTCCCTGGATGCGGCCCCAGTGAATGGGGAATACCTGACCATTCTACAAGGAAGAGGGTGGGACAGGGAATTGACTGACAAAAGCTAGAGCCCCGACCTTAAGGGGATTGTGTTGTTGCTAATGAATGTCGTCATTCCTTTGCATGTGTAGAGTTAGAAATAAAATATGTTTTTTCCCCCCTACAAAAGCAAGTATTTGACCGGACATTATTGTTTGCACTTTGAGTTATGAGTTGTGTTAACTTACCTGTGTCTACACTCTCCCCCCCCCCACTCCTCTAGGGAGCCTTTGAGTGCTCGTCCACAGCTACCGCTGAGAGTCAAGGGCACTTGTCCCAGTTGCTCAGGATCCATAGTAGATCGTGCCCCAGAACAACAGGAGTAAAAGGCCTCAACAACCACAGTTGGTCCCATTTGCCTCTATATGCCCCTTGGCCCTCTGAAAGGGGTTCTGACAATTGACAAAATGTACCGCATTACGCATCATAACATTGTATTGCCACATTATTTACTAAACCCTGCCACACAATTTGGCCTTCCCCTGTGCATAATGCCAGTGGCCCTGCCTAAGATGTAACACGGACATTGTGCTACCCAAAGGTCAGCAGGGCTCTGATAGTCATGCTTAACTGCTAGTGCCCCCACCCCTATCCTCTTCGCAATAAAAGATGGTCAGGTGTTAAAGTTGGGACGAGGGGTTGAAGCTTTTTAAAGATCTGTTTAATCTATCTGTTTTCAACTGTGTTGCCTTGAGAACATTATTTTTATGTAAGTGAAGTCTGATAAACAGTATTTACTAGTAAAAAAAAAAAAATTCATAAATATAGGGCCTGATTACGATGTCAGGTGGACTTGTGTCCGCCCGACCTCCGGTCGGCGGTCCCGACCACCTTATTACAATGCGACCGAACACTGTTAGGTCGGATACTCCCATTTTTAAATGAGAGCTCGTGTTACAGCCATAAACCGGCCGTAACACAGGCTCTCATTGAGAAATGGGAGGTGTTGTTCATTCATGCACCCCGTGGCAAGCACCTCAAGGTGCCTGCCACGGGGTGCAGGGATCAACAGGGGGGCACCATATGTGCCACCTAGGCCCCCAACCGTAGGCCGCAGGCCCAAGGGTGCCCTGTTGGGGGCCCCCATACACGATTTCCAACATGGTTTCCATGTCGGACAGGGCAGCATGGAAACCATGTCGGAAACCGTGCATCATAATCCCAAGGGTGGAAAGGCCCGCCCCTTGGGATTATGAGCCGGCTCCGACTGGCCGTTTGAAGCCAGCTGGAATGACCGGCCGGTTTAGTTTTCGACCGCCTGCATTATAATGCGGCAGTTGGAAAGTAAACCGAATAGCTGATTACGATGCGGCCTGGACCTTTATGGGCTGCATTGTAATCGGCCCCATAGTCTTTTTCGTTATGTGCAAGGTACCATGAGATGATCTGTGCACAAGAAAGCCCTATACCTAAAAACCACCAACACCCCTATTCAGGTCTACTGTAGTTCATAAGGCTTTTCACAATAATACAAATTAGACCTATTGACTTTGTCAGGGTGTGCACCTTTCAAAAAAGGAATGGCCAGTTGTCTTTAACAAGCATTTCTCAATTAAAACATATGACTACATGCTTCAAGATACCATAAGGTCTCCTCCCAGGAAGAGCTTAAACACATTTTTAGGTAGCAAAAAGGGTAATATTAAGGGACTGATTAGGAGCGAGCTCCTTCAGATGTGATAATTATTGCCTCTGATAAAAAATTTTTTTGCGGGAATAACATGTCGATTTTGATTCTTGCTGCACCGAAATACACATGTCCCATACATACCGTGCCTTTTCCCCTTCTGAAATTCCTTCAGGTTCGACCTGCTAAAAATTAACAAAGGGCGCAACGTTTATTGCACCTAGTAATTACCGGGTGTGATAAACATTGCACTAGACTGAATGAACGAGAGTATGATCAGGTCATGGTGATGCCCCTTGTGCACTACTAAAGACCCAACACATTCTGTGCGAGGGGCATATTTACTTATGTTTCATGCAACGCAGGACAGCAAGCAAAGTTGCTGCGCCGTGTGAAACGGAGAGAGCAGAAATGTGCCATATCTAATAAGATACGGCACACCTCTGTTCTCTCGCAGCTCTGAAACACTGTCTGCTGCTTAGTGCCAACGCAAGCACCACTGCGCCATGCTGCAAGTCTTCCTGCATTACGAGCAGGATAGTTTATGTGCAGGAAGGGAAACCTTCCTGCACAAAAACTATCCTTAGAAGGATTTTTCTCTTTCTATGTGTGCTGCAGATTGTATCACGCAAAAAAAAAGGACTGAACAAGGGAAAAAAAAAGATTTTTCTACTTGTTACACCATCCCCTGTTAGGTGTACTGATTTGAAGCAATCCAAGGTTTACATACCTTTGTAAATCTGGAATTGCGTCAATTCCATGAGTGGATGCAAGGGAATGCCCATACTCCACCCTTAAAGCGCCTACAAGCTCAAAGTTTAATGCAATGCAGCACAAACTGCTGCGTTATTACATTTCTTTTCAAAGGGACGCAAATAGCCCTTGTGTGGCTTTGTAAATCAAATTGAAGCCTTTCTGTTGTAATTGTGCCACCTTGTGCGATGGAAGGACAACGCAGAGGCTTAGTAAATCTGGGTCCTATTGTCTGTAGATGGCCACAGACTAAATTAACTCCAAGACATTGGAGTCAGCAAGACAATAAGAGACCATCATCTCTTAGCTCCAGAGAAATATGTTGGACAAGTCCCGGGTCTGAGCAGACTAGCCTCAGATGGAGGCAAGGTGACAAGAGTTCTGATGGCCCATGTGTGTGGGACAAGCATCTTCCTGAAAAAGTGTTCCTGAGGAAATAATCTCCTTGATTTTTTGTGAGGTGGATTTTGACCAGACCGGATACCATAGAGCCCGATAGGAGTGTCTTGTTACGGAACCCGAACTTCAAAGGACAGATGCTCACAAAGAGGTCCAGGACAGAGTGCAAGTTGGAACTGCCACTATGGGCGCCACTGAACCCACTTTGAGGTGGACTATTGAGTGTATGCTCTGAGTGAGCAGCCAGCACTTGCTAAGGGCCAGTTGTTTAAGGAGCCTGGGAGAGTCCGAAGGAGGATGCCAAAGTGTCATAACCTGATGAAACTCAGGAGTGACCCCTACCGAAGGAACAGTCTTTCACAAGGTGCAAAGAGTCTGCTTTCCTGTTAGACCTATATCCACAACAAGGGTCCCCACCTGAGGAGTAAACTTGTGTGTGGGGGGGGGGGAATACGGTGTGTCTGTCATGCTTTTGAATGCCTTCAGCTCATTACCCTGTGCGCACCTCTCAAGACCAATGGGAGGTTTGAAGCACCTCTGGAGTGTATCAGGTTTGCAAACTGTAAGGCAGAAAAACTCTACTGGAGCGGTGGGTGGCAGAAATCCCCTGACCTTCTAAGAACATCCAGGGATAATGTGGTAACTTCTAATTAAATTTTGTGCCATCCATGGAGTAGGCACACTTTGAGGGCCTTCCATTAGACAGAAATACAAATTTCTGTTATACACATAGAGGTAGGAGGGGGGAGCTGGTATTCCTGATGAGGGCTCAGCATCTTCCCCTTACCACATCAAGTTCAGCCCCAGGGAAGGATTTGGACAGACTATGAGGGTTTTCCTTGCATCCATCCTCCTAGGTCAGCCATAGCTCTAAGGACATTATCAAAGGCTCATGCATGCAAAGACCTGAGCTGATTGTTTTCCTGAGGATGCCGTGAGACCTGATAAGGTCCTTGTGGAAGGACTAGAGACTAGAACATTTAGATTATTGTAGTCTGCAATGGCTTTGAGATCACTAACAAATGTAAGCATAATGTCCTTTGAAGGATGATTTCAAGGGAGTCAGTAACCTGAGGGATCCCTTCTTACCTCACAAAATATCAAATAAATTTGCATTCTAGCATGTTGCATGTTTTGTTTATTTAACCAAAATTGTTATTAAAACCGGCGAAACGTTTAATGATTAAGCTGTCAAATAATATCATTCCGTCTATAATGTATGTAACTTACTTCATAGTTCATTCCGTCAAGCACAAGATAAATTGTAGAAAATGTACCTGCACTGAATCCGATGACAACAGTAATTAGAATTATGCAGAATCTTAGAAGGTCTCCCAGAATCATCTATAGGAAGAAAAAAAGCAAAGTTCGTATCAGTTGTCAAGACTACAGACAGATCCTTCAATTGACTTCGTAATATTTTTAATTTCGGGAATGTGTAACCCTATAAATGATATCTGTGGAAAGTGTGATTCCACTTCAGGCCTATCCTTACCGCCACCTAAAAGGCCCTGGGAAAAGTGGCAGCTGTTTTAATAATGTTTTGCAGGGAGGAGATTTCCTACCCTTCAAAAAGCCGCGCTTCTGTGCACCCTTATTAAATCTTTGCCTAAGTGTTTTAATTCAACTATTTGCCCACAGTTTTGGTTCAAGAGTGAGACATGATAGGTTTGCACATGACATGCTTCACCCTCCCTCGCTCACAATGTGTTTCCTCTGACGGCTGCATTTGATAGTATTGGTTATATAGGGCTACTAAAGCTAATTCAGTGGGGCAATGGTGTGAGCGCAATGACACTGCTTTGACTGCTGATTTTTTGGGGGTTCGAAGGGGGTGCGGGGAAGAATAGACTGCGAAATAAAGGGTATAGAAAACACACATGGCATTCTTTTTGGGCTCATCCTTTCCTCCCAAAAATATTTCATAAACCATACTAATCTGTTCTGTGTATCTCTAGCTGAATTTATTTTTATCTATGTTTTATTTTACATTTTTGCTATAATGATTTCAAGTGTGGTTAGTGGTCTTTATTCAAAGACATTTTGCTTCTAAAATACAGCACAGTGTTGCAATGACAGCAAATGAGCCCCCCATGATGTGGTATAGAAAAGTAAAATTGAACATATGTTGGATAGGACTGGCGTATAAGGCAACCTGGCAGTGCCAGAAGGGCAAGTCTGTGTGTTTTTTTGTACTTATTTTTTCAGACGTTAGTACAGAAATAGGAAGATAAAATACATCAAAAGAGAATCAAACAATGACACCGAGGAAAAAACCCTACATCACACAGTACATCAAGATAGAGGATTTCAAGAAGGAAACATAGAACATAAAATAAAGTTGAGGACTATAAAAGTAGCGTGTTGAATAAAGTGTGTACACCGTACAATAATTGTCAAAGTACAAAGTGCAATAAATGGCTACGGAATAAATTGAGCCCTAAATTTTCAAGAATTTTTGTGTTGATCGTGCTTGTTTCGCATAGAGTTCTTCGCACTGTCGCCCTCTGATCAACTTATCAAGCCATTAGTGATAAGCGGGATCATAGTGGTTCTCCAGCGTTGTAATATTAGTAAATGCGCTACCAACATCGCAATATAAATCCGTTTTTGAAATCTTCTTGTAGCCCCTACATAGAAAAATATCCAATCAAAGAAATGCATGGATTGCAAGAGATTTGTGCAGCAAATATGTTCTCAGAGTATTCATAAATTGAATTCCAAAAGCTATTAGTTTATCGCAAGACCATATAATATGGAAACAATTGGCCTTTACTGAGTTATTGCCTCTGAAGCAAGTAACTGAGTTAGGTGGGGAAATCTTATTCAGGCGGCTGGGGTAAAATATATTGACCATTTAGAATAAAATTCCATTTGACAAACGTTTACGCCTCTGAGCGTGCAGAAATTTACCTCATTAGGTTTTCTCCAGATAGCTGCTGTGTTATTTATATTTTAACCCTTTACCCATCTATTAGAGATTTTAGAGAATATATTGGATGGGTTTAAACTTACCAGCAATTGCTTCCAGCTCCCTGCTCTCATAAAAGTAGAACTTTCTGAAAAATTATAGACTAGTTCTTTCTGCTCAGATATCAGTGAGGGAAGCATCTTCTGAAGAAAGAAATAGATCCCATTTTACAACAATTGCATCCCCTTTTTATCAATCTTAATTGATCCGACTGTGTCATCCCATGTTTTCCATTCATTTTTGGGTAAAAAATCTGAAATTTGTAATACCCATGTATTCCATCTGGTTAATATTGCGTGGCCTATTTCCAGTAGGTTTTGTAAAACCAAATCTGCAAGACTGGTTGAGATATTGAATTGTGGTGTTCCAAATTCTTTTTCTAAATTGTGTTTTTCTAACTGAGAAACAATTCAACACCTTATAACGCATTTTTTATTTTAGATTCAGTCAAGCGCAGCATCTCTTCAATATTATTAACGTTCAACATAGAGAAGATGTAATGCAGTTTGAAATAAGGTTGGGCTAACGCCCATAGACGTTATATAGGGGTCGCAGCAGCGACACCTGGCTTTCTCCTTGCGACCCCATGCACTGTCTTTGCGCTCCTGGCCTCAGAGGTGGCAAATTCTGTGCCAAAAACACAGGGACAGCTCCGCATTCCTTCGTTTCAAACCATTTTCCTTTATTCTAATAGTGAATAATATTCAATTATACACTATGGGGCAGATTTACAAGAACTGGCTCATCTCTGCATATTAGCAGAGATGCGTCAGTTCATTTGCGTCCCGTAAAAAAACCCTTGCGCCACCATGGATGCATCGCATTTACAATGTGGCGCACCGTGGCGCAAGGATAGACAGATGCGTGATGCATCTTTTGGCGTACAGGCAGCGCATTGCTGTAGTCGTGTCGCAAGCACAACGCAACTCCAGCAATGGTCAGGAATGCCTATTCCTAACATGCTGCGTCACTCCTCACGCCTGCTTCAAGCAGGCGTAAGGTTTTGACACAGTGGACTCGTAAAAGCGACTCAGTGAAATCTTGTAGATTTCACTGCCTCACTTTTACAAAGCTTTCTCACGTCGGAACGCCCACCCTGCATACATTATACCTGACGAAGGTATAATGTAGCACAGGGCTTTCCAACGTGACGCATCTCCCTAGATGCGTCCCGTTGTAAATATATCGCAACGTGGCGCATTGTTTACGACGCCGCTGCGGCACAGAAGTGACGCAACAGCGGCGTAAAGTTGTCGCAAGGGGCTTGTAAATCTGCCCCTATTAGTGTAATAAAAAATGGAGCACACCTTTGGTGGCAGCTGAAGTATACATTTTTAAATGTTTGTTGTGTGCATGCATGTGGGTGAGAGTGTGTTTATGTGAGACCATGTGTGTGTATGTGGAGCATGTCTGTATACATAAGTGTGTGTGAAAGTTAGTGAGAGTCAGCGACAGGTAGTTAATAAGATTGTGTTAGATTGTGGCCCAGATTTACTATTTTTCGACACAAGGCAATGCTTCACTAAAGATGCTGCGCTGCCTTGCGTCAAAGGGAGAGAAAAACAATGCACCATATCCACTAAGATATGGTGCATTGTATCTCTCCCTGTGCACTGGCGCACTTTTGGCAGCCACGTGCCAACGCACACAAGCTTGCGCCATAGTGCAAAGATGTGTGCGTTCTTTGAAGCATAGATTTTGTACAAGGAGGAGTCTCTTCCAGTACAAAAACAATGCTTTAAGGCTTTACCCACTTTGCAGTGTGCTGTACAATGCAACAAACATGCAAGGTTGGAAAAACGAAGAGAAATGAAAACATTTCTCCTCGTTATGCCTGCCTTGAGAAGTTGTACGATTTTGCCACAAAATTCTTTCTACCATTGTTTGCAGATAGGGATTTGCGTGAAAACCAATGGGTGGTTGCATGGGGACACCCAAACACCTCACATGGAGCACCCACTTGACCACAAAAAAAGGAATGCAGTGCGTAGCTCAATTTTGTATTACTTTGGAATAGTATACAACACAAATCAAAATTTGCATTGAAATGTAAATCCCACCCTAACACTTTGCACTGGTTTGGGTCAACACAGCGCAAAGCATTAGTAAAGCTGTGCGTCAGTAAGTATGAGTTAGTTGGAGTGAGATTAATAGTGAATGTAAGTGAGTGAGTGAGAATGTATAAGAATGAGTTTAATGTGGTGTGAAAGAGTGTGCCTGCGATGTTAGGGGCACGTGACATATCTTCCTGGAAATAAACATGGCCAAGGGTCATATGATGTCACTGTGATGTCATTAAGGTCAAAGGGCATATGATTTCACTTCCGCTACCCCTCGCATTTTGGTGAATCGACGCCCATGCTAATGCCCCCATAGAAGTGAGAGAGTATAAATTGCTGAGTGCTAATCTTGGGCTAAAAAAGGAGGAAATCACTGATTCCAACTTTTGAAAGAAAGAAGTATATAAAATGCAAGGGACGGCAAAAAATAGAACTAAGCATTGCCAAAATTCTAATTTTTATAAAGGCTTCTCCCCTGAGTATTGTGAACTGGCTTCCATTTGACTAACATTATCTCATTTAATAAAGGTTTCGAATTTAAGTGATATAAATCTTCAATGTTATTAGTTAATTTTATGGTCAAATAATGTTTGGGATGTTGATTTAAGTAACTTTGAGGATCTGGCAATAGATTCTCTCAGGTGCTATTGCACTGTAGCACCTCAGTTTAAGTTTTAGATTTATGCATCCTCCTAAAGTCCAGAATAACGTAAACATTTCAAATGACATACTTCATGTGGCTTTAAAAATAATATAATATCTTCTGCATATAACTTAATTTATGCCATTTGAGGAAAAGGAAGGTGAATTCTGGTGTCTACCCGAATTGCGGTATCTATGGGTTTATAAATAAGGCAAATAATCAATCAATAAGGGAATTGTGAAGCGTGCTACTCACCTGTAAGAGTCTCAAGGTGCTGGGGGGGGGCAGCTCCGGTCAGTCGAAGAGCCAGGTCTTGAGGGTCTTCCTGAAGTTGTGCAGAGTGGGTGCGCGTCTGATGTCGATCGGGAGCTCGTTCCAGGTCTTAGCCGCGATGTAGGAGAAGGCTCTTCCACCCGTTCTTGCTCTACGGATTCGCGGGGCTGGGGCGAGGGTGAGGTCGGCGGATCGGAGGTTTCTCTTGAGCACGTGGAAGGAGATTTTTTCGTTGAGATATTGGGGTCCAGTGTTGTGGAGGCATTTGTAGGCGTGGGTGAGTATCTTGAAAGTTACTCTCTTCTCGACGGGGAGCCAGTGAAGGTCTCGCAGGTGTTGGGGATGTGTTCATGTTGAGGTATGCCTAGGACGAGTCTGGCTGCTGCACATCCAGGATGCGATGTCCTTCATCTTTTCCTGGAAGCTGAGACTGGTGTTGATGGAGTCCCTGGTGAGGGAGAGGATGAGCTGGGTGTCGTCGGCGTAGGATACTATGCTGAGTCCGTGCTGTCTGACGATGGTGGCGAGGGGGGCCATGTAGATGTTGAAGAGCGTAGGGCTGAGCAATGATCCTTGGGGTACTCCGCAGTTGATCTCTGTGGGTTTGGAGAGGAAGGGCGGAAGTCTGATTCTTTGGGTTCTGCCGGTGAAGAAGGAGCGGAGCCAGTCGAGGGCGGTTCACTGTATGCCGGTGTCGTAGAGTCTGGCGGTGAGTGTGCAGTGGGAGACGGTGTCGAAGGCTGCAGAGAGGTCGAGTAGGATCAGGGCCGCAGTGTGGCCTAGGCCGAGGAGAGTGCAGATGTCATCTGTAGCGGCGAGTAGAGCGGTCTCGGTGCTCTGGTTGCTGCGGAATCTGGATTGGGAGGGGTCGAGGATGGAGTTCTCTTCGATGAATTTCGTTAGTTCGATGTTGACGGTCTTCTCTGTGACTTTGGCCGCGAAGGGGAGGAGAGAGATGGGTCGGTAGTTCTTGAGGTCTGTTGGATCTTCTGAGGGCTTCTTGAGTAGGGGCTTGACTTCTGCGCATTTCCAGTCATGGGGAAATGTGCCGGTTTCGAAGGTGGCGTTGATGGTGCGTCATAGCTCTGGTGCAATGGCAGCGGCTGCTCTGTGGAAGATGTGCCGAGGGCAGGGGTCCGTGAATGCCTTTCATGGTCGATGCGGTGTCTTCGGTGGTGACTGGGGCCCAGGTGGAGATGGTGGGCTGGCTGGCGTTGCTGGGGGAGGGAGTGGTTTCGGAATCGGGTGTATGTTCGTTGAAGTTGTCGTAGAGGTGCTTGATTTTCAGATGGAAGTAGGAGCCGAGTTTGTTGCAGAGGTCCTGGGAGGGAGTGATGTCCACGGTTTCGCTGGGGGGTTTGGTGAATTCCTGGATGATGCTGAAGAGTTCCTTTGAGTTGCTGGAGTTGGCTAGGATCTTGTTCTGGATGAAGGTCCTCTTGGTGGATCTGATGAGTTGGTGGTATTCTGTCATGGCGTTCTTGTAAGTGGTGCGGTTTTCTGAGGTTTTGCTGTTTCTCCAATTCTTCTCGAGACGTCTGCAGGTGCGCCGTGATTCTTGGAGGTTGGTGGTGAACCAGGTGGCCTTCCCGGGGAGAGGGGACACCCCAGTTTAGTCCCTCTACGAACTTTAAAATTACCTGCATCTGATGAATTAATAATCAGCTTAGCAGTCGCTCCCTTGTAGAGCCTATGAAGGGTCTTTATGATTCAGCAAAAAAACGAAATTTAACCACAAGAGCATTTCCCAGGCCACCAAATCAAATGCTTTTTCAGTGTTGAGTCAAAGTACCATCACCGGAGGGTTTTTGTGTTAAACACATCTAGGGCTTCAATTAAATAATGTGTATTGATGTGTAATTGATGCCCCAGAATGAAACCATTTTCATCATTATGCACTGGCTTAGAAATAACTCTGTTACCCTTCATAAGGATCTCATAATTAAAATTCAAAATAGTGCTAAGGCGAAATGAATTAGGCTCCCTGGGGTTTTTATCCTCCTCAGTAAAAAAATGTAGAATAGCACCCTCGGCTACCCCCCCCCCTCCCCCCTCCCCCAAGAATGGAATCGGCTAATAATAGAAGATGGATACTCAGTGCATTAGCAAAAAGTTTATAAAACTCAGCAAAATACCCATTGAGGCCACAGGAATTCCCATTGGCTAGGCTGCTAATGACATCCATTAGTTCTTGGAGCATTAAAGCTTTTGGAATTAGAGTATTATCTTCACGAGGGAGAAACAGAATGGGTATTGCTTGTTTCCATAAGGAATTGAGAAAGTGAAAATTATGGTTGGGGGTTATCCTCTATTAGCTAACAAGTGTGATGAGGGCTGAAGCGACTGTGCAGTTAACCCAGCACCTACAACCTCCTTTATCTTTTTGCCAGTTATGAATTTGGGGTAGTTGGTGTTTAGCAATTAAAATAGTAACACCTCTGTGGGCCGTCTCTGAGGAAGAGAAGCATATAAAACCTGCCCAAGATTTAAACATTTTAAACTTTCTTAACTTTGTAGATGGAATATGGGTCTCTTGAAAAGTAATCACTGAGAGATTATGAGGAAGATCCAATCTTCAACTGCACTGCCTTCTTTTAATCATTTTAATCCTTTAACATTAAAGGACAGGATCGGATCTTCAATTTACCCATCATCTATAATCCAAGTGGTTGAATCCTTGCATTCAGAGAGGCCTTTGATTGACTCAATACAGATGTAACTGCCAATAGAGCAATGTATATAACCTAGCTCCTATATTCTTTATATCACTAATGTGCCTAGACCTATTAGCAGCTCTTGAGGATATAACCAAACTCTACGTGTAATAAATGGCATTATGATTAATTAAAGTGAAAAAGTACTGTGTAAAGTACTTAACTTAATAAGGTGCCTAGTGCTCATGTAGCAGATCCAAATATGCCATAGGTGATGACTGCTCTTTTCCTTTGTACCTCCTTTCTTTTCATTTATGCAACACCAAGTGATGAGGTACTATAGCCGGTGCCATGTCTAAGCACCCACCCTTGACCCATCGGCAGCTGGCACTGTGACAAGTGCCCAAGGCTCTGGTCCCTGTGAAGAAAGCAGTCTCCACCCTGCCCCCTGGAACCCTTTTTCTCTCTTAGCATCCTCACTGCTACCTACGGCTAACATTTGAAAGACTCTAACTATACCTAGTTGTCCTGAGGGCTCATAAACTTCTATTATTATGCTCCATTCCCAACCCTCATCCCATATGATCTTGTAAGCGTACTGCTGATATTTACAGTTTCATCCCACTTGCGTTTAAGTTAAATTTAGGCAACTATGGGTAATAACTTGCAACCTTGCAGCATAATAATAATAATGAGGTCTAATTTATATGACAAATATGAAGCATATGTCTAAATGCATAAAAGTGTATGGTCAGCACCGATCGTGTTTTCACATTGAACTATGCCAATATGCGGCTTTCCATAATTGAGAAGGGGGATCATAATCCTGGGCTGCTGCTCTCTTAGACGTCTCTCAAAAACGTTTGGGCCTCTGTGACTTGAGAGAACACCTGAAAGTGACCCTTGGTAGTACTTTAAGGCTAGATGTCTGAGATATAAAGGTTCATGCCCGCAGCTGGGGAATCATATTCCTAAACTCCCTATGCCTACGTACACTCTCAATTGTCATATATGAATAGATCCTAAATTCGAAATCATTCTGTACAGAAAATGACTTTCAATGTATAGTTTTTACCAACACCAATTCCATAATTCTGTGGTCTGCAAAGTTAACCAGGATTATGTGAAAATGTTTGGCTTGAGGTGGTAGATACGCTGGAACACTGTGTGCCCGCTTAATAGTTAGCTCTTGGGAGTGTTCCAGAAGGACATAGAATCTAATCAAAGACTCAACAAACGCAATAGGTCCAATATTGCCCTCATTTTTCTCAGGGGCCCCAGTGATATGCAGGTTTGAATGTCTGGAGTGGTTCTCCAATTGTTCTTGTTTATCACACAGGGACACAATCTCTTTCTTTAGCCTGTTTGCTTTTCAGATGTGAGCATTTTATCCTCACAGTTGAACAGTCTTGGCTCCATTTCTTCTAATCTGTCTGTTACATGAGACATCAAGGGGCTTATTTACAAGCCCCTTGCAGCGCTGGTGCGTCACTTTTTGTGACGCACCGGCGTCACAACCTGCTGCCCCACATTTATAAGGACACGTAAAGCCACCCAGCGTGGCTTTTTGTATCCTTGTAAATATGGCCCCTTTACACACAACACTTTGCGTGAAAGGGACTGCCCATAGGAGTTGCTGTGGGTGTTCGTAAGCCTGGAAATGTGGCGGAATGCTATGCCTCCCCAGGGAAGGCGTAGGGAGGCGCAACGTGAAGCAATGTTTCCATTTCTCCTTGTTTTTTTCCTCTTTCTATGCATGCTGCTTTCTGTAGCACGCATAGAACGAGGAAATCACTTCTTGTGATTGTTTAAGTGCAGGAAGGTGTCCCTTTCTGCACATAAACAATCATTAAAAAAAATGACGTTTTTCAACTTCCATGTGTGGGAAGTTTAAAAACGCCATTTCAGTTTGTTTATGTGCAGGATGGGACACCTTCCTGCACAAAATCAATCATTCCCCTCAATCCAGGCACCCTTGCACTATGCTGCAAGGGTGCCTGCATCAGCGCAGGGCAGAGCAAAGGGATCTGTCATATCGTTGTGGATATGACGCATTGCTTTGCTTCGAAATTAACGCAGGGCGGTGCAGCCAAATGGCTTCCGGAAACACGCTGCGTTAATTCCTTGTAAATGAGGCCCTAACTCTCTAGCTTAGAAAGACGATCTTTGATTTTGCTTGCCATCTCAACTTGTTGCTTCATCGCTTTAATTTCTGCTACGATTTCTTTCATCAGCAGCATTAGAGGACTCAGAGTCTCTGAGATTGAGATAGAGTGTGTTTCACGGGAACTTGTTTGAGTATGTTTAATGTCTAAAACTGAGTCTTTGATTTTCTTCCTGAGGTGGCCTCCATCAGAATTTTTGGTGAAGGCTCAGCCTCAGTTGGAACATCTTTGGAAATTGACTCTCTGTTGGAATTTAGGAAGCATCTCAGAGAGTTTTATTACTAAAATCTGAGGGATGGTCAGGCCACAGAGCCTGCCTTGGAGTGTTTCTCATAAATCGCATCTTTAAATCATTGTTAACCAATGGATCGTCCGGCGTATGCAAAGTGGGAGTAGTGTTTAAGGAGGAAAAATAAACTTTTCGAGTTGAGCTTCTTAAGCAAACATCTGAGTAAACTGTTGGTAGAACTGATGCTTGATTGCCATAGGCAGTAGGTAACTGTTCAGGTGACCGTACATTCCTGCCCTCTATGCTTGCCCCAAAATAATGGAGGGCATGAGCTGTCTTTGCCCTTTGGGTCCCTCTTAGGTATTAGAGAGGTTTACCCCCGACATGAATGTAAACCCTTGTTGTTTAGCAATTTTAGCCCACTTTGCTTGTTTTGGTGTCATTTTAGAATGTTCTTTGCTATCTCAAGTCAGCACAGAAGCATCTGTGCATAGGCTGTGGGGGGAGGGTTGTAGCAAATAGTTATCAGTGATTGAAGGAGGGGAGGGAGAATGTGTCCAATCCTGGGTATGTTCAATAGGAGCTGAAAACACCGCAGACCTCAGATAGCCACCAGCACAGCGGATGGCCATCACTTGTCCAGTGCTGAGTATATATTCCACTCCTCTGGGGACAAGCACGCCCGCCTGTCCTGGATTAAAATTGCTTACGGCTAACTATCATCTGTTGCCCACGCTGCCTGGCACCCTATAATCTCCCAGCAGAGCCAACGATCTTACTGCTACATCAGGAAAGCCGTAACTACAGGATGCCTGGGTGTGTTCAATAAGCATCACTGCGTCTGTTGTGTGACACATATGGTCCCGAAGCTCTTGGGAAATGGATGGGGAGGGACCTCGTAGGCAGTTATCTTCAAAGTGCCAGCACCGGCCTCCAACCTCACTCCACTGTGGGGGCACTGCCAGGTTTCTTCACCTTAGGCTAGAGTGGAACATATTCCCTGGAGCATGTCGGTGCGCATCCATGCCTCAGAACTCGCGAACGGAGACTCTAACACATGAACAGGAAAATGACGGCAATGCTACTCTGGCGGCATCCACATCTCCTCCTTCCTAAGAGCAAGTGTGACAGGTCACTGGGAGCTAGTTATTTGGCTGCTTGCAGAACTGTGGTGCAGCTCAAATTTGCCCATCCTTTACATGTCACAAATATGAAATGATTTCATAACAGATACATGACATGATTGTATTCTTTGCACATGTTTTGTGTGGTCTAACAATATAAAAATAAGTGTTGCACTTGACATTATTTCTAAAGTGCATTTAGTGTAGGATTAGTGAACGTACTCATATTGTGTGCTTTAACCATACCAATAGAGAAATTCCTTGAAGTCTTGCTCATTAAACCATCCTTACTTAGTAGACATGTACTCACTATAAAGTGAATTCAACTTACATGATGTGTGCCTTAAAACATTAATTGACATTTACTATTTAGATGTTTTGGTAGTAAGGAAACCATCCTCATGTTATGAAACCTCATATGCCACATGCAATATGAATCAAATGCAACTAGAGACCTATATTCGTTTGTGGTTAAATGTGCACACGCATATTAAAGGAGCACCATTGAGTTAATACCTTAAGATGTCCTTAGTGGGCCTGCTTGCTGTGCTGCATAAAATATAGTTTTCCAGTTTCTGCTAACATGACATTTCTAGTAGGTATTCACATGCATTGTTAGTTTGAGAATAGATACATTACTGTACTAGTGATAGAATAAGAGAGGCTGAGAAAGAAACCTTGACAAAAGAACATGGAGAGCCAGAGCGTTAACTTAAAGGCCTATTCAGCAATGTTGCAACCTAGCCTGTGTGTGAGAAGACAATGTCATTTCCATGTTCAGTGTTAGACACTTTACAAATGCTTCAGTCTTCAACGCGAGAACAGAAGAGACAATACACCCCTGATGATGTGTACAGAGGGGTGTTGCCCAAGAGACTCTTGCGTATTATAGCTTAGTGTCCCCACCATCTGAGAACAGATCTCGTTTCAGAACAACCCCAGAATGCTTTCAGAACTTGTCCTGAACCCTTACTGCATTTTTCTTTGAGACTTTGAGAGGTTCAGACCTCTATACTTCCGTTTGATTCTTTGCTGAGTGTAGCTTAGGCTAACACTTATCCCCCGACCCAAGAAGACTTTTGACTGAGTTTCTGAAATGCAGACACCTTCCTACTTAATTTTTCCTTTCTTCATTCTTATTTTCTTTATGGGACTTCCCTACATTTAGAGATTCTTTAGGATTCTAAGAACTATCCTGTCAAATGGACTCTGATTTAGAAGATTTATATTTACTAATGTATAGACGATTAAACCTGAGATTCTTCTCTGAACATCACATTCTTATATTGCTCTTTTGTATTGCGCTTACTGAACTTCTCGTTTGTCTTATATTGGTCTGCCTCAATTTCTTCCGGAGGTTGGGATTTCCCGTTATTATTCTGTATCTCTATTGCTTAGTACTAAGAATCATGTACTTGAACTTGATTGTTAACTTGTAATAAACTTTCTTAACTATAGTTACCAATTCCTGGTGCTTATTGTATAGCCTAATGGGTTACACTGTTAATTGATATTGGTTGATGAAATGCTAACTCTCCTCACCCCTCAGTGCAGATAAGAAAGGTCCATCGGAGGAAGATAAATGGTAAGATAATAGGCCCAATACACTGCAGCAAATGCTTTATGGTCTGTAGCACAAGTTTTTACTGCTGCTTTACTTGCCAATACAAATAACATTGCCTGCAACAAGCACAAATGCATGGAGTCTCCTGCACCTTGCAAAACACCTATACAACTTGTTCAGAACTACCCTGGATTGCAAATTGTAGACCACTTTTTAGCCACTTTTTTAGCTATCTATTCCACTTTGGGACCACTTTTCTTTTGGTCTCCCAGGCCTATTTTCTGTTCCCGATCCTGAACCTATGAGTGCACATGTGGAAACATGCTACTCTCCTTGACAAACACTCAGTGTCGCAAAACATTGAAAATGCAGAATAAAAATACACACAACGAGGTCAATTCACAAAGACCTGTTGGAGTATAAAAAGTAGTATTCCTGTAATTCTCTTCTATGTACTGTTACATGCTTTTGTGAGCTGACCCCAAAACATCTAAACTGTCAATAAAATGGAAATATTCAGGGAATATATTTATATACAATTAGTACAAATACAGAAATGTAGAATGCCGAAGTTCATAAGTTAAAAGCGTGACTTTAACAGAGGCAAAACCAGTGCTTTAAATGGGCCGGTACTCACAGGTACTGAGTACCGGCACTTCTTATTTTTTTCCCTCTGAGTACCGGCACTTCTCTACTGCCGTGGAGAGTACCGGTACTAATGAAGGGTAGGCACATTGGCCTCTAGTGGTGGTAGCCTGTCTCTACCAGAGATTCTCGTCTTCGTCTGTCAGATGCCTTCTCTGACAGACAGCCAAAGCACTTTTATAGCCCTGAGCTGAACCCCCGCTGAACTATTCAGCGGGGGCTCATTTGCATGATATCCGGGTGTTCGCCGTCATGCTGTGTTGCAAGGAATCGAGGCAGCCCAGTGATAGCACAATGAGGAAAGCCATGGGAGGTAAGGAGGTTGAAAGGGCTTTAATCCAAGCTGATTCTTTTGTGTGTGTCTGCTTATGTTTGTCTGCTTGTGTGTGTGTGTTTTTGTGTGAGAAAAGAGAAATATTACAAAATAAGGACGTTAAAATATCACTGTGTTTGACTTTATTTTTGTATAACGAATTAACCAGTTTTGTTTATAGAAACAAATTTCTCGTGTTTTGGTATGTGCTGCAACTAGTATGTGCTGCAACTAGTATATAAGTCAATAAGCTTCGCATGTCTTGCCTTTAGCCCCGCCCACTCGCTACATTTAAATGAGTACCTGCACTATTTTTTTCCCATTTAAAGCACTGGGCAAAACTGCTAGGATACTTTTAATCCCGCTTTGCAACATGTGTACTGCTTCCCAGGAAGGAAGGAATTGCCTGTGTAGTCTGTTTTTTCTCAAGGCCATTGTGAAGAGTTCTGGTGCTCTGGTAGAACTGCCAAAATGGAGCCATTTTCCCCAGCAATGGTGTGTTTTTGATGTAATTAGAGGCTACCTAGCACTAAGTGATGTCTAGTGGTCTTTGAAAGAGGTAGGACATAAATACCAGCCCTACCTTGCAAAGTGTAGGTGACATTTGCAAGCCCAACTTCCACTTGAAGGACTTCCAAAAATAATAACAAGCTAGCAGGATATCTCAGTGAATTAAATGCAACCTTCCGTTCTTCCCAGGATAGTAAAATGAGTACTACTAAAATTGGGTAATAATAATATCTATTATTTTCAACATTTGGAAATGTCACAAGGACATCTGAAGTGCTAAAGAAATAAGTTATTACGGTTACAGAGACTTATAGGTATGGACGGCAGACAGTTTACGCCAATCATGTAGGCATGGGTCTCAGAAAGCTGCACCAATTAATATTTAAAAATATCATTTAACTGTATATTTTGGGAAGGTGAATGATTTTGTTCTGAACAGTTTTTCAGTTTTTGAAAATATACACATTTTGCCAACAAATAAAAATATTTAATTTTGAAACAGTCCCCGACAATCCCAGAATAAAAAAGTAATTAATTGCATGAAAAAACACACTAAAAATGGTGTTCATTTTTAGTAAATGGAAAGTGCTCTGATATCAGTGTTTCATTTTTATTTTATGAAGTACTTGTACTCCTGCCACATGTGGATATATTTTGCCTGTGTGTTTTTGTTTCACCATTTCAAGCCATTAAGGCCGACACTATTCCAAAAATGTGTTACATTATGTCAAACATTATACCAGGGATGAACATTTTCATCCCATTAATGACCACAAAATGACAATAATTACTGCTGTTTTATCAGGGCCAGAACAATACAATGGTTAAATATCATCATGCCATCTATACCCATATATGCTTGGAATTGATGTTTGGGGACATTCATTCTTGCGCATCTCTCTTTAGGTCCCTTCACTTTACCTTAATGAGATTGAGGCCTGGACTTTGACCTGGCCGTTCCAAACTACCGATTCTGTTCCTTTTCAACTATTCAGTCTTAGTTATGTGTTTTGGATGGTTTTTCTGTTGTATGATCTACTTCTGGCTAAGCTTTATCTATTGAAAAGTATGGGGCCGATTATGATGTCGGCCGCATGGTGTTTGCCACAGGGTGCAAGGATGTTTACAAACATGCCTTTTAGCATTTGGGCTTGTGCTGCGGCCCTTTTCCGGGCCGCTGCACATGCCTCAGCGCTAAGAGGCATGCTTCCGACCACATCCACTGCGGTCGGATCGTAATTTGGTGGGCGGGACGCACACTACCTGTTGGCCGGACCCGTTCCCGTAACAATGACCGCCATCATAATCAGCCCCATAGTCTTGCATTTTGTCTCCAGAATGTGCTGATATAGAGAGACAATGTTAGAAATGGGGGTCTCTAGTTGGCAGAGGTAGGTACCTTTGTCCAAATAGGGACCCTTGCTTCTAGTCAGGGTAAGAGGGATACACTTCAAAAATAACCCCAACTCACCCCCTTGGTAGCTTGGCACGAGCAGACAGGCTTATCTCAGAGGCAGTGTGTAAAGCATTTGTGAACACATACAGTAATACAGTGAAAACATTACAAATGGACACCACACCAGTTTAGAAAAATAGAAAATCTTTATCTGAACCAACAAGACCAAATACGATAAAAATCCAACATACAATACTCTTGAAAAATAGTACTTGTGCAAAATAACCTTTAAATTGCAGGAACATCAATAAAACACAGTTCTTCCGACTCTGTAGCTCCTCCTGGGGCTACCGCGATACTGAATACGACAGAGTCTAACAATTCCAGCCGACTGCGTCGATACGGGCCAGCTAAAGCTTCGACAGACTCGGACACAGTACCTTTCTTTTTGCGACCCACACGTCGGTGCGAGTCGGTCGGGGCAAGCGTCGTGGTCACGTTGTGAAACGGAGCGTTGCGGCAGACGATGTCCTCACTGTTCAGTGCAGGCAGCAGCTCGTTGACGGAGTTGGTGAGACCAGGGCTTGCGTTGAAGGGTGAGACAATGCTCGCTGCGGTGCTGGCAGGTCATGGTGCGGCGACGGAGCCGGTCGATGTTTGGGTCGGGCAGCGACGGAGTCGGTGACGTGCTTGCAGCGTGTAGCGAAGCGTTGCGGAGTGCGGTACCCACAGGACGCGGTGCCAGCAGTGGCTCGTTGACGGAGTCGGTGAGACCAGGGTTGCGTTGCGAAGCGAGGCGTTGCTCTCGGCGGTGCTTTCAGGACACGGAATCCTGCGACAGACTCGATGACAGAGTCGGTTACCCTGTTCTTCTGCGGAGACGGTGCCCACAGACACGGTGAGGTCTTTGCTGTTCCTGAGACCTCTAGAACAGGGGGCAAGTTCAGTTAAAGCCCTTGGAGATCTTTTCTTCAAGCAGTGGGACAAAGGAAGCAGCAAAGTCCTTTTCTCCTTTCCTTGGCAGCAAGTAGCCAACTCCAGACAGCAAACAGCACAGGGGCAGTATTCCTCCTCAGCTTCTCCGGCTCTTGTCCTTGGCAAAGGTTCCTCTTGAGTTCCCAGAAGTGATCTAAAAGTCTGGGGTCTGGGCCCCTCTTTTTATACACACAAATCCTTTGTTCTCTGAAGGCAGAGAGTGTCTGTACCCAGCCAAAACCAGTTCTGTCCTCACTGGTGCAGCTTCCTGGCAGGAGGTGGAGACAGCATTGTTGAAGGCAGATCAGGCCCATTCAGGTGAAAGGAAATCTCCTCCCCCTACTCTAAATGCAACCCAGGTCTATTCAGCCCAGCCCTGACTCATCAGGCTCCCTGGAGCCACTGCCCCTCTCCAGCCCCTGTCATCTAAAAGCCAGACATGCAATACACAAACCTAGCAGAGGCACACTGGATGGTTAAGCAAGAAATACCTACTTTCTAAAAGTGGCATTTTCAAACACAGAATGTAAAAATCACCCTCACTAAAAGATGCATTTTAACATTCTCAGTTCAGGCATACTAAACTTTATTTTCATACCTGGTTCCCAGGGCCAGTTATGTTTATAAGATGTTATAAACAAACTCCCCATTCTGTTCTATGGGAACAGGTAGCCTTGCAATAGTGAAAAACGAAATAGGCAGTATTTCACTATCAGGACATGCCACACACATCAGGGCATGTCCTACCTTTCACATACAATGCACCCTGCCCACAGGGGTACCTTGGGCCTACCTTATGGGTGACTAATATGTAAGGAAAGGGAAAGTTAGGGCCTGGCAAGTGGGTACACTTGCCAAGTCGACATGGCAGTACCAGACTGCACACGGGCTCTGCAATGGCAGGCCAGAGTTACATTCTACAAGCTGCTTCTGTGGGTGGCACAATCTGTGCTGCAGCCCACTAGCAGCATTTGATTTACAGGCCTTGGGCACACACAGTGCACTGTACTAGGGTCTGACAAGTAAATCAAATATGCCAATCATTGAATCACTAATCCATAACACCAATTTACAACGGGGGCACTTGCACTTTGGCACTGAACAGCAGTGGCAAAGTGCCCAAAGCATATAGACCAGCAAAACGACGTCCAACACACAGCAAAAACACAGGAGGCAAAGGCAAAAAAATACAGGGGAGACCCACGCCACTGGTGCCAGGTCTAACAGACATTCATTGTGAACTCAATGGTTGTGAGTTATTCAGGTCTTGAGGCTGCAAAGCAGGACCAAATAATTCCCTATACACTACTATGCTTTATGTTTAGTTTGAGGTTACTGCGGTGATATTCAATGTTTGGTTTTCTCCAAACGTTGTTGTACATTACAGCTAAATAGCTCCACATTGGTCTAATCTGTCCAGGGGATATTTTTCCACATCCAGACATCTTATGGTTCATTCAAGTTGGATTTTACAAAGCTAATAGGCAGCAAACTAATGGATGGAATGCTTAAAATAATCACAGCCACTGGCGATTTCTTGGGGTAGCTTTCCAGTACATCAGTTTGCGCCACTGTGCCACTCTAGACAGATAAACCATATGCACATCAGTCTTGATCCTGCTCCTATAGTAACAGTCCAGCCAGAACCACAGGTCTCGTCCCCTCCAGGCGGGAATACAAGCAACCCCTGACTTACTTTAACCTATTAAGCCTAATCAGTGAGGTATAGCTTGAGTCTGGTGGTACGGTGACCATGGGACCCGTGTCCGAGTACACCCATTGCATTTATGGCGTCTACTGCAACAAGCAACAAAGGGCCTGGTTGTGATCTTGGCGTATGGGATTCTCCATCACAAACTTGACTGATATCCCATCTGCCCTTTTACAAGTTCCATAAGACATTATGGAATTGTAATTTGGCGGACAGGATATCCGTCACGTTTGTGACGGAGTAATTCTGTCCGCCAAGATTGTAATCAGGCCCAAAGTGATTGACAGAATTCTTCAATTATCTCAGCATAGGGTCAACATTGGGCCACATTACATACGTTCTGATCTTAGAGTACATATGCTGGGATGCCCACTCCTGAGTATATTGGAAACTCTTTTGAACTTCCTACATTTGAGAATATTATTTCTCGCTGTGGAATGATAGATCTTTTTTGTTTGGAAATTGCTTTATAATCCTTCCAGAATAAGTACGAGTACAGAAATTTTTCTTGGAGGCTGTCACATATATTGTTTGACCTAAGCATCATGTGTTGCAAAAACCTGAATGTTCCAGACCAAACTGGCAGAGTTTCAGATATTATATGCAGACAGTAGCACTTCTTGATGATCAAGATATCTTGCACACTTGTCTAGTACTACCCTTTTCTAACAACATTCTAAATTGATATGCAAACAGTAAGGGTGTACTACTTTTCACCCAAGGCTTCTGAATGTTAGCTGCTTTTTTGTTCACAAAATGGTGGAAAAGTGAAGCTTACATGCATTATTGGTCACCTTATGTGAGATTTATCTACTGGACTTGGTGTAGAATAAATGAAGGTCAGATACGTTTTATAATGTTAAATCAGAGAATATCTGACAGAGACCTCTAGTCACAGATTGCTTACCTTTGAATATCCCCAGGAGTCAGACTGTATCCGAAAGATATTCGATCAGTACCCCTGCTTGCTGGTAGGTGGTGTCGTTCGGCTCCGCATCGGCTGAGCCAGAAGTCACGTGCGCAGTGCCTATATATGCGCCACCTCGGCGTGCAGACGTCAATTCTTTCCTTTCTGTGACAGATAGCACCGATCCGGATTGAGTTACTCAGTAACTTTTAGACTGGCATTGTTCAACTTTTTATCAACCGTTTTTGTGAGTATTCATCTCCTGGTGTGAGGATGTCACTCAAGAAGCCGGCTGGTTTCAAACCATGTGGGGCCTGTCATGGGCAAATGTCTGTGACAGACCCCCACTTGGTGTGTTTGGGGTGCCTGACGCCGGGACACAACTCCAAGGTGTGTGATGACTGCTGTGCCAAGGGCCCGAAGGTGCAGAAGGAGTGATCCCTCAAGCTCCTTGCTGCTCGACGTCGGTTGACTCCACAATGCTAGAGGTCCTGGTTGCATTGGAGGTCCTGGGACCATTCGTGGAGCTCCTCCCGAGATTCCTTGTTGCACTCAAAGTCATCAGGAAAGTCAGGTAAGTTGGTCAAGAAGTCCAATCACACTTCAACTTCACCACGTCCGTCAGTCATTCGACGAAAGAAGGAATCGTCGGCACTCCAGGCCCCACGAGTCACCGGGGACTGAACTTGGGACTGCCTCGCGCTTCCCAGATTTTCTTGGAGTTGGAGTGACCCTCGCCCAGCTGAAGGAATTTTATGAGGCCATGTCCCTCATTTTTAGGCAGACTGGCCCCTCTGGAGCACCTTTGGGCCCCATGGGCACGGGAGGTGCCCCATCTCAGACCACACTGTTGGGTACACCCTTGGATTCATCGCTGGATCGGGAGTTGACCGTTCTCGGTGCCCTCTCCAGTGCCGACACCCCCAGCACCGCCAACACCCCTAGGTTGCACCATCCCCATCTCCGATACAGAGCCGGATGGGCACCGTCTGACGGTGGCCAATTACATCCTTCCTGGAGTGGAGCCAGTGCCGTCTTTGATAGCTAGGCCAAGTGAGGGTAATGTTTGGGAGGGGGTCGATGGACCCTCATGGAGAAAACCCAGTTGATGAGGACAATTGGTATGAGGAACTCGTGAGGCCAGTGGGTTGGACACCTCATCTGACACTGGTCTGGTTTCCCCTCCTACTATGGCTATGGAGGAGGGAGCCCATTTTGTAATGGTGGTGCGCAGGGCAGGGCAGGGGAGGTCCTGGACCTTAACGTGCCCTCAGTGGCAGTCAAGACTGATGTCTTGAAAGAGATGTTTCAGCACGGAGTCACCCCATCAATACTCCTACACCAATTCAATGAAGCCCTCACGGACGTCCTATTTGGGGCCTGGTCCAAGCCCTGCACAGGGTCTCCTGTGAATAGGACCATTGCCCACTACCTTCGTCTAGCTCCTGGGGATCCCAATTTACTTACCCAGCACTCCACTCTGGAGAGCTTGGTGGTCCAAGCCTCCTCATCCCGTCATTCACCCTGGCGCGTTCCATACCAGCCCACCGGATAGGGAATCCAAATGGCTGAACACCTTCGACAATAGAATGTTGTGTTCCACCAGCCTAGAACTGCGGTCACTGAACAGTGCGTGCCTATTGGGCCAGTAATCCCGTAAACTTTGAGATTCAGTTGTGAAAGTGCTGCCTATGGTGCCAAAGGAGGCCCGGGTCATGCTTTCACAGGCTTTTACCGATGGGATAGTTGCGACAAACTTCTCCATAAGATGTGAACTTGACGCGACCGACTCAACATCGTCAATGGCCTTACAGCACCACTCCTGGCTGAAAATATCTGTTTATTCTGGGGGTGTCCAGGCTTCCCTCATGGACATGCCATTTGATGGCTCTCGCCTCTTTGGAGACAAGGCGGATTCTGCACTGGAGTTCTTTAAGGACAGCAGGGCTTCTGCCAAGTTCTTGGGCCTGTCTATGGCACCTCATCAACCCCAATCCGCCCTCAGCTCCTTTAGTGGCTATGGAAAGGGTCTCCAACCGTGCCCATACCCTCCCAGCCACCACAACCAGCAGGCTTCCCAGCATTTTCATGGCAGAGGGCGCGGGTCCCAGAGACCACGTGGGACAGGCAGTCAGTCCACCACCCCCACGGCAGCCGCTACCACCAATCCTCTTTAGTTCACCCTTAGACCATCATGGGCACCGAGTGGGAGGCAACCATCACCTCCTCCACTGTCAGTCAATAACATCAGACCGGTGGGTTCTACAGATAGTCCAAAGGGGCTACTCCCTCCCCTTTGTGACACCTCTTCCACCCATGTCACCCACTTATGATCGGCTGACAGAGGACCATCTTTCCTTGCTCTGTCAAGAAGTGCAGGCTCTGTCGAACATGGGAGCCATAGAGAGGATGCCTGCATCTGAAGTAAGTCGTGGTGCTATTCTTGTTACTCTCTGGTGCCAAAGAAGGACAGAGGTCTTTGTCCTATCCTAGATCTGCACCTTCTCAAATTCTTCTTGAAGAAGGAGAAATTCAAAATGATCACGCTCCCTAAAATTTTGTCTGCCCTATATACTGGATGGTAGCATTGGACTTGCAGGATGCTTATTTCTATATCCCTGCCCTATCAGCCCACATATGTTTCCACTTACACTCTTCATCATGCCCATGTAGGACTTCAACCTGGTCCTTACTTTTCTTATGTGTGCACCATTCGAGCCTCTGCACAATTGTTCTCTATGGCTATTGACTATCGAAACTGCTTTTTTAGTGGCCATAAAATTGGCCAGGAGGGTCCGCGAAATACAAGATCTCTCTGCGCACCCTCCTTATACCACCTTTTACCTAGACAAACTGGTTTTCTGGACGTGCACCTCCTTCCTTTCGAAGGCTATGATTCCGTTCCATGTAGGTCAGCGCATCACCCTGCTACTTTTTTTTTACTTCACCTCATCCCTCCAAAAAAGAGGAAAGCCTCCACTGCCTGGACCCAAAAAGAGCATTGTCGTTCTACCTTGACCACACAAGAGAGGTCAAGGTGGATGATCAACTCTATGTGAGGGCAAAAAAAGGGAAAGATCTACAGAAGAGCATATCTCACGATGGACTGTCCTGTGTATTAAGATCTGCTATGCATTGGTCAAGAAACAGCCCCCTGAGGGCTTGCGGGCTCACTCTACCAGTGCCAAGGAGTGTGGCATTCCTTCTTGGATATCTGCTAGGCAGGTACATGGGCATCACTGCACACATTCACAAGACATTACTGCCTGGACATTCAGGTCAGTCATGATGGGCACATTGCCCGTTCGGTCCTGCAGGACTTCTCGGTTTAATCGAGTTCCCAGACCCAACTCTGGGGAGGTATTCCTTGGGTATCTATTGGTCGGTAAGAAATCTGCGGCTAGAAGTCTTTTTAGATGAACAAGTTACTTACCTTTGGTAACTCCCTATCTGGTAGAGACTATCTTGCTGCAGATTCCTTGCTAACCCTCCCTTCCTCCCTGCTCTGCGAACCGGTTCAGGTGTAAGGTAAACTCTTTTCAGAGTCTTAGCCTTTTGCACACCAGCGGTCAGTTCTCATCGTGGCTCCACGCTCTTGGTGCGGAACGTCCTGAAAGTAACGGAAGTCAGTGCACCCTCGGTGGCGCCTATATAGGTACTGCGTACGTCACTTCTGGCGCTGATAACGTGGAGCCATACTACGTCACCTATCGATGCACAGGGGTACTGCTGGAAAATCTTCCGGACCAAGGCTGATGGCTGTGAATATTCAAAGGTAAGGAATCTTTTCACATCAATAAAGGCCACACTAACTAATACTTATGCAGACAGTGCAACAGCCCTATTGACTGTAGTACACTATGAAAATGACATTGACAGTAAAGCACTCAAGGAAGAAACTTTCAATTTATGACTACTTGCAAAATGAAAAAGTTCTCTTTCCTGACTGACAGCAAGCATGTATTTAGTCTTGGCGAGGGAATTTATATTAATGTAACAGCAAATTTTCTTGTTCATTCTATCTTTTGGATAGGAGTCTGAAAGAACTGCACATATTGGCAGCCTGGTAGTGCAGACTGACTTCCTCTGTGCTCCTATTTGTTACGTTGAGGAGAAGTATGAAAGGAATTATCCCCCACCCCAAAAAACAACCTCCTCTAGCACTCCTCATAGTGACCCAGCCATGCACATTTGGCCATATCTTTTCACACAGCCAGTGCATGCTCATAAAAACACCTACCAATGTGAGCTTCACAAACAGCATACCAGTATCTGATCTCCATCCTGCCCACTAGTGTATGCTTCTCACAAGATCTACAAATGCTGCCTTTCAATCCTGTCCACCAGGGCTAGTTCCCCACATTGCCCACTAGTAGTAGCTCTTCATGATGCCGGGTAGTATCCACTTATCTCATTATGCACCAATAGCGGCCCTTCTTCCTTCCAACCAGTACCAGCTTTTAATATTGTCCGCCAGTGCTTCATGCTGCCTTCTAGTTGCAGCGCTATACCATGCCCACCAGTGCCTGCTTTCACAATGTCCATTACTGCAACATACTGCTGGCCTCCTCCTCACACAGGCCACCAATGCCAGATTCCCATGCTTTCCTTTAGGGTCATCTTACCACGGTACTCACAACACCCAGCTACTCATATTGCCAAGGAATGCAATTTCCACGCATGGTCTACCTCTACAGTGACTTCACCCTGTCAAGAAGTGGAATACCCCAATGTTCCCACCTGTGTAAACCCTGCACACTACACATGAATGTGAGATTCCCATACTTCCCACCTGTGCAAACATCTCCCATATGAAACACCCTGCCAATGTAACATTCTCACGCTGCATTCTATTGCTAGGTAATTCCTCCCAATAATGATTAGTTTAATCTTTCCTGACTGCCTACCAGTGGAGGCTGCTCAGACTTCCCAGCAGTGACCACTACTCACAGTGACTCCAGTTCCTGTTCCTCGTACTTCCTAGCACTTTATACTGGACCCCTGTGCCAGATGCTCCCACTGCCCATCAGCGACCACTTTCCACAGGGCCCTCCCGTATGTGTTTCTCAATGCTTTCTCTTTAATCTGCTCACCAGTGCCATCCTATAACACTACCTTGAAGTGCCTGTTCTTATACAACTCACCAGAGCCAGCTACTTTCAATGGCAACAAACTGAACCTTCTCACATTGTTCTAATAGTGATAAACAGTGTTAGCTCAACACTGCCCAACAGAGAAAGCTCCTCCTGCTTCCGATGAATGCTTGTGCATTACTCTTCCAGAAGCTATAGCTGCACATACTGATCACAAATCCCATTCCTCCCCAGTGACCATCAATCATACCATATCAGTTTCTCCTACTGCCCAACAGAAACATCTCCTCAGACTGCCCATCAGTTCCTGCTCCTCACACTGCAAGCAAGTGCCAACTGCTATATTGACCACCAGTGCCATCTCCTTACACTGCATATTAGTGTCCATTCCTAATGTGGTAAACCAGTACCTCGGTTTCACACTACCCATCAGTACCCAATCTTTATTCTGTCTGTAAGTATCAACTCTTCATGCTGTTCACCATTGTGTTTTTCAGTCCTGCCAATCAGTACCAGTCCTCACAATATCAACCTAGTCCAGCTCCTCGTACTGCAAACAAGTGTTAGATCTTCACATTTCCCACAAATATTAGATTATTATCCTGCCCAGCAATGCAAGCTCTGCTTACTGTCTTACAGAGTTACTTTCTGACACTTTTTACCAGTCTTTGCTTCTAACTCTGCCCAACTGCTGCATCTTCTGATAATATCAACAATCATCTACTTCTCACACTGCACACCAGGGCCAAACAGTGCCCTAACAGATGTTACCACTATTTTCCAGTGCCAGCTTCTCAAACTGCTCACCAGAGCTAATATTACATACTGGCAAATGGCTCCAGCTTCTTACACTACTCACCAGGGTCACTGCCCAATAATACCAGATTTTCAAACTGGCCACCACTGACCGAATCCACACTACTGACAGATACTCACACTGCCCACAAATTCTAGAAAATATTTCACTGTTAATCAGTATTGGCTCCTAATATTGCCCACCAATATTTGTCAAAATCAGCTCTTCATACCGCAATCCACTGCCAACACCTGTCCAACAGTGTCCTCTCCTATCACTGCCTACTCATGTGAGATTTTCTTCCAACTCACTAATACCAGTTCATAGTTTGCCCATCAGTGTCATCATAGTAAGCTGCCTACCAATGCCAGATGATCAAACTGCCACTGCTGACCTCTCATCGCAACGATTACCAGTTTTCTTACTTCACACCACCTATTAGTGCCAGGTCATCACACTAATCACCAGTGTGTATGTGTGTGTGTTACGCTTCTTACTAGTGCCCACACTTCACTTTGTTCACAGGTTATGTCGATACCTACTCCCTATACTTCCCTCCAGTGCTTGCTTCTCACTCTCCTCACCAGTGTGAGTTTATTTTCCCTCAAGAACATTTCTCACACGAGGCACCAGTGTAACTTCTCCAAACATCCTGCGGTCAGTAAGCTCTGTACACTGAACAATAGAGCCAGCATCACACACTTGGCACCTGTACTGGTTAGTTATGCATCATGGGCTCCATTGCCAACTCCTTCCACTGCTCATAATTGACTCCTACTCATATTTCCAGCCAGAACAAACTTTTCCCACTGCCACAAGGCTAGTTCTGTCCATTGACCAATGTCACTTTTTCACACTGCACACACTTGTCTTCTCTTCACATATGCATCATCATCATCTTCACCATCCTAGAATTATCTTGTCCTTCTGTAAAGCCACAACCCAATTGGGAATCTAACTGTTGACACAAATCAACTAAAAGAACACAAATCACTTGCACAAACAATGTCAGTGTTGCCCACAATTTGCATGCATAAGTCTCAAGAAGCCTGACTCAACTTCTGCTCCATCTGTGGTGAAATCAACCTCACCTTGCCTGGTGAGCACAGATGACAAGTGGGATCATACCGTTTAAAGTATAAGCTTATATAGTTTGATACTGTAGGTAATTCCATCTGCTTGAAACATTCTCCTTGGTTTTGCTTCTGAACCTATAGATGTTTGACCTTTGCAGTGGGCTTTATTCTGCTAATGGACCCCATACCCATTTTTCTGGTAGAATGTTGCTCTTGTCGCTGCCACCAGTGCAACATCCTCCACTATGTGACCTATCTAATCAGAGCTTGCCTAAGCACTGACTGTGTGGAGTGCTTATATCTAAATACCCAATACACTTGTCAGATGATGTTGTGTCCATCCTAGTCCAGTTAGAGGGTATGAAAGCTATGAGATTAAATGGGGAGAACTGTTGTTCTGTCCGCCCACAAACAATTTTTCTTTTTCCGTGGTCAAAGTTCGAGATGAGTTCCCGGTGGGGAGCGAGCCTGCCTGGCATAAGGGGGGGCTGAGGGGGTTCTCCCCCGAGAAAATGTAGAAAAAAGATTGGCAAATGGTGCATTATCAAACATATTTGAGAAAGCAAGAAGGTTAATAAAGCACTTGTGAAAGTTTAGTTATGATATCAATAAAGAGATTTCATATGATAATAATGTAGGTAGCTGATTATTATGGAGTATAACCCCTGTTTATGAACTGACAAATGTTTAGAATGGCATTGCTTGCATCCAAAGTGCACCTGCTTGAAAGGTGCTAGCCATTTGTTAGGCCATAAAGACACTGACAGCAAGCACACAAATGGGTTAAGGATTTAATTGAGTATCTCTCTTGGAGAGGCAGACCGGAAGGCAGACACCTCATCTGAATATTCTGAATAGTCGGGAAAGCCCATGCAGGAATGAATATTCAGAAGAGGTGTTTGCCTTCAGTAGCTCACTCGGCCCAGAAAAGATCTGAAAACCAAAGCTGGTCCAGGCTCTAATGCACCAACCTTTTCAGGGCCTGGGTACATTCCTTTTCAGAAAATATGGCACAGTTTTACCAAAACAGCACTTCTCCTTGTTGAGTGTGTATGCGTCATCACTGGATGAACAAAGCAACTCTAATGCTTTGCAGATCCAGAACCTGATACTGCGATGAGACACAGAGGGGCATATACACAAGCCCCTATCGCCACCACAACGTCACTTTTATCGCTGTTGTGGTGGCGATATGGGCTTAGCCTTATTTACAAGGCAGCGTTAAGCCACTTAACGTGGCTTAACGCTGCCTTGTAAATAAGGCCCCCTTTCACGCTATGGTTAGCGTGAAAGGGGTGGGCAGTGGGTGTTGCGGTGGGCGTTCCACCACAACACCCATTGATTTTGACGCTGCCCCCTATGTACAAGGGCAGCATACATAGGCGGCAGCGCCAAAATTAAGACCAGGTAAAACTTGGTCTTAAGTTGGCGAAATGAGGAGAAATGCATTATTTCTCCTAGTTTTTGCTTTTACCATGTGTGCACATGGAAAAAGCAAAATGCCATGGATTGTTTGTGTACAGGAAGGTCCCCCTTCCTGTATATAAACAATCTTTAAAAAAAATTACAATTTGTGACTTTCATGTGTGCTGCATTAAGCAGCACACATGAAAGTGACAAAATGGCATTTCAGGATTGTTTATGTGCAGGAAGGGACATCTTCCTGCACATAATCAATCCTCCCCTGCACACAGACACCCTTGCACTATGGTGCAAGCGTGCCTGCGTTGGCGCTACACTGCTGTGTAGCGTCATCGCAGGGGGAAACATAAGGCTGCACCATATCGTTGTAAATATGGTGCAGCCTTGGGTTTCAGAAGTGGTGGAGTGAGGCGTTAAGCCATGACGGCTAAAGCCTCACTCCGCCACTTCATTGTACATATGGCCCCGACTTCTTTAATAGTGATGATAGCATGAACAACTCATAAACGGACACAGTTCTGCCTGAGCAAAGTGGTCTCACCTATTCACTAACTCTTCCTCACATTCTCATTCATCTGGGCTTCCCACATCATCCCCTCATGTCTTAACTTCTTATTTGCTTGTCTTTCATTTGATGCTTCCTCATTGACAGGTGAGACCACCTGAGAGACTGATATCAGTAGATTAACGCAGGTACTTATCTATGTTTAGAGGGATGTCGTGTTCCAAGATCCGCCTGGCCTACGCCTCATTTTCTTTAGCATAGTTCGGTACTTCCCTTGAGGTCAGGAAAGGACACGCGGGCCGAAGGATCTAGAAATGGGGCAGAGGTACGCGTGCTCAAGCGAGAAGCAGCGGTATGAGTTAGATGCTCTGTCCTGCTGTCCATGGGCGGGGCCTTCTACCACAGAATGTACATACTTCGTTCTCAGTGACACATAGTAGTGCAGACTCTACAGGAGATATAGCTCTGTCATTTAAAAAAATAACACAAAATATGGTACAAGAGATAACAATTTAATCACAGCTTTGTATGAGCGCAGCCAGAAACTTATGTTGGTAAAGAAATTCAAAATTGGAATATTGTAATAAAGTAATACTAAGGAGGGGAATATCTAATGGGGACATTTTCTCTTAAATATCAGACCCTTGTTCGCTAACTAAGACAAGCAAGTTGGTTTACTGCCTCATGTAGGGAAGCAATGTGAGGCAGCATTAACAACATCACAGTCATGTGTAATGTTTAGCAGGCCTCCTGTCGGTCTGCCTCTCAGAAGCTTCTCGTTTGGGTGAGGCACCAGCAGGACTCTTAGGGGCATATGTACAAGCCCCTATCGCCACCACAACGTCACTTTTATCGACGTTGTGGTGGCGATAGGGGCTTAGCCTTATTTACAAGGCAGCGGTAAGTCACTTAATGTGGCTTAACACTGCTTTGTAAGTAAGGCCCCCTTTCACGCTATGGTTAGCGTGAAAGGGGTGGGCAGTGGGTGTTGCGGTGGCTGTTCCACCACAAAACCCATTGATTTTGACGCTGCCCCCTATGTACAAGGGCAGCGTACATAGGAGGCAGTGCCAAAATTAAGACCAGGTTAAACCTGGTCTTAAGTTGGCGAAACAAGGAGTAATGCATTATTTCTCCTCGTTTTTGCTTTTTCCATGTGTGCTGCCTTGTGCAGCACACATGGAAAAAGCAAAATGCCATGGATTGTTTATGTACAGGAAGGTCCTCCTTCCTGTACATAAACAATCTGTTAAAAAAAATGCCAATTTGTGACTTTCATGTGTGCTGCATTTAAGCAGCACACATGAAAGTGACAAAATGGCATTTCAAGATTGTTTATGTGCAGGAAGGGACACCTTCCTGCACATAAACAATCCTCCCCTGCACACAGACACCCTTGCACTATGGTGCAAGGGTGCCTGTGTTGGCGCTACACTGCTAAGTGTAGTGCCATCGCAGGGGGAAACGTAAGTTTACCCAATATCGTTGTAAATATGGTGCAGCCTTACATTTCAGAAGTGGTGGAGTGAGGCGTTAAGCCATGACGGCTAACGCCTCACTCCGCCACTTCATTGTACATATGGCCCTTGATCTCTAACAGCATGTTTTGGTTCCAGGGATGCACGCCTCCTTTAAGTGGGGGGTCTCATTAGCTTCAATGAAAATCACGTGTCTTTGAATGTGTGCGCACAAGTAATTCTGTAGACAGTAACTGCACTTGCAGTCACACACAGCCCTCTGCTGTCAGGATGAAAGGAGCCCTCCCACAATCAGCAGTGACTAACTGGGAGGAAAGTAACATTAACACACAAAAAGGCACACTACACAGTGCTCAGGCTCCGCAGGAATTCATCACTTATCAGTATTGAGGTAAAATCTTTGCCCAGACAGCATTACTATGTGTAAAACAGAAAATGAAAAAACAATACTATCACAAAATGGGCAGCATTGCACCGCATAATATATTCAACCATATCACATAATTTCTGGTCCTCTCCTGCCGCAAAATTTCAGTGGCCCTGGTGTGTGCTGTCACCACAGGCAAGCGCAATCACTCTCAAAATTGTGCCAGCTCCACTGACCAAGAAGCGTTAACCCTCTTGGCACCCCCCACCACCACCCTCAGCCCCGTGAGTCCGTGCATTCTCACCCACTTTAGCTCTAAAATCCACACTCATTCTCTTTCTGAGCACTCTAGAGTGTTCAAATACCGTGCAGCTTGTGTGTCGCAGCTTCGGCTTTTGTGCCGAGGAGTCTAATTTTCTGCAATGCTCTTCAGAAAATTGCCAGTCAATGAATACAAGAAAAGGCAGCTTGGTCTAGAGGGGCAACATGCGCCATGCATGGCATAGACTAGGGCTAGCAACTGTGTCTCAGCCAATCCAGACGCTGCTCCCTTGCTGTTACACAGTATGAGAGCAGCACCAGGATTGGTGTTATCAGGCCCATTCCCAGTTCATTAGGAGACCAGGGTTTGTGGCTTTGAGCAACCCCCAGTTCCTAATGTGCAGGTGGAGAGGAGCCTCTCGTGTGCATGTCGGGCTGGCCGGAGAAAGGCAGCTGTCCAACCTGACATGTGCACTAGGAGGCACACTGTCTGCCACCAGTATAGTATGTGTCAATCTATGAAATTGAATCCCCACTCCCTTCAGAGCTGAACAGAAAGTGCCTGCGGCTGAAGGCTGTGACTGCCACGGGCACAAGAATAAAATATAAATTTGGAAAGTTTGTATTAGTTGTTTTTTTATTATTCACATGTAATGGGGGTAGACAGGGAAAATATCACTGGGGCAATGCCTCAGTGCCCTAAGGCAGAAACTGCCTCTGCGTGTAGTTATGTAAATCGGGGGTGTATCTAATTTTGGGTGCTGAAGCGGAATCTGCCTAGGAAAGCAAGATTTCAAAGATCTTTGGAATTCACAGAATAACTTTCTGAGATTTGGAAATGTTGATAGATTTTTGCTAGATTTTGCTGCTCATAAAATGGGAGTGGAAATTGTAAGAACCATCTAAGAAGTGGACTACGGCCACCAGATCCTGATTTTATTCAGAGGTTGCTTGAAAAGGGAAGAAGATGGAAGAATCTGTAATCATAATCAACAACTTTATTTTCAAAGAAAACCATAAAAGTCAAACAAACACAAGTACAAATGTTCATCAAGTACTAAGCAGCGACTGAAAGGAACAGTACAGTGTATCCATCATGGACCCATAGATACACAATCAAAAGACAAGAGCTATGTCAAAAAAAAAAAAAAAAGAAAAATCCAGAAATAAAAAGACATCATCGCAGTCCAATAAAATACAGAATTAATAGTGAGAACTATTTCCAAAGCAATAAAAACATCCATCATGGCCCCAAAAACTACTGAATTAATAGCATGGACTATATTAAAACAACCTCATCCCACCACAGTGTCCAAGATTTATCAATAAAAATTAATCGCAACTGGACCTGAGCCTAACTGCAGCCCTTAAAAGCTAAGAACATATAATACTGAATTACTTAAGAGCAGTTGTAAAAAAATAAAAGCGGGTCTAACCTGCCTAAAACTTTCTTTTTTAAGAATGGGGATAAATAAAATCCTTCTTGGTACCTCATAAAAACTACAAAACATTAAAAAGTGCGTCATGTCCTGTGGAGACTTCCCGTCGCAGGAACAGGGTGAGAGGCTCTGCCCTTTGTGCGCCCCATGGGGGTGGGCCTGAAGATAATGAAAAAGGTCCAATCGAAATCTAGTCAATAAAAAACGATTGTGGTTGCTTTTAAACCAAAAAAAATAGGGCTCAGTTAAAGGCACAGCTTTCAGTATAGAATACCTATGGACACTGGGCTTCCTCAGCTCCACTTACACCTTTTGAAAAGGTTCTTCTTCACCCAATACAGACCCCTCCTACACATTTTCTCGGGTTCTCAAATAGATCTGCCCTTCCCATACTGGTAAAATTTTCCCTGACATACTTAAGCCAGCAATTGCGATTAGAATGGCCAAGTGAAAGACAGTCCCTTAACATTTCCTTGCATAGGGCAATTCCCTTCCTGAGCCAGATTTTCATCCACAACGATAAAGGACAATAAGCCAACACATCTGAAAGAAAGGCCATCCCTAATTCTTCATGAGCTACAAAGGATGGAGTGCCCTGCAGCAAGCAAAGTAAACGTCTCAGGAAGGTATTTTCAACAGTTTGCAATACATCATGCTCAATCAGGGGCGGCCGGCACAACTCGCGGGGGTTGGGAGGGGGGGTTTGGGTTCTGCTTTTTAGAATTAAATCATTTTTATTGACAATACGCTTAAAAGAAGCAATACACAGCAAGCCCGTCTACAACCCTATCGGGCCGGCCGCAATGGTGGTACAGACAAGATAGATGCAAATAACAAATCATTAAGGTTTTGAGTGTGACTGCGGGTTACACAGCAAGCTGCCTACAACCCATCCAGGGCCGGCCGCGTCATCTAGAGATCATGGGAGTCAGACATACCTCATAAATTCAATTGTAATGGACATCGCCAAAAGACTTGCTGGACCACCCCCAATAATCCTCCTCATATCAAGGTCGCTGCTAGCCGTCACTGGGCATCGTCTTATAACTTCAAACAACGAAGAAAACCCCAACAAATATAGAACCGAACCCACAATACCTCCCACACCAATCCCCTCTCAGCGAGCCAGCGGCCTAGGTTGTAGCGCACTCAAGGAAAAATAACCAGATCGCAGCGATCATCAGGTGCCCCTTACAGAATCCTCCTCCTCCTGGCCAGTCAGGATCAACCTCAATATACACAGATATTTCGGACAAGTCAATTCTCTAAACTCCCATGAGAGGATGGAAATGAAAGGAGCCCATACTCTAGTGTAGTCTGATTTGTCCCCTAAAGTTGCCATTGACAAATGCTCCATACCCAATAAGCTCCACAGCTGATGGAGCCACTGTTGATGGTCTGGGACCCTGTCCGTGTTCCAGTTGGACAATAATACTCGATGGGTGGCGTTAAGTGCCAGGGCCATATATCTACCCTTTATAGATTGAAGCGGGAATATTAGAGCATTCGGTAGACCCAAGAGTGTATATGCGGGGAATCTGGGGATGTTAGTGTCAAAGGCCCGATCAACTTCATCCAAAATCCGCTCCCAATGTCTAGTGAGTTTCGGGCAGTGCCATAGCAGATGAAGCAGTATGCCTGGGCTGTCACAACACCTCCAACACAGGCCATCGCACTGGGGGTTCCGTTTATGCATTCGGGTGGGAGTGTAATACCAATAGGAAATGATTTTGTAAGAAGTATCTGTGTGCCCCATGGTGTATGATGTATGATGTGTTCTATAGAAAATGTTGTTCCATTCCTTCTCGGACAGTGTTCGGCCCAGTTCCCTCTCCCATCGTATCTGGCCTGGGGATATACCTTTATGCAACTGCAATGATAGATGAGAGTACATTTCTGAAATGATTCTTTTATCATCTTTCTTGAGGAGCAACCATTTTTCAAAGGGGGACATAGGTCTGCCTGCCTGGGGTCTTGTCGCGGCGCCAAGCACCCAATGGAGCATTTGTGCGTGGAGATATTGGTCCCGATCTAGCAAGCCGTAATCCTCCTTAAGTTGGGCAAAGGGAATAGGGCCATCGTGGTCAAAGAGACATCCGAGCCGTTTACACCCACCTTCCGCCCATCGCCTATCAGCTCCCTTTGCCATGCCTGGAGGAAAGTCAAGAATATGGGGGCCAGGGGAGAAGGGGAACGTGGTGAAGCCAGCAGAGATTGCTACCTTATCCCAGACCCGGAATGTCGGGCAGGTGACAGGGGAGGAATACAGCCCCCAAGCTCTAGAAGACCTAGGCAGCCACACCTCCCTCCAGATGTGTCTTCCCGCCACCGTCTGGTCCATAAAGACCCAGTACTTTTTCGTGAGTGGCCGATTCCACTCCACCAAGAAACGCAACTGAGCGGCCTGATAGTACAGAGTCATAGTAGGTATCGCGAGACCTCCGTCCCGTTTTGATCGTTGCAAAAGGTGTTTCTGCAGCCTTGGTTTTATGGTCCCCCAAATGAAACGCTCAATCTCACTTTGAAGCTTGTGAAGCAGGCCAAGAGGTGGTTTTAGCGGAAGCGTCTGAAAAATATATAGGGCTCTAGGAAGGATCTTCATCTTTACCGCGGCAAGTCTGCCAAACCACGATAATGGGAGTCGCTGCCAATGGAGCAAATCTTTGCGAATATGGTCAAACAGCTTGGAATAGTTAGATTCAGCTGTCTTCGTCAAGTTACTTCTGAGCACCAGGCCTAGGTACGGCAGGTCTTTCTCAACCCAATCGAAGTCAAACTGGGAGCACAAAGCCCTCTCCGTGTGTATGTTGGAAGTCAGGTTCAGGATTTGAAGATTTTTGCAATTTAACCCGGAAGCCTGAAATCTGTCCGAATGTTTGGAGATCCGCTACTATAGCCGGGAGGGAGGTAATCGGGTGGGTAATAGAAAAAATTACATCATCCGTGTATAAACTAATCAGATGTTGTTCCGCCCCAAAGGGGATACCTTTACCCTAGGGTTATCGCAAAGTCGTTGAGCAAAAGGCTCCATGTATAGGGCGAACAAGAGGGGGGAGAGATGGCACCCCTGTTTCGTGCCCCATCCAATATGGAAATCGGTGGATCGGACCCCATTTACTCTAACTGAAGCACAGGGCGAGCTATAGATGCTCGCAATCCAGTTTCGAAGGCGTATGCCCATGCCAAAGCGTTTAAGAGTTGCAAACAGATAGGGCAATGCCCCCTGTCAAAAGCCTTCTCCGTGTCCACCATGAAGAGCAAGGCCTCCTCGCGGGAGCGTTGGACTTTATCTATCAAATGGCAGAGGTGCTTGGTGTTATCGCCACACTGTCGACCTGGGATAAATCCCGCTTGGTCCGGGTCTATAAGGCCAGGCATCAGGGAATTGAGACGCTGGGCTAAAACACTGGCAAACAGCTTAGCATCTATATTCAGTAGGGAGATCGGGCGGTAGGAACTACAGAGTTTGGGGTCTTTCCCCAGTTTCGGTATGACTGTAATCACGGCTTGGAGCATTGTTTCAGTAAGTGTGCCCGTCTCGGCAAAAGAATTGAACAGTCGAGTGAGTATGGGGACTAGCTCCGGACAAAAGGTCTTTTAGGTGGCGGCACTGAACCCGTCTAGACAAGGCGCTTTAAGGGGTTTCAAAAGCGTGATCGCCGAGATAACTTCCTCAAGGCGAATGGGCTCATCCAGGGCGGCAGCGTCGCAAGCTGGTAGGGGGGTAACCGCGACCGCGTCTAGGTAGGCCAGCGGATCAATAGAGATTGATGCATCATGTGCATACAGATCCGAGTAATAAGCCCAAAAGCTGTCTGCAATACCGGTAGCTTCGATGGCCTCCGTTCCCGCCATGCCGCAGATCCTTTTAACCGCCTGTGCATGCTGTTTACTGGGTAGGCAGTGCGCTAACATAGGTCCCCCTCTATTAGTACCTACGTAGTATTTATGCTTCAGACGTATTATCGCATGTTCAGCCCTATTTAAATCCAAGCTTTTGAGGTAGAGCCGCTCTTTTTCATGTTGTCTCCAGATCCGCGGAGCACCAGAGCGTTTTTGAATAGCCTCCAGTTCCCTTACCTTTAGCTCAAGCTCCACCCTCTTATCTTTCCTCATTTTATTATCATACGCAGCCCTAGCTATAAGAGCACCCTGGGCTACTAACTTCAGCGCCTCCCACACCGAGGACAAAGCGGTGGTGCCATCGTCATTCAGCGAAAGGTACTCCTGAATGGTATTCCTCGGTGCGGTCGTTGTCGCTGGAGACAACAGCATAGTATCTCGGAGGCGCCACTGGGGAGCCCTATTGTGGGCAGGAGAGACATGTAATGATAATGTTATGAGCGCGTGGTCTGAGAGCAAGTGAGCCTCAATAGTAGAGGATCGGGCACGTTCCCAGACAGAGGGGGAAGCTAGGAAATGATCCAAACGGGCATAGGTCTTGTGAGCTGCAGAGAAGTAGGTGTAGTCCCGTTTCCCAGGGTGTAAAGCTCACCACACATCACGCAATCCACATTCTTTCAACCATTCCCGGCTGCCTACGGACAGGGCGCCCGTACCACCAACCCTCTGGCCAGAGCGGTCTAGCTCTCCATCCATTAATACATTCAAATCTCCTCCCACCGCAACAGTCGCATCAGGGGAGTAGATTACCTTAGCTAGGGCATCCAATAAAAAGGCCTCTTGGTGTTCATTGGGGGAGTAGATCGAAGCCACCGTAAAATGAAATGTATCTATTCGTACCCTAAGGGCCAGTAAGCGACCCTTGATTTCAGCCACAGGCCCCAGGACAGTACCGGGAAGTGCTTGGAAAACAGAATGGCCACCCCCCCCTTCTTGCCCTTCCTGGAAGACCAGAATTGCTGCGGGAACCCTCTAGCATGCCTTCTGTGTTAATCTTTAGGGAGTAGGTGAGTCTCTTGAAGCAAACAAATCCCCCCCGAGGAATGCTCTAACAAAGATAAAACCGCTTTTCTCTTGGTAGGGTTGTTAAGTCCTCGCACGTTCAAGCTAACTATCTTAGTCTCATCAGTCATATAAACAGAAACTAATCTTGAAAAGCCAAGGTCATGCTAAGCAAAACCCTCAAGAGACAAAAAGGGCATCGTAAAGTACGGGACGATCTGCTAGGAATAGGCAAGGTGGAAGAGTGCTGAGGAATTGGTGAGAGGAACCCCACATAACACATTAACAACCCCAACATTACAAAAAAATAAATGAATAAATGAATTAACAAAGAGTGTTCAAAGTCCATCAGCGACGGGAAGTCCAAACACATGGGGGCAACCAAGAAGGCAAGAGATACTCACCAATATTATGGTTTAGCCGTCCCCATCCCCACCAGGCCCATCGCTGAAAAGATCCCTTTCGCCCCAAGAGTCTTTAGCTGGGGGGATTAGTAACATCACCCTCAGCGACAGAGAGTGAGCGAATCACCGCCGACCTTTCCTTGGTGATGGTAGCTGGGCGCAGGCGGTCCAATCTGAGTTCGGTTTTGGAACCGCAAAGGCAGCCAGGTGGGCCCCCCCTCCAGAAGAGGAGCTCTGCAATGCTTGGTCATCGAGGGTTAGGTTAAGTAGTTTGCATGTCTCCGCTAGGGAGCGGAGCTGGTGAAGTTTGCCCTCATATCGAAAGATGAGGCGGAAAGGGTGACCCCAAGAGTAAGCTATTCCTGCAGATCGCAAGTGATTGGTCACAGGTCGAAAGTCCCTCCTCTTCTGTAGTGTACTTGCCGCTAGGTCCTGGATTAATTGCGGGGAGTGGTCTCTAAATTGTAGCGATTGGGTGGATCGTGCTGCTTTCAAAATGGCAGACTAAGATATCTGCAGGGGGGCGGTTAGGTTGTCGAGGGGGGCCCACTCGATGGCAACGGTCCACTTTGATCACATCTTCCCCAGAGGAGCCCATTACCGCGTTAAACAATGCCTGTACGTAGCCTTCTAGGTCAGCTCCTTCCGCGCCGGTAGGGACCGCCTGGATACGAATATTGTTCCGCTGTGATCTATTCTCTAGGTCCTAAGCATGCGATTGGAGGTCAATTTGTTGGCCTTGCAAACGGATAACTTCTTGTTGAAGCAACGTAAAATCCTCCTCCTTGGTCACCGAGCTTTCCTCCAGCGCGGCCACCCTTTCTCCGACAGCATCAATATCACGTCGAACTTCTCTCAAATCGGACTGCAAGTCTTTCTTCACCGTCAGGATATCCTCTCAAAGAGAGGCGAACAAGGATTCCAAAAATTCACGGGTCACCGCGACGTCGGCGCCATCTCCTCGGATCACTGACAGAATATCGACAACACTAATATCGACCTACAGAAATATCGTTGTCAAAAATATCGACCTCCTATCTACATAATGGTAAGTACAAAAATATTGAAAAAAAATATTGTTAAAAATATCGAAGTACAAAATATCGTTTTTATTTGTAAATTTTAACAATTATAAGTAATAAATGTAATTTAAAAATAAATTAAACATACATATATAAAATGTAATATATATATATTTACTTAAAAATAATTAATAAATAATTCTAATTAATTATAAAATGTTAGAAATATATTAAAAAATAAAGATAAATATATATATACATACACCTGTAACATAAAAAAATTATAATATAAATTAAAATATTAAAATATGTAATATTTTTAAACCTACATTTTAAACTACTTTAGTGCAACAGTAGGGAAAGTGTTGGATAGCGGAGGGTAAAAATTACTATTCCCACTCCAGCAAGTGCAACAGTAGGGAAAGTGTTGGATAGCGGAGGGGAATAATTTACTATTCCCACTGCAGCAACTGCAACAATAGGGAAAGTGTTTGATAGCGGAGGGGAATAATTTACTATTCCCACTCTAATGAGTGCAACAGTAGGGAAAGTGTTGGATAGCGGAGGGTAAAAAATTACTATTCCCACTCCAGCGAGTGCAACAGTAGGAAAAGTGTTGGATAGCGGAGGGGAATAATTTACTATTCCCACTCCAGCGAGTGAAACAGTAGGGAAAGTGTTGGATAGCGGAGGGGAATAATTTACTATTCCCACTCCAATGAGTGCAACAGTAGGGAAAGTGTTGGATAGCAGAGGGTAAAAAATTACTATTCCCACTCCTGCAACAATAGGGAAAGTGTTGGATAGCGGAGGGGAATAATTTACTATTCCCACTCCAGCGAGTGCAACAGTAGGGAAAGTGTGGATAGCAGAGGGGAATAATTTACTATTCCCACTCCAATTAGTGCAACAGTAGGGAAAGTGTTGGATAGCAGAGGGGTAAAAATTAATATTCCCACTCCAGCGAGTGCAACAGTAGGGAAAATGTTGGATAGCGGAGGGGAATAATTTACTATTCCCACTTCAGCGAGTGCAACAGTAGGGAAAGTGTTGGATAGCGAAGGGGAATAATTTACTATTCCCACTCCAATGAGTGCAACAGTAGGGAAAGTGTTCGATTTAGGAGGGGTAAAAATTACTATTCCCACTCCAGCGAGTGCAACAGTAGGGAAAGCGTTGGATAACGGAGGGAAATAATTAACTATTCCCACTCTAGCAAGTGCAACAGTAGGGAAAGTGTTGGATAGCGGGGGGATAAAAATTACTATTCCCACTCCAGCGAGTGCAACAGTAGGGAAAGTGTTGGATAGCATAGGGGTAAAAATTACTATTCCCACTCCAGTAAGTGCAACAGTAGGGAAAGTGTTGGATAGCGGAGGGAAATAATTTACTATTCCCACTCCAGCAAGTGCAACAGTAGGGAAAGTGTTGGATAGCGGAGTGATAAAAATTACTATTCCCACTCCAGCGAGTGCAACAGTAGGGAAAGTGTTGGATAGCGGAGGGGTAAAAATTACTATTCCCACTCCAGCGAGTGCAACAGTAGGGAAAGTGTTGGATGGTGGAGGAGAATAATTTACTATTCCCACTCCAATGAGTGCAACAGTAGGGAAAGTGTTGGAGAGCGGAGGGGAATAATTTACTATTCCCACTCCAGCAAGTGCAACAGTAGGGAAAGTGTTGGATAGCGGAGGGGTAAAAATTACTATTCTCACTCCAGCAAGTGCAACAGTAGGGAAAGTGTTGGATAGCGTAGGGGTATGAATTACTATTCCCACGCCTGCGAATGCAACAGTAGGGAAAGTGTTGGATAGCGGAGGGGTAAAAATTACTATTCACACAGAACAAAATTCAAATTTAAAAACAAACAAAATGTCAACTACAAAACAAAATATAATAAAAAAACCAAAAACAAAACATATATAAAAATATAAAAATTAACAAAACATATAAAAATATTTTAATGTAGCAAAAATCTAAAATTGACATAAAAATATAATTTTTGTAATTTTAACAAACAAATACATATTTTGTAATAGAAATTTATGTTAATCAAAAAATGTAAAATTACATAAATGTAATATTTATTTTCCTACCCTATAACACCACACAATTTACAACACAGATCTAAATTAAACAAAAAAGTGTACCTCTATAATTAACACAATTAATTATCACTTTAACAAATATTAATAATTATAAAACACGTTTAAAAATGTAAAAATTAATGTACAAACCAAACGTTACAGCTATTGAACCTAAATCCCCAAACAAAATAAAAACTAAACAATTACCAAAAATATTTATCAATTAATAAATGAATATTAATGATCAAGTAATGATTTATTAATTTAAACTAAATTACTTTCCACCCTCTACCCCAATAAACACCAAAACACACACCTAAAAATATTTACACAATTTCCATAACTAATTTTACATTAATAAATTAATATCAATTAACAACAAATCATTAATTAATTTTAAAAAAATTACTTCCCACCAATTTCCACTATAAACCCCACAACTCACACATCAAAATTATTACACAATTGGCATATTTAAATTTTAATTAATTAATTAGCATTAATTAACAAATAATTAATTAATTATACATAAATTGCCTCCCACCATATTCCCCTATAAATGCCACCACCAATTTTGTAAAACATGACACAATTAACATAATTAATTAACAATTAATTAATTAATAACAATTAACAAGCAAAATATAAATAATTAATACATTAATTCACACAATTAACCCTATAAAATAAAATTAATTAAATATTATATTAAAAATATTAATAAATGTATTAAAATTAAATTACTTCCCACCCTACTCCCCTATCAACCTACAACCCGCTCCTAAAAAAATAACACAATTAACATAATTACCAATTAATTTATAATAATTAACAACCAATTAATAAATAATTAAGAATACATTAATTCCCACAATTAACAATATAAAATATAAAGCAAATAAATATTAATTAATAAAAGATATTAATAAATTAATTACAATTAAATTACTTCCCACCCTATTCCCCTATAAACCCACAATCCGCTCCTAAAAAATGACACTATTAACATATTTAACAATTAATTAATCAATAAAAATTAACAGCCAATTATTAATTAATTAATTATAAATTAATTCCCACAATTAACACTATAAAATCAAAAATAAATAAATACTAATAAATAAAAATTCATATTCAATATTTATAGGGGAATAGGGTGGGAAGTTAAATTACTTCCCACCCTATTCGCCTATAAACCCACAACCCGCTACGGAACTAAAACGCAAAATGTAATTAAAATAAAATTAATAACTTCTAAAAATTTAACACATATATTAAAAAACAATACTTAGACAAAAAAATAGAGCACATACATTTAAAATACATACTAAAATACATAACACTAACTAAAAAAACGATATTTTTTACAACTATATTTTTGCAAACGATATTAATTACTTCGATATTTTAGAAAACGATATTTCTTACCTGAAACTCGATATTCTTGACCACGATATTCTTGCAGTCGATATTTATGTATCTCGATATTTTGCACTCGATATTAGTGCAAGTCGACATTTCCTACTCGATATTCTGACTCTTTACCCATCTCCTCCCCTGGCCTGCCCCGGGCCTTGCTCGTCCCCGGAGCTCTTCAGAAGTAGGTCACGCACAGATCACTCTTTTTTCGCCTTGGCAGTCGTCATGATCCCCGCTCCGTCGGTTCTAATAGGGCAAGTGAATCAGGGCTAGGGAAGCCCTCAGTAGAAGTAGCTCCGTAGGGGAACAAGCGAAGCAGCGAGCAGCTCAGGGGTTGTATGCGTCGGGGCCACTATCAGTGGCGACACTATGTAGACCTCTGCACACAATGCAAATCCGACCTCCACTGAGTATTATGCTGTTGGAGCAGCCCCAGGGTCCCAAACAGCAATGCAGGCGGACACTGGTGGTCAGTGTCCCCGGGCGTCGAGGCCACAAAGCCAGGGCCCAAGCTATGATGTCTTGACTCAAGGCCGCAACAAAGAAGTGCTGTACTAGCTAGGTCAAGGCTGCTATGTCCCTAGGATCACCGACTAGGCCCAGTCCATTAACCGGCTTGCCCGTTCCTGGCAAGCGGATGGTCCTGCAACCGTATGCAGATCTCTTCGATTAGGCTCTCGCCCACCACCACATGTATTTGGCCCCAGGCAGCGCCTCCGGTGAAGGCGAACGGCGACAGCTGTCCCCTCTATTACAACGCTGTGGGGGGCGCTTAGGATTCTGCCCCGGCGTGCTCCAGAATGCCTTGGCTTGGTCGTCTGGAGGTATACCTGTGTGGGACCAGCCTCACTGTGCCACCCAGGGGCCCCTCGGTGTCCTCCAAATGTCCCCCGGTGTAGCACCCCACAAGAAGGTATGGGCCCTCCAAGGTCAGCCTCTCTACATCAAGTCCCTTCAGGGGTATAGCACCGGTCGCGCCTCAAGCCCTTCCCTCCTCAGGCCCCGGTCGTAAACCACAGCTGCTTCCCCAAGCGGCGATTCCTTACCGGCAGTCTGGCCACAGTCAGATCGAAGAGGAAAAGGGGAGGGGAAGTCCTTTAGTGTCATGCTGATAGTTTAGGCCACGCCTCAGGTGACGCGCGGCAGCCCCAGGTTCAGCCAATTTTGCAGCACCACGGCGTTAACACCGCGAGCCCCGAGGTCTGCGGTCTGGGCGATAAGCGTACCTTGCTCCGAGGCTCCAGGCCTCTGCCGCCACGGACCCCAGTCAGCGCCTCTGTCAGATGCCTTCGGGGTGGCTCCACCAGACCGTGCCCGCGCCTCAGCACCCCCTGGATGCGGCCGGGATCAAGATGGCCGGCCCCCCGGAACGCCGAATCAGGTCTCCAAGTCCGCTGGCTGTGCCCGGCCCGTTCCGCAGAAGCCTCCTGCACAAACACGGGCAACCGGACACAGGCCAGCGTCTCCAACGCACTCTCCCGGGGCGGCTCCATCCACTCGCACCAATGGCTCCGTGCCTCCTGGATGGTGCGGACAGGGTCGAGGGGACGTCTATTGGGATTGCCGAGACAAATCCCTGAGTCCTCTGGCCGCGCTCGGCCTGTCCTACAGGAAGCCTCCAGCACCAGCGACTGCCTAAGATGGCGGCCCGCGAGAGGCCCGGGCTCTGCTCCTCGCTTCAAAGGAAGGTGTCGGGTCGTGGCAGAAGACACCTCCTCCCTGCACTCGACATCCCCCAGCTCGGTGGAGCCTCCGGTGCTGCTAAGAAGGGGATATGGGCATTCTGTAGATGCTATTAGGCCCGGCGGAGATGGAGCTCGAGCAGAGAGCGTCCGATCACTCCGTCATCTTGGCCACGCCCCGGGTTCTGCTTTAAAAAAAAAAAAAAAAATTGACTTTGCCGCCGCCGTGTCCAGCGTCTTCTCTCCTGCGTCCGACTCCAGGTCGGAACAGAGAGGAGGCAGCCAGACTCCCATCTCTAAGCCAATCACAGCGCTGCAATGCAGCGTTGTGATTGCTCTGAGCGCCATGACACGGCGCTCAGCCAGGGGCTGGAGGGGTGGGCATGTTCTCCATGCAGGCTGTCATGCAGCCTGCATGGAGAACAAGGTAGTGCGCATGACTGTTTTGGGCGGCCCGAGAGGGCCGACCAAACAGTCATTGCACACAGGAGTGTTCTACCACTCCTCCCCTGCAGCTCCGCCCCGCCCAATCACGCACTGCCACAGCAGGAGGCAAAAATAAAATGATAATAACATTCCGTTATCATTTTATTTTTTCCTGTCTTTGCTGCTCCTAACAGTGGGGCGATATGTAAAGATGAGGTCCACAGCCAGAGTGGCTTTTCCTTGAAGTTTATTGAAGTAAAGAGCATATGTCCAACGGGCCCAGAGAATCAGCACCAACTGACACAGGTGTTCCAATCCACTGTCCCCAACATTCTTATTACAGCATAACACATGGTAGAAGCATCAACAGAGTGCTTACATTCTATACCATAAAATAAGCAATAGAGGAGCCCACAGAAATACAAAATACAGAACACCACATATCACCCCCCTTAACATAAGAGAAAGAAAGAGTAAGAAAAATCAAACTAGTCATAAAATCTCTTAGGAACTCTTCTTATTCTGCAACTTCTCCGTACATTTTCAGCAGCAGAATTTGTAATCTGAAACCTAGAATTACCATTGCACTGTTTAATTTTGGCCAAACGAGACACATTCCACCACTGTCCATTGCCAAGTTTAACAGCATGACCTTTAATGTCAACAATACAGCTAGGTTCCCTGAATTTAGACTTTCCTTTTTGTAATAACAACGTATCTTTGACCCGAACATACTCACCCACTGCAAACTTGGTTTCTTTTCTTTAAAATCCTAATCTTTTCATATTTCCCACGATTAACATGGTCACTGGTACATTTAGCCTTAGTAGATTCAAGTGGTACATGACAATCACCCCCAAGAGCTTTTATCTTCCAAAATGGATTAAGAGAAGAAGTAGCTTTTCTTCCTCTCATTACCTCAAATGGGACCGCACCAGAAACCGAATGAGGAGTGGTTCTATATGCCCAAACCACATCTCTCATAGCTGTCTCACAGTCTCCTCTTCCTTTGAGCGTAACTTGTATGGACTCAACTAACACCCTGTTGAACCTTTCAACTTTTCCATTGGATTGTGGATGATAAAGAGGAGTGCGTAGATGTTTCACCCCTAATTTTGTTAGAAACTCTTGCATACAAGACAAGGTAAATTGCACCCTGTTATCTGTCAACAATTCCTCCGGCACCCCTTCTCTACTAAAAACATCTTGTAAGAAACGAATGACAGATTAAGGGGCCAATTCCGATTCCGGCCGGAAATCTATCCGACCGAGCCGGACCCGGAGAGAATTCCGACCGAATCGGACCCTAGCAGTCCGACTGGACGAGTATGATGCATTCGCATGCTATCGGACTCGATTCGGTCGGACTCCCATGAAGTCAATGGGAGCCGGTCGTACAACGCGTACGCGGGCTCCCATTGACTCAATGGGTGCGAGGCGAACAAGGGCGCCCCCTACAGCGGGTACGCGTCCATGCGCATCGTGGCGTACATACACAGGTAGGGGGGACCCATGGTTCCCCCCTGTGTGCGACTCGCGCGCCTACGCGTACAGGGGGGTCCGACGCGGACCCCCAAAGTCCGGCTCCGATAGCTCTTTCGAGCCGGACGGCGCGAGTCGGTCGGACTGCTCGCGGCGCGCATCGTACTTACCCGGCCGGGAAACGTCTCCATAGCGCGGTGCGAGTCGAGTCCGAGCGAGTCGGTCGGTGCGGTTCGGACCCGTGAACGAGTCGGTCGGCGATTTCGCGTGCGCTCGCATCGTACTCGCTCGGCCGGACCCGCGTACGATTCGGTCGTGAAACAGGGCTCCGAATCGGATCCGGTAAATCCGAATCCGATTCGGAGCACTACCGGCCGAGATCGGAATCGGCCCCTTGGTGTTAGGCTCAGAGATACCTCTCACTTCCACCCACCTAGACAAGTGGTCAATTAAAACAATAAAATATCTCATACAGTTGGGTAGAATATGAAAAAGACCAAGAAAATCCACAGCAACTCTTTGCCAAACTCTGTCCGGACAAAGGACTGGTTTAGGTACAGGAGTGGATGTGGTCAAATGCTTATCACTGTAAGAGCATTGTACACAATCTCTAACCATGGATTCAATATCGCGATCCATGCTGGGCCACCAAAATCATTCCTGATTCTGCGTTTGGTGGCAGTCATTCCTAAATGGCCAGAATGAGCCGTTTCCATTATTCTAAGCTTGAAATTATTGGGGGGAATAAGTTTGCCTCCCCTCACTAGTAAGTTATTTTCAATAGAAAGTTAATCAGCAACCTTGCAATGGGGTTGTAGCTCAGCCGGCAAAGATTTCTCTTGAGGCCAACCTTTAACTACAAATTCCATGACTTGTTTCAAGATGGCATCGTTAGTTAAAACATCTTGCCAGACCTCCATGTTGGAACAGATCACGGTATCATCCACGTTGGCAATGATACATTCTTCAATGTCCTCTTGCCCATCTGGATTCAAATCAACATTTTCAACAGGAAGCCTGGATAAAAAATCAGCTTTAACGTTTTTGTCACCAGAAATATGATGCACTGAGAAATTAAATTCTAACAATTTAGTAGCCAACCTAGCAAGTCTAGCTGTAGACTTTTTAATTTTGAGACCTGAAAGAATGTCAACCAAAGGCTTGTGGTCGGTTCTCAACCAAAATTTCCTTCCCCACACATAAGATTTACATTTTTCAACACCCCACACACAAGTCAGCATTTCCTTTTCAATTACAGAATATCTCAATTCCACATCTTTCATTCTCCTTGAGGCAAAACCCACAGTTACTTCTCTGTTCCCGATCACTTGAGATAACACAGCACCCATACCATAAGAGCTGGAATCTACAGTAATATAAGTGTCCCGGCCTTCAACATACACCTGAAGTGCTGGGGCAGATAAAATGCACTCTTTGATGAGAACAAAATGTTCTTGACAAGTGGCCATCCAAATAAAATCAGATCCCTTTTTCAGTAAATTCCTGAAACACTCAGTAAGGCCAGAAACATTCTTTATGAATTTTACATAAAATTCACACAACCCAAGAAAAGATTGTTACTGATCTTTGTCCACAGGATGTGGTGCATTAACTATACCTTCAACAATGCTGGGTTTAGGTTTGACACCATCCATGGTAAGGATATGGCCTAAATACTCAATTTCATTTACTGCGAAAATACATTTGTCTTCCCTTAACGTTACACCATTATTTTGAATAGTTTGCAAGACTAGTTCCACCACTTGATTGTGTTCATCTTCTGTCTCGGTGTGGACCAGGATATAATCTTGAAAAACTACAACATTTGGTACATTTTGAAACATCCTGGTCATAATTTTCTGAAACACAGAAGCCGCTGAAGCCGGTCCAAATGGCATACGACAAAATTGAAACGTACCATCAGGTGTTACAAAAGCCGTTAAATGACGAGATTGCTTGTCCAAAACTACCTGATGGTACGCTGACCGCAAATCCAACTTCGAAAACCATTTGGACTGACCTACAGCTGTGATCAAATCATCAATACGTGGTAATGGCAAGTTCTCCACCCAAATAGCCTTGTTGAGAGATCTTACATCAACACATAAACGAAGTTCCCCAGACCTCTTCTTGGGAGACAACCAGAGGGTAGCATCAACTTTTTCAATGACACCATCACTTTGCATTTTCTTTAACATTGTGGTGAGTTCATTCCTTATACTGTGTGGAACATTTCTAAGTTTGTGTTTCACAGGAGATACACCCTCTTTAACCTTAATGGTATGAACAAAATCTTTGATTTTGCCAATTTTATCTTGAAAAACCTCCTCGAGTTTTTGTTTCCACTGACTACAGTCAGAAACAGAGTTCACTAGAGAAACTGGATTCTTCTGACCTGGTTTGATAATCATACCAAACTCCGCTTGGTGCCACCATCCTAACACATTAATGCCTTTGTAAGCCACATACACTTTGCCATGAATGGTTTTGTTTTCAAAGATAAATTAATACTAGCTACAGTAGTAGTAGTGTTAGATTCTAACTGTTTGGAATCTAATTCTGAGCGTTCAATACTTTTGGCAATATCGATGGATTCATCCAAGGATGGATTCTTGCATGATAATAACTTTTGCTGAATTTTCTTGGAGTAACATCTACAAACTATTTGATCTCTGATTAATTGAGACGTAAAGTCCTCAAAATCACAGTAACTAGCTAGTACTTTCAAAGCAGTGACATAAGTATCAATGGATTCGTTTGAACCCTGAACACGAGTGAAACATTTGTGTCTGTGCACTACCAAATTGACTTTACCTTCAAAATAAGTGCTCAATTGTTTAACTGCCAATTGGTATTCATCCATATCGCCACTATCATGACCAGTATATACAGGTAAATGGTCAAATACATTCTGACCTTCTATGCCTAAATAGTAGTAAAGAAGTCTGCGTTTCCTGTCTGGTTTAAATTTCAGACCATCAATAGCTCCCAGATATGCATTAAAAGACCTAAACCACAATCGCCACTTTAAAGATGGTTCACCAGGTTCTTGTAAAAAATGACTGGGAGGTGTTACAGTTTGCATGGTGGAACAACTAGTAAAGTAAAATTGTAAAATTCCACAAACACTATAGAGTAACAAATAGGACGAATAAGATTGATTTACACTGCAAAATTGTGATGTGTGCCAATCACAGTGTTGGTACAAGAAATGAAGCAAGAGTGAAACAATAGCATTCAAAATGTTACTATGCTGGTGTGTGGATCACCGAATCCACGTAGACTGCAAGGAAAAAGCAGGCAAGGTTAACGTACTTGTTGTAGGATATACTTGATGCGCATGTGCGGCGTTTGTACAGGTGTGTGGATCACCGAATCCACGTAGGCTGCAGAGGAAAAGTAAGCGCAATGCAAGGGTATCGTGCTAGCTGTTGGACGTATTTGATGCACATGCGCGGTGTTGGGAATGACGCAGTAGCGCAGCATTGAAGCGAGAGGCAGTTTGTGCGGAAGAACAAGGAACGCCTGAGGCTCTGGTGAAAAGAAGGAAGCGACCGGAGCGATCTCCCACGGCCAAAGAAAAAATGATCCAACAGGCGTGGCTGTACAGCGTGATGAAGCAAAGGCGTTAATATGCAGAATGGCTGGAGCGATCTCCCACGGTCGAAAGGAACAGTGAAGAGCAGACAGCGCAGGCATCACAGAAAGTAGGTGAGCATTTCATTTCCATGGTAACAGGGCCTCACAGTGAAGAGCGGACAGCCCAGACATCACAGAAGGCAGGTGATCATTTCATTTCCAAGGTAACAGGGCCTCACAGTGGAGATGTCAATTACGTATGCCACAGATGCCAATGACGCAAGCAAGGCAGCTCGAGAAGGTAGGCTCGAGCAAATGCGTCGAGAGAAGGTGCGCTCGTGCAGCCTCGGGAGTTTAAAGGAATACAGTAACGGCCAGTACGGGTGTGTTGTGGATTAAAAAACACCCACCCAAAGCATAAACATGAAAAACAAAAATTGACTGGCAGGAGCGCTGAGTAGGACAAATGGAGATGGAGGTGAAAAAATAGATCCCTGGGCCCGTAAACGAATGAATAAAAGGATAAAACAGTACCTTAATAACATAGGATAACAGCTTGGATACAGAAAAACTTGCCGAGTTGTTTGAGTCCTGATCCCATGCTTGTCGCCAAATTGTAAAGATGAGATCCACAGCCAGAGTAGCTTTTCCTTGAAGTTTATTGAAGTAAAGAGCATATGTCCAATGGGCCCAGAGGATCAGCACCAACTGACACAGGTGTTCCAATCCACTGTCCACAACATTCTTATTACAGCATAACACATAGTAGAAGCACCAACAGAGTGCTTACATTCTATACCATAAAATAAGCAATAGAGGAGCCCACAGAAATACAAAATACAGAACAGCACATGACGCTCCTTCACCTTAGCGGAGGAGCCGCCACTGTGCTCAATATAGCCCCAGATCTTGCTGCCATAGATCACCTTTGAAATGCATCTAATAAATAAATCTACAAAAGGGCCCCGATGGGTCTACTTCCCAATCTGGAAGCAAAATTAAAACAGCGGCAATAGCCCTAACAAAGTCCCCTTTCTTACGACTTAAAAAAAGGGCGCCAGTTCAAGGCCGCATCAAACATAACCCCTAGTTAGGAAAAAACGTCGGTCTTCGGGACTGACATGGCCCCTACCATAAATGTATTGGACTTAGCTTGACGGAGGCCCACTTGCATTACAAACGATTTACTGTTATTGACCAACAAGTCCAGATCCTCCATAAAATAAACAAAGGAGTTCAGCAAAGATGGTAAACCCCTCGCTGTCCTAGCCATAAGGACAGCATCATCAGCATACAGTAGGACAGGCAAAGTTCACTTACCCACCTGAGGACAGTCAGTTTTTGATTGCAGATTATTAGTATACAGGTTAAAAAGACAAGGGGCCAGAATGCACCCTTGACGGACCCCTCTCTGGATAAAAAACTGGTGGGTAACTTTGAGATCTTTAAAATAGCAAACTACAGCTTTGGTGTCTCTGTGAAGATCCCTTAAAAACAGGACACTGTCTTTGTCGATGCCAATAGAAAGCATCATCTGCCAAAGCTTGGATGTGTTAACGTAATCAAACGCGGAAGACAGATCCATAAAAGCTAAGTAGACGGTGCGAGTGCGGGCAACGGTGTACTTGTTCAAAATCATGTAAAGATTTAAACACTGGTCTACCGTTGAGCAACCAGGAGGAAAACCATATTGGACCTCAGCCAGTATATTATTATCATCTACCCAGCTCGAAAGCCTGTCTAGAACCATACGTATCACCACCTTTACCATGGAATCCAAAAGGGATATGGGCCTATAGCAATGAGTGCTATCCCGATCTCCCTTTTTGAAAACAGGGACAATGGTGGATAATGCCCAGCTATCCGGGCGACCAATCGTAACTGTAGCATTAATGATTGAGGTGAGAGCAGGTACCCAGATATCCAAGTTCAAAATATAGAGGTCTGGGGGATCCTATCAGTGCCTGGGGCCTTGCTTTTATACAACCCCACTATGCCTGCTCTTACTTCCTGTGCTGTAAACACGACCTCAGATTTACCCTCAGCAATAACCTGGGGTTCCCTCAAAAATAAGGCTAGTCTGAAACATTTCCTCAAAGTGACTTACCCAGTCATCCTCGGTAATATGGTTGTCCAATAAATTGCCACTATTTACTGCCAAAAAGGGTTCGTTAATAATGCTCCAGAACTTGGAGCTATTCTTCAGAGTACTGGCCTCTATCAGATCTGACCTGGCCTCCTCTTTCAGAGCGGACTTACGCTTTGCCAAGGCGGCCTTATATTGTTTACAATATCCCTTAACTACAAGGGGGTCCCTTGGTATGATACTCAAAACTTCCTTCAATCTTCTGGAAGCGCGAGAGCACTCAGAGTCAAACCATTTCGGGCCAATATGAGAACAATGCTTGCCAGGGGCCTTTAATAAATTAACTATAACTCCTGATAGACTTCCAAAAGCCTCCAGAATGTCTGACAGTTTCGCCAGCCTGTCTAGGCAAGTAGCAAACTCCTTATGACACTGAGCAAGCAGAAACTCATAAAACTGGTGTGGGATGGTCTGTACCCCCTTGAGTCTCCTCTCCCCTTCCATGGCTATCATGGACCCCCTGGCTCCATTCTTAGAAGGTTGTACTACCCAGGGCCAGCCAGTCGAAACACACACTGGATTATGATCACTGTACACGCTCTCCTGAATAGCAAAATCTATAATATAAGAGAAAAAAGGTGTAGAGACGAAGATGAAATCAATAAAAGACTCACACTCCCTCCCAGTGAAGGTAGGGGCAACATCCCTCTTATCCGGGGGCAACTTATTCATGGCTGAGGTTAAATCAAACTCATTCAAAATAGCATTAAGTATACAGCCCTGTTGTGTGTGTTCCATGTGCAAGCCAGTATGGTGTGTACATTCCACATCTTGTAATCTACTGAAGAAGATTGATGACTGTGTGTTCAAATAGATCCTACTATTTTAGGACGACATCACATCAACTTTTCTATTTTTGTTAAAAGACATGCTTGCTCATCACAGAATGGTAATATGTTTGTCAGATAGACTTAAACAAGCAATAGAAATCTGTTCACTACAGGATAATGTGATAAGAGGAATAGCAGGTGGCAGAGAGGAGTGAATTGGGAAAGGTGGAAAAGGTGGGCAAGTGAAACATGGGTGAGTGGTAATGGAGGAGGTGAAAAAGGGTTAATAAATAGGTGATGCTAGGCATGGCACAAGGGGGTGCACGCAAGGGGTAACTTAGAGAGGAGAGGCACAAATGTGGATAAGGAATAGAAGGGAAAGTGAAGATAGGGAAAAAGGGAGGCCCTTGCTTTGATGAGAAGTGGAGGAAGAGGGAAGGAATGAGGAAAAAGAAGGTGGTAAGAAGCAGAGAAAAAAGAGAAGAAACGGCCAGAGGAGAGCAGAAGGGGAAGGTGGAGAAATTAGAGGGGAGGCAAAGTAGACTGTGTGAAACAAGAGGAGGTGTTTAGTGAGGACGGTGTCAGATGCGTCTTTCCTTTCCTAGTGTGCTCAGGCTAACCAGTAACCCTCCTGTCTCCTCGTATCTATACTTGCTGTGCTTTTTTGGCCTTATCTGATTTCCTCCATCAGCACCATGTCGAATTTGCTGTTAATTGTGCGTTCATAACATTAACCTGTTTGTGTTGACCCACTTCCTTCCTTCCACATTGAATAGGGGGATTTCTGTTCCTGTATCCAGTGTCCCGTTTGCCCTCCTGCCCGTCTTTAGCAAGTTCTGTTTGATGGGTCATATATGCAGGGACACTGGAATTAGGCAATTCTGCGGCTTTTTTGTTGTTACATGATTAAGGTTTTGCCGCATTCGCACAAAATCCATCATCTGCTGTATAATCTGCAGATTCTAGCAAACAAATGTTTTTAACTCAAGTGAACCAAAAGTCACTAAAAACTTGGCGATATGTGTTTGTTGGAAGACCCCTTTGCAACTGCTAACTGGCCATCCTTCAGTTGCATATTTATGTATTTGGTGGTTAAACTGGTAGTGGTGAGGTGAAATCTTTGACTCAGACAGAATTACCATGAGTAGAAATGACAAAACAATGAAGCAATGCTATCAAAAAATGTGGCACATTATGCTGCATAATTTGCCGTGTCTTGACTCATAAGTTAGTCAACACTGCTGCATAATTTGGTGCCCCCTGGAGCATAATTCCAGTAGCACTGGTTAAATTGTAGTTTTTTTTTCGTGTGCTTTAGTCAGTTGAATGTGGATGGCGTAAGGGTACTGGTTTGGGGTCTTTCTTAAGGTGAGGTGGTTGACCTGATGATTTCTTCAGGTTACATATTTAGGCAGGGCTACTTTGGGTGCATAGGTTTTCAGTGGCTTCTCAAGTTTCTTTCTGAGTAAGCAAAACTAAGACAGCCATGCAATATGACACCACAGTTCATTTTCTTTCTTGATGAAAATTTGAATGCTTGAATGAATTCACTGTCATTCCAAATATAGACAATTGTAGGATACACAATTTAAAATATAATCTACCGTGTGAGAATTATGCCTGCATTATGCATCGTGTACACCTTTTACTATGTGCCGAGATTGCTTATTTGTTTATCTATACTTAAAATATGCAGATTATTTAGAACAAAGGAGCAGCATGATTGTTGCAGACATATGGAGTGCAACATGTGGATCAATAATTTATAAAATATAAGTGAATATCTTTTCACAGAGGGCTTCTGAGTGACATGAAACAGACGAGACAAAAGCTTGAGCTGTCCATGTCACTAAGAACACCAGGATAAAACCACCCTCTTTATTCATAGTTACCCATCTGCAATATTATGTGATGTATGCCCCCACACCATCTTCCACTGCTCACAAGAGCAGTGTTGGGGAAAGGAGTCATGGGAGAGCCATTCATAACCAGGTGTCCAGTTATCCAACCCAAACACACTTGGCATTTGCCCCTCCACCTTCAAATCTTAAAATATTATAAAGTACCTTGTGTTCCTGCTACCTGTTCCCAACCCAATGCCAAAAATGAATAGCTGATGTCCTGCCACTCTTCCACACCACCAACTGTGCATTCCCTCCTCTCACCCCACCCATCTGTACAAAAAAAACCTCACAGGGCGTTCCACCATCATCCCACACCACCCATTCCCTATTACCTCTGCCCCAGGCCACAGCCATGCTCTCCACTCTCGAATTGAGAGCAGAGATCTGGCACCGTGATGACAATTGCCTAGTGAAAGTGCTTAATTTGTGCCGGTGTTTGCCGGTGCTCGGCACCGGCACCTTTTTCTAAACACCAGCGTATATTTAATCACCCCATGGTGGCCCTGTGTGACTATTTTTTTGCAGAAATTCTCGTGGCGATTTAACATATTTTAAACTAGCACATAGGTACTGCTGTCTTTGACATTTGGCAGAAGTGGCAGAAGCTCGAGCGGTGCCAGCTGCAGTGGGCTCCTTTGGACTATGGCACTTCATTTTTTACAAATGATGCACTGCCTAGTGAGCTTGCCTTTTTTATTCAATTGCAAGCTGGGGAAAAAAGAAGTACATCCACAGATGTAAATGTACTGACTATACTACAGTCCTGACTATACTTATGATCCATCAGGTTTCCCCAAGGAGTAATCACCAAACCCTCTAAAAATTTTCATTTACACCCACATTGTTATAAAAAAAGATGCTTCCCGGTGCATGATGTACTTCATTTTCATTCTCCTATTTTCAACTGTACGAACCTCATCTGGTTTCCACAACTCGGCAATAATACATTTTGAAACTTTTCTGTGCTTTTCAGCAAAGCATGTTTTTTGATGTCTGGGTGGGACAGCAACGGCCGCTTCCATCACTGAATCTGGTGGTTGGCAGAGGAAGAGCTCCTCCCACATTCTTCTGCCTTTGTGGGTCTGTGGAGCCCCATGAGCAGTGGCGGGTGCTTTTGAAAAGTAGTGGTGGGGCGGGGTCAGGGGGAGGCTTGATTTATAAAAAAAAACAAATAAAAGTTCACTTACCTGAAGGGCCGTCGCCTTTCCTCCGTCTGACGCAGGAAACAGGAAGCACACAGGCTCCCAGACTCTCCTAAGCCAATCACAATGCTGCTCTCAACAGCATGACAGCAACATCGTGATTGGTCTGAGCGTCATGGTTCGGCACTCAGACAGGGAGTGGAAGCTTGTGCATGTATACAGCCGGGTGGAGAACATGCTAAGTGCGTTTGGCTAGCCAAACCGTCATGCACACTTAAATGCACATTATACCACTCCTCCTCCCTCTCCCTGTGACACAGCCCAGCGCCACCCTGCCTTAACCTGGATCGGGCTCCATAGAGAAAAATAAAATGATAATAACATAACGTTAGTAACGTTGCCTTATTATCATTTTAGTTTTCCTTTTACACTCAGTGGGACGACGCTCCTCCGCTTTAGCGGAGCAGCCGCCACTGACCATGAGAGGCAGAAGGCGGCAGCCGAAACAGCCTGTCACCATTCCACTGCCTCCATGGGGCTTTCGAAGAACTGGGTGAGGCTGGGGTGCACAGGGGAAGCAAGTGTTTCCCTTTATGATCTAACAGCTATGAGAAATAACTTTTGTTTCCCACTGAGGCTACGTCATAGCACTGAATAAACAGATTTAATAATGGAGACTGACAATCTATTAGAATCTTACATAAATATGGGTTACATGAATCAAGGCATGGAATGCAGAAATTATCAACAAGCCCATGTTTTTTTTTTATTCCAAACACTAAAACTTTTTAAGCACATACCTTTTGAATCATGATACACAAAGGGCCGAGGTGACTGGATCCACGAGCGAAATAGATCACGTTGCTCCACGCACATACTAGAGCCAAAGACAACACAACTGTCTCCCCGTCGAGGCTGAAAATCCTCAGTATCATATTTATCACAATAAGGCATGCGCACAGTACCCTAGAACAAAAAAAGACTCTTACAAAAAAAGCATTGTCATCATTTCAAGCACATCATCATTGTTCATATTGAAATTAGCCCACCTTGTCAATTATCAGAAAAATGATGCATCAGAAACTACCCACCTTAAACGTATATGGTGCTATTTCCTGAAGCACATTGGTTATTTATTTGTTTTGGAATCTATTTCAGTTGTTTTGTTTGTATTCTATGATACTATTTCATTTCTAAGTGGCTTCAAAACTATTTGTTTCTGACATTATTTCTGCTTTACAAATTAAATAAATGTAAATGCGAATAACACACCTAGAGCCCCAGTAATTCTGCAGTACGCAATTCCACAATAGTTATTTGAGAAAACAAAAAAGCTTAGAATCAAGGGATACAGCAGAAAGTAGACAAATTTGCTTGTCTGAAGATATACAGCAGATATCCTCACTTCTGCTACCACTCCACCACTTCCACTCCTCTGCTATTCATGCTATTCCTTCTGATAAAGGCCATAATTTAATCCCATTCACAGGTAAGAAAGTGTGTGGATGAACCGTCAAAAATACCATAAAGGATACAGGAAGGGTCTAGAAGAGCCAAAGAAGGGCTGTGAGAAAACAAAAAAAGTAACAAGTACACATCATCAAATGTATTGTCCACTTTCCATAAATGTTCTGTCTTCTGTATGGTTGGTATTCACCAATTAACTGACTCTTGGAGCTGCTTGGGGTGTCGGTTGCAATCATCATATGCAGTCGGTGGATTTCACCAGCAGAGGCGACTCAGTGGGTATAGTTCATGTTACAGTGGGTGTACTTTGTAGTTACCCAGAAATTGAAAGAGGGAGAGCAATGGGCTTGGAGAGATGTTCTCTGTGGAGTAGGCCTGGGTGTCATCATAAGGTAGCCTTTCCTATAAACTTGGAGTCCTGAAATCCCTGCTGCACTCTTCTTCCTTCAAGAATCATTTCAGTTAAAGGCTCTCTTTCTTCATTGAACACATCTCTGCTCTGCAGATCTCGCTGCTGCAGTTTTCCCCGGGGATACGTTATCTATGATTGTCACACCTTTTCCTCTTCAGTTGTTTAAACTCTTTCCTAAATCCCTGCACCTGTGGTAACCATTCCCATACACAGCAATATACAATGTTCTATAAAGCTGAATACTGACGGAGAAAGATTTGATCATTAAAATTCACTTGATTTTTATTTTCTCATGGTTTTATGCTCTTATTGTCTGCTACTTTCCTTTCATGCCTGCTAAAATAAAATATTCAGGACTTCCTTCTCCAATCACTTCAGTAATTGTCCTCAGCTCCTAATATTCACATTGCAAACTCAGCCAGCTGGTATTGAGGCAAATTAAAGTCCCCGTAGAGGTTACAGGGATTTGTTACCTTTTCATGTCCCTCAATTGAGAAATCAACCGCAATCTTGCTTAGAGTCTTACCATCTTTGTCGAATTGTTCATTCAATTGGCCAGAATCGTGTGGTCAGTGTGAAAATAATATTAAGGCTTGAGGAGTGGTTAATTAATGTTCGTATGAACCCCCTCTGAGGAACTTACACTGGTTATAGACCTGCACATTTGTGAAACTTAGTTTTTATAAACCTGCAAGAACTTCACAAAGTTGTTCAGGTTTTATTGTTATTATTATTATTTAAAAAAAAGAAGGTGACACAAATTTGCTAAAAGTATGTCTTTGCAGGAAAGACTACACAATAAAACCTACCCCTAGCTGAACAGCATTCATAGAAACAAAACTGCAAGAACATTGTCTAAGAAACTGTCCTGACAAAACCTTTTTTTCCAGAAAAACATTTCCCAGGAAAAGTTGTCCAAAGTACACAAACCTCGAACTTTGAGAAATGCGCCATTTTTATACTTCGCACAACTTCACTGGTGAATCTATAATTTAATATACCCTTATTTGTGATTTTAGAAATATTCTACATGTAACAACTGAAAAAACAAATGGGACTTTATTTGGTAAGAGATGGAAAAATTCTTTCTTGAATTTTTGATTGTTTTTTTAATGCACTTTACAGTTTATATTCAGTGGAATAACAAGGCAGTTTAGAATCCACAGGAAATTATAGCATGAATACTATACTAATTGTTAAAATATTTACTTACATGATTGTATGAAATGGTCCCCCAGTTATTGTGGTTCCAAATAAGTGTGACAGCCCTTTCCGATAAATGCGTGGGATCTAAAACAAGCAGAATATGGCCAAATTATAATTACTTTATACCCTGACACCCTTCCTCACAAAGTGCACTTTAGGTTATCCTGAGAGCAATTCCTTTGCAACTGCACCTAGGCAGACAGTGGAAAATATTGTTACAAAATGTAGGGAAACAACAGAAATATCATTATAGATCAATTCATGTGGAAAAAAATTCAAAATCTAATTATATTTTTACCATCAAACAGTTGATAAAGTATTTCTTATTTGTGAAATCATATGGAAAACTGATGGGATATGATCAGTAGGACAGACTGCTAGTTAAAGGATGTCATAGGGTGTTGAATCCTTCAACATCTCCAGCAATATTGGGCGGGCTGAATGTATTACTTGCTTCATCTAACGAATACAGGGGGGGATATTCTCAAGAACGGGCGATAATTATCGCCAACCTAGGTTAACGCAACTTTACATAACGCCGTCTATCGCGGGAAACTAACGCCGTGTTAACAGCGTATTTACAACACGCCGGCAACAGGCAATAGTTTCCCGATAACGCGCCAAATGTCCGCGTTAAAATTACCGGGACGCCGATAAAAAAGGAAACCCGAACGTGAAAAACGTGGCGATGGGCCCAACAGCGATAAAAATATCAGCGATAAGCAGCGCCAGGCTTGCAATTCCCAAGTCAGGCGGGAAAAATCAGCATAAAAGCCTCGGGCTTGAAGAATGCACCGGCACATGGTGGGCCCTCTTGGAGACACGCCGGTGGCAGCAGGTGAGCAGTGAGGCCTGGGTGCGCACGGGCGGGCAATCACTGCTGGGCGCCGGACGGGTCTGGGGACCAGAGGGCTGGGGTGCAGCAGGCGCACAGGATCGAGCAGCCACCACCGGTCACGGCAGCAACCTCGTGGCAGGGTGAGGGGCGCCGCCCTGGCAGACACGCCCCTGCAGGCGATGACGAGATGTGCGCCGGGTAGCGTGTGATGTAGCCACCACGTCGCCGGTGTAAATTTGGCCGTTGAAGGTGGTCGGCCACATGTGTGTAGGCCTATAGTCAGGATATGGTGGACACAGAGACACACGCAGTAGTTACTTTGGTGGCCATCCCGGAAGTGAACTACGCCCAGAGCCCCGGGCTATTTATTCACACTCCTACGCTGGACTGGCGTACGCCGGCCCAGCCCACTACGCTTACGCTTACAGGGGGGGCAACATAGCTACATGTCCAAGGTCTTCCCCACTGCCTGAGGTAACATGGTTGCGTCCACTGTCCACAACACTACAAACACCATCAGTATATGTCCACATGGACATGTCTGTGCTCTGCATACTCAAGACTGTCCAGCACATCACCGCCACACTTGGCATTGTGTACATTCTTATTCATGGGTCACTTGCCTCCTTCGCGCATTCTTGGTTCCCACCTCTCCCCACATTCTGCAATTGTGTGGCAGAGGGGCTATGCCTTTGTGGATGGTTTGCCTACATGTCTGGCCCCTGTTACCACAGTTACGTGTGTTGTCGTGTCTGGTAGGTGGGCATGTTGATTGGCATGTTATATGTGATTTTGTTACGTGTGCATTCCCACAGTTGTGAGTTGTATGATTGTAGGTGTGTGGTGTGTTCCGTTGGTACTTACCAACGAGCAGTCCATTTCCATAGGTGCCATCCTGAAAGCGCTGGTTGATGATGGACTGTCGGAAGATGTAGGAATCATGCACACAGCCTGGGAAGTTGGCGACGACATTGGTGAACAGTCTCCGGTGGTCCACTATTGCCTGCACAGTGATGGAATGCGTGTGCTTTCTGTTGCGGTAATTGTGTGCAGTGTCGGCAGGGGGCACAAGTAGGACATGTGTGCAGTCAATTGCCCCCAACACGTGCGGGAAGCCAGCTATGGCGTAGAAACCTTGCTTGGTCTCCAGCTGTTCCTGCGCAGTGTGGTGGAAGTGAAGGTGCTGGGGTATCAAGCTGATGATGGCATCCAAGACAGGTGTGAGGAACTTTGATAGGGCTGGCTGTGAGACTCCTCCGACTCTGGCAGTTGTTGGTTGGAAGGTACCAGAGGCCCAACAACTGCAGCACAGCCAGAAGCTTTGTCTGCAGAGGGATGTTGGTTGTCCGCTGTGTTGGTACCGTCAGCCTGTGGGCAATGTGGGTCAGGATGCGGAGGATGGTTGTCCTTTTGAGCCTGTAGTGGGCAATGACATCCTCTGGCGTTAAGTCTCTGAGACTGGTGCGTCTTCGGAAGGTCCGCTGTCTTGTTCTGCGCTGCCTCGGTGGTAGTCCGGGGGGGTGGTCCTGGGGGTGGGGGTGGTCCTGGGGGTGGTGGCGGTGGGTGTTGGGGCCCTCTTGGGTCTCCAAGCTGCATGATTAATAGCTCCATGGCATCTGTTGGTCTTCAGATGTGGCTCTGGGCTGGGCTCCCTTTCTACTGCAGGTTTTCATCCTACTTAAGACCAGAAAAAAGCAGGTTTTAAGTCCCTGCTGCTAACGTGCCTTATCGCCTGTTTTTGGACCGCTTCGCCGATCTGGCTGGTCGTTGTGAATATCGCGAAGTGGTGTTATCGTGAGTTTTTGCACGGGAACGCCTACTCTGCATATGATTAGCGTTAGTTGTCGCTGTCAGCTTTGCCGATGTTTTTAGCGGGAGCTATCGTAGGTAAACTGACGATGACGGCTGTTAGCGCAGGCTTGTGAATAGGGCGATAAATCTATCGCCACTTTCGTGGCGGAAAAGTGCCGCTAAATCGGCGATGAGTCCTTGAGAATATGCCCCATAGTATCCATAATGTCCATATGTGTTATTAGCATAAAATTCCGTGGGACATTGTCATTGCTGTAGGTAAGGTGAAAAATAGAATACTTAAAATATAGCAAAGAGATCACTGAATCATTTGCACCTGAGCATCAGAAGGTGGCATATACATGCAACCCCAGAAATGTTACATTTGCACTGTGAAGTACATGACCTAATGCTAAACCTTTTCCCTTCGGGCATAAAGCAATTCTTGAGTTATTAACAGGTGTGCATATGTGCAGTCTACAAATATGCACGGCAAATCAGATACAGGCATCCTGAAAGGCAAAAAAACCACTCACTCCGGGGTGCAGTTGTGTGGAACAGCAGTTTCTTCCCTATATGCTTTAAATAACCCCAGGACAAAAAATTAAAATGTCCACCACAAGAAATAATTTCACTATTCTTGTTAGGTCCAGTAAAGGTTTCAGTAATTTAAACCTGAGCTCAACCCCGGTACCTATGGCACAAACAAAACTGGCCTAACTTAAGAAAATGTGTAAAGCATTTAGAAGTACTAAAACAGTAAAAAAGAAAAAGGTGTAAGTGGGAAAATTCTAGAGCCCACACACAGGAAGTTGTCAACGCCCATCTGATGCTGCTCGGCATTGGATCCGGTGTAGTATTCTACCCTTGGACTTAGGGCATGATTTAGATTTCGGCGGATGGGTTACTACGTCACAACGGTGACGGATATCCCGTCCGGCGAAATATAAATCCCATAATATCGTATGGGATTTATATTTCTTCAGAAGGGATATCCGTCACCGTTGTGACGGAGTAACCCGTCCACCAAAATCTAAATCAGGCCTGTAGTCTCTTTTCTGGAAGTCAGATTCCTTCACCAGGAAAAGGCTGCAGGCTGTAGCCAGAGAGGGCTCGACATTGTTGGATGCCGCTCGGTGTTGGCCCGCTGAATCGATTTGTTGCTGTGAAGAATAGTGTAGCAGGAGCTGCACTGAAATTGAACCTATCGGTGATGCAACTTCGGCTTATCGGCTTGCAAGTAGGTCCTGGTCTTCCATTGGTTCTTCAGGCAGAAATTCTTAAAGAAGGTTTTAATTCCCAGCATTTAGGGTTAGGCAGGAGACCTACACTCTGACTCCTTTCCAGGGGCCCCAGGACCTGGGGACACCACCAGGAGAAGCCAACAGATGGGTCCAGAGCAGGTCCAGTTAGAGATGGTCACCTGGGCTCTTCAGGAAAGTGGACTTCTTGCAGCTTCTGTGTCCCTGTAGATTAATAAAAGGTCAACTAACTGACCCTTGAAGTCAATATCACAGTCCTTGGTACAAGTGGGAGCAGTCAGGCCCTTGGGGTGGTCTCCTCACAGGTCACAATAGCAGGTGCAGTCCATCTTCTGTCTTCCACAGGTTCAAAGGTGATTATAAGAGGATACCGGGAGTGCTACTTTTTGCCCAATGCCAGTCTGTGGGTGATGGAAAATCCTGGCCACTCCCTAACCAATGGGCTAAAAGTTGCAAAGGGGGACCTTACCCACTTTTGCAGCACCTCCAGTGTCTTTACTGAAAACTGTACTCTTCCCAACCTAAAACTAAGATGCTATACACTTTTTCCCCTATGCAGAGCTCCCTGTGGCCACCCAGAGGTGTGGATATGATAGTGGACAAACCCTCCCTTGTGATGACTCAAAACAGGTTCTGGGGGCAGCTTCTATCTCATTGGGATTTGTTTCTGGATGGCTAGCAAGATAACAGAGGGGGCAGGCCCAAGCGTGAGCAAAATCTGCCTGTGACAGAGTAGGCATTACTTGAAGTTAATTAAGTTCATGGGCACAACCTGATGGCCATGCTCTTAGGGGAATGTCAACACCCCCCTCCCTTTGTCTCAGCTCTGGAAGAAACTTCACACCTAATCAAGCAGCCATTTAGCTCCTGGGTGACTAAGCAATGACAAAATGGCACATTTGGCTAAGACAGAAAAATGACTACTTTCCATAAGTGTCATTTTCAAAACAGTAATATAGAATTTGAATTGACCATTACGTTGAATTTTAAATTACTATTAAAATGAATCCTTGAATACATTTTTAGCTACTCCAAAAATGAAGTTAAGCATTTTAAGGTGTTATAATGTAACCTAGTGCTTTCCTATTGAAGGAGCAGCCTTGCCACATTGATAACCCGAATTGGAGGGTTTTTACTGCCGGGACATGTAAAACATAGAATATAAATGTTCTACATTTTAAAACCTTCCCTATGCACATTTAGGGCCAGATGTACGAAAATGCAATTTTGCATTTCCAAAATAGTAACTCCTTAGAAATCGCTATTTAGGAAATGCAAAATGATATGTATGAAATAGACGATTTCTTAATAGCGATTCCTACAGAGTCGCTATTAGGGAATACAAATAGGAAATCCCATGCCATTCGTTCCAAAGGGTCGGTGTAGCATTTTCAAAATAGCGATTTCATAATAGGAAATCGCTGTTTTTCAAATGCTAAACCAAGGATGGCTATGAGCATAAAGCCCCTGTGATGCACCTAAAAACATGGTGCACATGTAGAGCAAACATATGCCCTAAGGGCATGTGTGCGCTCTATCGCACTTAAAAAAAGTATCTTTGGGTGCTTTCTTTAAACTGTACATGGTTACCATTGACTTGGAGTCGATGGTAATTGCATTTCCTAAATGCCCAATTCACATTTAGGAAACACTTTCTACATTGCATAGGAATCGCAAATAGGTAATCCTTATTTGCAATTTCCTTTTTAGAAGATCGCAAATTGCGATTTCTACTGGGTAGAAAGCGCAATTTGCAACCACTTAAAGAGCTTTGTACACATGAAAAGCCCATTTAGCATTTCTTAATGGCCTGAAAAAGCGATTTGGTCTGTTAAGAAATGCAAAATGGTTTTCTACATCTGGCCCTTAGGGCCTAGCTTAGGTGTAACTTCCAAGTATTAAAAAGGAAGGGTTAGCCCTGTTAAAAGGTTGATTTTGCCAGGTCGAATTGGAAGTTTTAAAACTGCATGATATTCCAAAAAGCCCCCGGGCAGGGTGTGGGTGCAATAGGGAAAAGCAATTGCAGAGACTGGAGTCCTGTTACATTATTGAACTTAATACTAAGACCCTAGCTGGCTGGAATATGGAGGAGGAACTGTATATACATCTTTGATACCAACCTCTTCTCTTTTAATATTGGGTAGTAACTATAAGTCATGGATAATGGTTATCAGTTTAGATAAGGGCTTAAAAATAAATCTTTTAACATTTTTAATTTGATTATTGAGTGGATGAGGTTGAATACTAGACAAGCTGTAGTTAGGTATGGTAGTGTTAACTCACAATGGATTTAGGTCCACTAGGGCAATACCTCTCGACAAAAGTAAGATGCAATAGAAAAATACACACAGGGGCAGAATTTGCATTGTGTGGAGAGAATGAGAATATGCAAGAAATAATGTATTATACATCACATAAATCAGCCAAAGAGGGTGTCAACATGCAATACCGTTCGAGATGTTTGCTTAGGTAAAACATATGTGAATTTACGCACCCAGCACTTTAAGTAAAACTCTAAGTAAAACTCTCTTTACAATTAGCGATCTATATTTCAGATAAATTGAATATTTATAATCATTATTTAAATTTATATTTTGAATGATCAATTCAGGAATTCTTTTTTCCACTAAGTTAGAGAAATTAACTATCGGTGTTTTGTTTGTGTTAATTATGAATCAGTAATGTGATTACTATAAAGAAACTGACAAAATGACGCTCTTGTATGTGTGATCAAGGCTGCGATTATTGGCCGAAACGCGTTACAGTGGAATTGTTCCAATAAAACATTTACCCTTGTAACATTGTGAGTGTGAATGCTGTTTACTAGAGGTTTGCGGAGTTTGAATATATATATCAGCTAGCTGACTCCGTTTTTGATCCACGCTGCACTCGCTTTGGAAAACTGTGACAAGCAGCTACTTATATATATATATATATATATATTCACTGAAAAAACCATAGGTTTCAGACACTTTATAGTTAGAAATTAGCATTTAAAAAACCTTTGAAATTCACTGAAAAAACCATAGGTTTTAGGGACAGTTATAGTTAGTTGGACATTTCACTCGTACAAAACCATAGAAATTCCCCCGTTATAGTTAGTTCAGCTAACTATAACTCGCGCCCCGCAATGCACTGCTGATGACGTCACATATTACATCACTCATGACATGGTCAGTGACATCACTGATGACATCACTGATGACATCTCAAATGACATCACTGATGACATCACTGATGACATCATCCAGTGACTGTGTGTTTCTGTAAAGTTTAAATATGTTTAATATATATAGGGAAAGGCGTATTGAAGAATGAGTGGGTGTATAAGTGTCTGAATGGATGATTTAGTACGTGAGTGACTGACTCTACAAGTGAGTGATTAAATGTATCTTACTGAATGCATGGGTTAGTGACTAAACTGTGTGAATGTCTGTATCCGTCTGTCTGTTGGTTTGTAAGCGGCTGCATGGGCTTTCTGAATAGCTACATGAGTGTCTACATGGGTTATTGATTGATTGTCTGAGTATCTGTATGGGTGCCTGAGTGTTTGTGTGGGTGGGGTGTGTGTGACTCTGTGCATAGATGTGTGAGTTGGTGATTCACTGGGTGCATGGTTTCAAGAGTGCATCTGTGATTGACTGTATGGGTGGGTGAGTGTGTGTATGGGTGTGTTAGTGATTGAATGTATATCTCAGTGGTACATGTGTGAGTAACTACATATGTGAAAGGCAGTATATATGTGTGTTGGAGTATATAAATGGCTATAAGTGAGAGTGTGTGATTGTGAGAGTGGCTGTATGGATGAGTGTGTACTTGTATCAGTGATTGTATAAGAGAGTAAGAATGTGCTAGTATTTGTATGAGTAAGTGAGCTGGTGTGTGTATAACTGTATAGGTGAGTAAATGGTTGTGTGATTAAGTTTTTTGCATGACTGACTAGGTGTGTGAGTACCTCTATGGATGAGTGGCGGTGTGTGAGTGTTTATATAGGTGTATGAGTGCATATGATAGTCCTGTACTGAGTGACTAAGTATGAGTGACTGTACGGGTGAGTGAGTGGATGTGTGTATAGACCTAAGAATCAGTGAGTGGGTATGAAGTTTTTGGTGTTGGAGTGTCTATGGTTTTGAGAATGGCAGTCTGTAATTTAGAGTGGGTGTATCAAAAGTTATATTAGGGTGTGAGAAGATGCATGAAATTATCACATGGATGATGTCATCAGTGATGTCATTTGAGATGTCATCAGTGATGTCACTGACCATGTCATGAGTGATGTAATATGTGACGTCATCAGCAGTGCATTGCGGGGGCGTGAGTTATAGTTAGCTGAACTAACTATAACGGGGGAATTTCTATGGTTTTGTACGAGTGAAATGTCCAACTATAACGTGTCTGAAACCTATGATTTTTTAAGTGAATTTCAAAGGTTTTTTTAAATGCTAGTTTCTAACTATGCCTACAGAGGTAGGACATGTGAAGAAAGAAGAAAAAACGCACAGAAAGAAGCAAAAGATGTGCAGAAAGAACCAACAGAGGAGCAGAAAGAGGCCTTGTTGCAAAATCATCCTGTGCCCACAACTTTTTCAGACGGGTACTGGTGGTAACTGACTCTGACTAACCAGAGCCAGTGCTATGCTAAAAGACACTTAGAATACAGTGAAAACACCTAGATACACTAGGGAACACTATGCGTTGGGGTACCCCTGTGATTAGCATGAACTCCTCTGCAAGTCCCTAGTACATAATAGGGCAGGGGGATTAAAACTACCTCTTAAAACGCGCTACAGGGCGCGTTTGCACAGTGGTGAAGGGAGGGGGGCCTGAGGTGACATGTGTGCAAACGCACCCCGTGGCGCGTTTTAAGTTGCGGGATTAAGTCCCCTTGAATTCTGAGGGTCCCTGGGGCCCAACTAGCCCCCAGGTACCTACAGTTAGGACCACAGAGCTGAGTTGCAGAGAGGCGTTCCGAGGCCACGCACCTTTTTTCACCTCTCTGCAACGCAACTCTGTTGTGCTTACTGAAGGTACCTGGTGGGCTAGTTGGCCCCAGGGTCCCTCAGGATTCAAAGGAATTAATTCCCCAACTTAAAACGCACCACAGGGCGTGTTTGAGCACATGTCACCTGAGGCCCCGCCCCTCCCTTCACCACTGTGCAAACGCGCCCCGTGGTGCGTTTTAAGTTGGGGGATTAGGTCACCTTGAATCCTGAGGGTCCCTGGGGCCCAACTAGCCCACTAGGTACTTCCAGTAAGCACCACAGGACTGCGTTGCAACGCCTGTAACAAATTGTGCAGTTGTGTTTAGGTAGTGAAGAGGGTCGTGCTGGGGGTAGTGTTTTAGGGTTTAGGGTAGTGCAGTGGTGTTTGTGTAGTGTAGGGGGTCATGCTGGGGGTAGATTTAGGGTTTAGGGTAGTGCAGTGGTGTTTGGGTAGTGTAGGGAGTCGTGCTGGGGGAGTGTTTTAGGGTTTAGGGTAGTGCAGTGGTGTTTGGGTAGTGTAGGGGGTCGTGCTGGGGGTAGTGTTTTAGGGTTTAGGGTAGTGCAGTGGTGTTTGGGTAGTGTAGGGGGTCGTGCTGGGGGTAGTGATTTAGGGTAGTGCAGTGGTGTTTGGGTAGTGTAGGGGGTACTGTTGGGGGTAGTGTTTTAGGGTTTAGGGTAGTGCAGTGGTGTTTGGGTAGTGTAGGGATACTGCTGGGGGTAGTTTTTTAGGGTTTAGGGTAGTGCAGTGGTGTTTGGGTAGTGTAGTGGTTTGTGCTGGGGTAGTTTTTAGGGTTTAGGGTAGTGCAGTGGTGTTTGTTTAGTGTAGGGGTAGTGTTTTAGGGTTTAGGGTAGTGCAGTGGTCTTTGGGTAGTGTAGGGAGTCGTGCGGGGGTAGTGTTTTAGGGTTTAGGGTAGTGTAGGGGGTCATGCGGGGGTAGTGTTTTAGGGATTAGGGTAGTGCATTGGTGTTTGGGTAGTGTAGGGGTCATGCGGGGGGTAGTGTTTTAGGGTTAAGGGCAGTGCAGTGGTGTTTGGGTAGTGTAGGGGGTCGTGCTGGGGGGAGTGTTTTAGGGTTTAGTGCAGTGGTGTTTGGGTAGTGTAGGGGTCGTGCTGGGGGAGTGTTTTAGGGTTTAGGGCAGTGCAGTGGTGTTCGGGTAGTGTAGGGGGTCGTGCTGGGGGGAGTGTTTGAGGGTTTAGGGCAGTGCAGTGGTGTTCGGGTAGTGTAGGGGGTTGTGCTGGGGGTAGTATTTTAGGGTTTAGGGTAGTGCAGTGGTGTTCGGGTAGTGTAGGGGGTCGTGCTGGGGGTAGTGTTCTAGGGTTTAGGGCAGTGCAGTGGTGTTTGGGCAGTGTAGGGGGTAATGCTGGGGGTGGTGTTTTAGGGTTTAGGGCAGTGCAGTGGTGTTCGGGCAGTGTAGGGGGTCGTGCTGGGGGTGGTGTTTCAGGGTTTAGGGCAGTGCAGTGGTGTTTGGGCAGTGTAGGGGGTGGTGTTTCAGGGTTTAGGGCAGTGCAGTGGTGTTCGGGCAGTGTAGGGGGTCGTGCAGGGGGTGGTGTTTCAGGGTTTAGGGCAGTGGTGTTCGGGCAGTGTAGGGGGTCGTGCTGGGGTGGTGTTTCAGGGTTTGGGGCAGTGCAGTGGAGTTCGAGCAGTAAAGGGGGTCGTGCTGGGGGTGGTGTTTCAGAGTTTAGGGTAGTGCAGTGGTGTTCGGGCAGTGTAGGGGCGGTGCAGGGGGTGGTGTTTCAGGGTTTAGGGCAGTGCAGTGGTGTTCGGGCAGTGTAGGGGGTGCTGCAGGGGGTGGTGTTTCAGGGTTTAGGGCAGTGCAGTGGTGTTCGGGCAGTGTAGGGGGTCATGCAGGGGGTGGTGTTTCAGGGTTTAGGGCAGTGCAGTGGTGTTCGGGCAGTGTAGGGGGTCGTGCTGGGGCTGGTGTTTCAGGGTAGTAAAGTGGTGTTCGGGCAGTGTAGGGGGTCGTGCTGGGGCTGGTGTTTCAGGGTTTAGGGCAGTGCAGTGGTGTTCGGGCAGTGTAGGGGTTGTGCTGGGGCTGGTGTTTCAGGGTTTAGGGCAGTGCAGTGGTGTTCGGGCAGTGTAGGTGGTCGTGCTGGGGCTGGTGTTTCAGGGTTTAGGGAAGTGCAGTGGTGTTCGGGCAGTGTAGGGGGTCATGCTGGGGCTGGTGTTTCAGGGTTTAGGGCAGTGCAGTGGTGTTCGGGCAGTGTAGGGGGTCTTGCTGGGGCTGGTGTTTCAGGGTTTAGGGCAGTGCAGTGGTGTTCGGGCAGTGTAGGGGGTCGTGCTGGGGGTGGTGTTTCAGGGTTTAGGGCAGTGCAGTGGTGTTTGGGCAGTGTAGGGGGTCGTGCTGGGGCTAGTGTTTCAGGATTTAGGGCAGAGCAATGGTGTTCAGGCAGTGTAGGGGGTTTTGCTGGAGGTGGTGTTTCAGGGTTTAGGGCAGTGCAGTGGTGTTCGTGCAGTGTAGGGGGTGGTGTTTCAGGGTTTAGGGCAGTGGTGTTCAGGCAGTGTAGGGGGTCTTGCTGGGGTTGATGTTTCAGGGTTTAGGGCAGTGCAGTGGTGTTCGGGCAGTGTAGGGGGTTGCGCTGGGGGTGGTGTTTCAGGGTTTAGGGCAGTGCAGTGGTGTTCCGGCAGTGTAGGAGGTCGTGCAGGGGGTGGTGTTTCAGGGTTTAGGGCAGTGCAGTGGTGTTCGGGCAGTGTAGGGGGTCATGCTGGGGGTGGTGTTTCAGGGTTTAGGGCAGTGCAGTGGTGTTCGGGCAGTGTAGGTGGTCGTGCAGGGGGTGGTGTTTCAGGGTTTAGGGCAGTGCAGTGGTGTTCGGCCAGTGTAGGTGGTCTTGCTGGGGGTGGTGTTTCAGGCTTTAGTGCAGTGGTGTTCGGGCAGTGTAGGGGGTCTTGCTGGGGGTGGTGTTTCAGGGTTTAGGGCAGTGCAGTGGTGTTCGGGCAGTGTAGGGGTCTTGCTGGGGCTGGTGTTTCAGGGTTTAGGGCAGTGCAGTGGTGTTCGGGCAGTGTAGGGGGTCGTGCTGGTGTTTGAGGGTTTAGGGTAGTGCAGTGGTGTTCGGGCAGTGTAGGGGGTCGTGCTGGGGCTGGTGTTTCAGGGTATAGGGCAGTGCAGTGGTTTTCGGGCAGTGTAGGCGGTCGTGCTGGGGCTGGTGTTTCAGGGTTTAGGGCAGTGCAGTGGTGTTCGGACAGTGTACGGGGTTGTGCTGGGGCTGGTGTTTCAGGGTTTAGGGCAGTGCAGTGGTGTTCGGGCAGTGTAGGGGGTCGTGCTGGGGGTGGTGTTTCAGGGTTTAGGGCAGTGCAGTGGTGTTCGGGCAGTGTAGGGGGTCGTGCTGGGGGTGGTGTTTCAGGGTTTAGGGCAGTGCAGTGGTGTTCGGGCAGTGTAGGGGGTCATGCTGGGGGTGGTGTTTCAGGGTTTAGGTCAGTGCAGTGGTGTACGGGCAGTGTAGGGGGTCTTGCTGGGGGTGGCGTTTCAGGGTTTAGGGCAGTGGTGTTCGGGCAGTGTAGGGGGTCTTGCTGGGGGTAGTGTTTCGCGGTTTAGGGCAGTGCAGTGGTGTTCGTGCAGTGTAGGGGGTCGTGCTGGGGGTGGTGTTTCAGGGTTTAGGGCAGTGCAGTAGTGTTCGGACAGTGTAGGGGATCGTGCAGGGGGTGCTGTTTCAGGGTTTAGGGCAGTGCAGTGGTGTTCGGGCAGTGTAGGGGGTCGTGCAGGGGATGGTGTTTCAGGGTTTAGGGCAGTGCAGTGCTGTTCGGGCAGTGTAGGGGGTCGTGCAAGGGGTGGTGTTTCAGGGTTTAGGGCAGTGCAGTGGTGTTCGGGTAGTGTATGGGTCGTGCTAGGGCTGGTGTTTCAGGGTTTAGGGCAGTGCAGTGCTGTTCGGGCAGTGTAGGGGGTCGTGCAGGGGGTGGTGTTTCAGGGTTTAGGGCAGTGCAGTGGTGTTCGGGCAGTGTAGGGGGTCGTGCTGGGGGTGGTGTTTCAGGGTTTAGGGCAGTGCAGTGGTGTTCGGGCAGTGTAGGGGGTCGTCCTGGGGGTGGTGTTTCAGGGTTTAGGGCAGTGGTGTTCGGGCAGTGTAGGGGGTCTTGCTGGGGGTGATGTTTCAGGGTTTAGGGCAGTGCAGTGGTGTTCGGGCAGTGTAGGAGGTCTTGCTGGGGGTAGTGTTTCAGGGTTTAGGGCAGTGCAGTGGTGTTCGGGCAGTGTAGGGGTCATGCTGGGGGTGGTGTTTCAGGGATAAGGGCAGTGCAGTGGTGTTCAGGCAGTGTAGGGGGTCGTGAAGGGGGTGGTGTTTCAGGGTTTAGGGCAGTGCAGTGGTGTTCGGGCAGTGTAGGGGGTCGTGCTAGGGTATGTGTTTCAGGGTTTAGGGCAGTGCAGTGGTGTTCAGGCAGTATAGGGGGTCGTGCAGGGGCTGGTGTTTCAGGGTTTAGGGCAGTGCAGTGGTGTTCGGGCAGTGTAGGGGGTCGTGCTGGGGGTAGTGTTTTAGGGTTTAGGGTAGTGCAGTGGTGCTTGTGTAGTGTAGGGGGTCGTGCTGGGGGTAGTGTTTTAGGGTTTAGGGTAGTGCAGTGGTGTTTGTGTAGTGTAGGGGGTCATGTTTTAGGGTAGTGCAGTCGTGTTTGGGTAGTGTAGGGGGTCGTGCTGGGGGTAGTGTTTTAGGATTTAGGTTAGTGCAGTGGTGTTTGGGTAGTGTAGGGGGTCGTGCTGGGGGTAGTGTTTTAGGGTTTAAGGTAGTGCAGTGGTGTTTGTGTAGTGTAGGGGGTCGTGCTGGGGGTAGTGTTTTAGGGTTTAGGGTAGTGCAGTGGTGCTTGTGTAGTGTAGGGGGTCGTGCTGGGGGTAGTGTTTTAGGGTTTAGGGTAGTGCAGTGGTGTTTGTGTAGTGTAGGGGGTCATGTTTTAGGGTAGTGCAGTCGTGTTTGGGTAGTGTAGGGGGTCGTGCTGGGGGTAGTGTTTTAGGATTTAGGTTAGTGCAGTGGTGTTTGGGTAGTGTAGGGGGTCGTGCTGGGGGTAGTGTTTTAGGGTTTAAGGTAGTGCAGTGGTGTTTGTGTAGTGTAGGGGGTCGTGCTGGGGGTAGTGTTTTAGGGTTTAGGGTAGTGCAGTGGTGCTTGTGTAGTGTAGGGGGTCGTGCTGGGGGTAGTGTTTTAGGGTTTAGGGTAGTGCAGTGGTGTTTGTGTAGTGTAGGGGGTCATGTTTTAGGGTAGTGCAGTGGTGTTTGGGTAGTGTAGGGGGTCGTGCTGGGGGTAGTGTTTTAGGATTTAGGTTAGTGCAGTGGTGTTGGGGTAGTGTTTTAGGGTTTAGGGTAGTGCAGTGGTGTTTGTGTAGTGTAGGGGGTCATGCTGGGGGTAGTGTTTTAGGGTTTAGGATAGTGCAGTGGTGCTTGTGTAGTGTAGGGGGTCGTGCTGGGGTAGTGTTTTAGGGTTTAGGGTAGTGCAGTGGTGTTTTTGTAGTGTAGGGGGTCATGTTTTAAGATGCAACGATCCAATACCTGACCAGTCTGCACTACATAAAACTGCAAAAAAACTAAAAATAAAAAGTGGTTTGCACACTTTTGTCATTGGGCTATATGTGGGCTACATCTGGGTAATATTTGTGCTACATTTGGGCTCTTTTTTCACTGGTGGCCATCTTGGAAGACTTCTTTGTTATGAAGTTTCCTAATTTCCTCATTTACTGCAGTCTCCTCAGTAGGAAATGCTTTCAGTTTTTTACTTTGATTCCATCAAGAAGGCATTCAGATGTGTCACACATTTGCCATAAATTCAGAATGTTATTACTCTAGTTGTTCATTAGATCACTGTAGTAAAGCTACTGCTCACCAAGGAGTTAACTGGAAGTCTACTGCTGGTATTGAAAGTGATTGTTTCAGTCTGCATGTCAGAATTTTCTAATGAAATAGAAGAGGATTTGAGATCTCACTTAAAACATGCACTAAATTTTCTTTTTGCAGCACTAACCATAATTTCTATGGCAAAATGAACACCCTCATTTTGTTCCTTTTTAAATTAAATGTTTTAAGTGTTACCAGTTTATTCCAATCAAGATGGCTTCAGGTGTGCCATACTTTTGTCATAAGTAAGTCTGTTAGCACTCTAGTTGTTCTTTAGAACACTCTGGGAAGCTGCAGTAGAACACAAAGGCATCAACTGACAGGCTGCTCCTGTTGAAATATAACAGGAAGATATTTGAGATCTCACTTAAAACATGTCCTAATTTTTCTTTCTACAGCACTAACCATAATTTCTATGGCAAAATGAACCTCCTCATTTTGTTCCTTTTTAAATTAAATGTTTTAAGTGTTACCAGTTTATTCCAATCAAGATGGCTTCAGGTGTGCCATACTTTTGTCATAAGTAAGACTGTTAGCGCTCTAGTTGTTCTTTAGAACACTCTGGGAAGCTGCAGTAGAACACAAAGGCATCAACTGACAGGCTGCTCCTGTTGAAATGTAACAGGAAGATATTTGAGATCACACTTGAAACATGTCCTAATTTTTCTTTCTACAGCACTAACCATAATTTCTATGACAAAATGAACCCCATCATTTTGTTCCTTTTTAAATTAAATGTTTTAAGTGTTACCAGTTTATTCCAATCAAGATGGCTTCAGGTGTGCCATACTTTTGTCATAAGTAAGACTGTTAGCGCTCTAGTTGTTCTTTAGAACACTCTGGGAAGCTGCAGTAGAACACAAAGGCATCAACTGACAGGCTGCTCCTGTTGAAATATAACAGGAAGATATTTGAGATCACACTTGAAACATGTCCTAATTTTTCTTTCCAGAGCACTAACCATAATTTCTATGACAAGATGAACCCCATCATTTTGTTCCTTTTTAAATTAAATGTTTTAAGTGTTACCAGTTTATTCCAATCAAGATGGCTTCAGGTGCGCCATACTTTTGTCATAAGTAAGGCTGTTAGCACTCTAGTTGTTCTTTAGAACACTCTGGGAAGCTGCAGTAGAACACAAAGGAATCAACTGACAGTCTCTGCCCTTGTTGGATGTACATGTTTTACTGAGAATGTCAGACTTCATTCTCACATGACTGAGAAAGATAATGTGAATTTACAGAAAATATGCTCTCATTTTAGCTTCTGGAGCACCTTCCAAAACTGTATGGGACAAGCATGTGAAAATAGTTTTCTCTCAAACATGATTCATGATATCCCAGCAGAAGGTTTTTCACAGGGTAAAATCACCTTAGAACACACCACAATTCCTGAAATTAGTATGGTACCATGAACAAATGAATTCTAATGTAACTAAAGTCTGTTATCACCCTTTATAGTTCTCCTTTTGGTAACCCTCAAAATCTTCGATTCACTTCAATGGGGTACTATCATTTATATTGGTCCCAAGATGGCTGCCAGCAATTCCAGGATGAAGTGCTGACAGCCAATCAGATCTCACGATGACATGTGTGGTTAGGCTCCGCCCAGATATATATGTGTTTTTACTTTTGATTTTCTCAGCAACTACTGAACGGATTTACACCATTTAACAAAAAGGGTTCTTTTTGAACCAAGAACTACCTCTTTGCCAAATTTGGTGTAATTCCGTTCAGCAGTTCGGGCTGTAGCCGTGTCTAAAGTTTCCTATGGGAAAATGAATGGGGAAAACACGTTTTGGGACCCCCCTTTTTCTCGGCCCCCGCTTGACGAATCACCCTGAGACTTTCAGGGTAGGAGCGGACCGGAGCGGGCCATAAAGTTTGAAAATTTCGCGAAGATTCGTCAACCGACGCAAGAGTTATTTCAAATAGAATGTCGCGGATTTCCTATGGAAAATAGGTCCTAACTATAACTATCTACTGGCGACCGCCAGTAGATAATATATACATACATATATATATATATTTTTTCTTTTCTTGTTTTTGTTTTTGCACCCGTGACTGCCAGTATTCTTGAGGGGGACGTTCCCTTCGTACTTAGGCATAAGAAGCAGGCAGTACAGCTCAGCATACCCCATGAAGTCTTTTTTATTTATTTTATTCGTTTGACAAAAGTGCAATTGTGCATTAACGACTTACATGTTTCAGCTGAAGCCCTCCACTGGGCCATGTATATAAATTGCAGTTTTATATAGCATGAGCACCGCCAAAGGGTATTGGAACACTTCACATGAGCACCAGGTTACATTACACAAAGTCAGTTAGGGGCCCTGTGATTCTTAGAAGCCGTAAGTACTTATTACATGTGAGTTCTCGGAATTTAGAGGTGAGCATTGATAGAAACGGTTTCCAGAGGTCAGGGAATGAGGCTCCTTGATTGGAGAGAGAGAGAGAGATGCATTTCATACCCACAATATACCATATGCGATGTAGCCACCCCAGATGGGTGGGAAGGCATCCCGACCCCCACTGAGCCAGAATATTCTAAAGGGCCGCTCCCAGTGCCAGACCTATCTGCCAGCCTCTGTGTGATTTAAGAGGGAATGTAAGGGCTTTGGGCAGTCCTAGGAGAATGTAGGCTGGGAAGCGGGGGAGCTGTGTATCAAAGTGAGCGTCGATATCATCGAGCACGTGCGTCCAATAGTTGGTGATTTTAGGGCATTCCCATAGTAAGTGTGTCAATGTGACAGGGGAACCGCAGTCGCACCAGCATAAGGGGTCTCTAGTAGGGTTCCCCCTGTGAAGTCTAGGGGGTGTGAGGTACCAATAAGTGGCTATTTGGGTAGCCGTCTTTATACTTACCACATTAGGCGCAGTGTGTCGGGCTCTATAGTAAATGTCCTCCCATTCCCGTTGCAAAAGTGTGATAACCAGTTATGCCTCCCATCTCCTCTGGCCCGGGGATTTGTTAACCGCTAGGGGCGGTCGAAGAAGGCTGTATAGTTCAGATATAAAGCGAACGTCTGAGGATTTAGATAGCAACCACCTCTCAAATGTAGTTAGAAGGCGTTGCGCCTGGCATCACCCAGTGTCTGATCTGCTGATATCGATAGTGTTCAGTTTCAGGGAGCTCCTGTTGTAGGCAGAAGTCCTCAAAAGTCAGGGGCTGGACTCATCAAAGAAGTGTCCAATAGACCTACGACCTTCCTGAGTCCACTGGGTAAAAGTCCCTGAGTTAAGACCGGTGGTGAATTCTGGATTACCCACGATGGGAGTTACTAGCGATGGGAATGTTGTTAAGGCTCTTTTCTCGGCCACTCTGTCCCATGCCACCAGAGGGGCCTGTGTGACTGATGAAAGATAGAGACTTTTGGGGCGTGTCTACCTGGGAAGGAAAGAGATCTTCCACAGAGATTGTCTCGCTACTGCTCTATCCATAAAAAGCCAGTGCTTTTCGGATTCTGGCGCCAACACTCCGCAAATGTCTTTAGCTGTAACGCCCAGTAGTACTCCTGTAGGTTTGGCACCCCAAGACCTCCCTCCTTCATGGATCTATAGCAAAAGTCTCAGTGTAGATAAGGGTTCTTGTCTGCCCATATGAAACGTTCCACCTCACGCTGCAGGGTGTGTATCATGCCTGGAGGAGGTTCCAGTGGGAGGGTTTGGAAGAGGAATAGTATCTTTGGCAATATGGTCATCTTTACTGCTGCTACTCAACCGAGCCAAGACAGTATGTGTGGTCTCCAGCGATGTAAGTCTATTTGTATTTGGTGGAGAAATGTGGTGTAATTCAATGATATTGTGTGTTGTGTGTTCGCAGTAAGTTGTATCCCGAGGTAGGGTATTGCGGATGTAGCCCATTGTATGAGGTAGGTGCGTTGCAATTCCGCCAGTGTGGGGTCTGTAAGGGATATGTTAAGAGCTTGGGATTTGTGGATATTGACCTTGAAGCCCGCCACCTGAGAAAATTGATCCGGTTCGGCCATGAAGGCCAGAAGGGAAGTCCGTGGGTCTTCTAACGTTGCCACCACGTCGTCCGCATATAAGCTAGGCATGTGTTTGTCCCCCCCGAAGCACACCTCAGCAATAAGAGGGTTGTCACGAGTCCTTTGAACCATTGGCTCCATGTATAGAGCGAAGAGAAGGGGGGAAAGTGGGCATCCCTTTCTCGTACCTCTCTGAATGAGGAAGGGGGTGGAGATGTAGCAGTTTACTCGCACCGTTGCCAATGGTCTAGTACAACTAATTTAGACCCATTTTATGAATATAGCGGGAAGGCCGAAGTGTTGCAAGGTATCTCTTAGGTAAGGCCAATGTACCCTACTGAACGCTTTTTCTGTGTCGATAAATAGGAGCATGCGTTTGGTGTCAAAGCTCTGAGACTTATCAATCATATGGAGTTATTGCTTTGTGTTATCAGAGCATTGACGGTTGGGCACAAATCCCGCCTGATCTGAGTCTATCAGGTTGGGAAGGAGGGGGGGGATAGTCGTGATGCTAGAATCCTGGTGAACAGTTTTAGGTCTACGTTAAGGAGAGAGATTGGCCTGTTGGAGGCACACTGGCGCCTGTCCTTACTGGGCTTGGGTATTACGACCACTGAAGCTTCCAGCATAGTTGATGGAAGGATGAAGAGGTCCCAATGGCATTCTATACTCTAGTGAGAACAGTGGCCAGAATAGGGCAGAAGGTCATATAAAAAAGGGAAGTGAACCCGTTAGGGCCTTGGGATTTAAGCAGTTTCTGTTTTGAGAACTCGATAGACGTGGCCTGGTCTTATGTTAGTTTAGTGGTGGCCGCTTCTCGAACGTAATGGGCCGGGGCATCTGGGGAGAGGTCCTGCGCCTCATAGTGCCCCGCATACTATTGGCGAAAGTTTTCAGCAATCTGCTGGTCTGTGATCTGTTCCTCTCCCTTCGGGGTAATCACCAATGTGATCCCGGATGTTTGTCACTGTACTCGCAGTCTATTTGCCAGCAATCTCCTGCACCTGTCCCCCCTGGTGTAGAAAGTGTGGCGAAGTCTAAGCGCCGCGTACTCTGCCCTGTCTAGATCTAGTCCAGTCAGTTGGGCTTGTGCAGCCTCTAGCTGTCGCCAGATATGGGAGCGCCAGTCCGTTGGTGTATGCGCTATAACTCCTGTACCTGTTTTGTCATGAGGTCCCTCTTGTCTCTACGGATCTTATTATCCGAAGAGGCAATCACAATAAATTCCCCTCTAACCACCACCTTCAGGGTATCCCAAAGGATAGCTATGGGGTTCTCTGGGGTGTCATTTGTCTCCAAGCAGTCTTGTAATGTCTTCGGAATCTGCTGGATCACCTCTGGTCGATGCAGTAACATGTCTCTGAGGCGCCAGGTTCATAGTGGAGGGCGAGTGAACGGGAGGGAGAGGGCCAATGTCACTGCTGAGTGGTCCGACAGTGTGCGGGTCAGTATATCTACTTGTTGGGCATGGGATATAATGCTCTGAGTGCCCAAAAAATAGTCAATTCTCGCGTAGGTCTTATGGGAATAAGAGTAAAGGGTGTATTCTCAGGCCATGGGGTTCAAGGCTCTCCAGACGTCCACTAGGCCCGACTCCTTTAGTGTCTATAGCCCCTCCTCGGAGAGGGCCCCTGATTGTCCCTGACGTAGAGCCGATCTATCTAGAGCATTATCAAAGGCCAGGTTTAGGTCGCCCCCCAGTAACAGCATCTGGTCAGTTGATCTAGTAATCTCACTCACAGCCTTTCGCAGAAAGCCCTCTTGACCCTCATTTGGGATGTAGACTGAACCTATTGTAAGAGTGTGGGAGCCTAGCAGAAAAGAGTAGGCCAGTAGGCTGCCCTTAAGTTTTGCTTGATTAGGACAAATCTTTCCAGGGAAAGCAGAAGAGACAAGAATGGCAACCCCTACGGTTTTAGTGAACTGAGAAGAAAAGACATGATGGGGTAATGCCTTGGAGCGAAGCCTATGTGTATCTCCAGGGAGGAGATGGGTTTCTTGGAGGAGGCAGATGTGTGCTCCAGAATGCTCAAGGTAGGAAAAGATGGCGCGTCTTTTAAATGGATTGTTGAGCCCTTTACATTTAGTGTGATTATTTTAAGAGTCTGGGTCATTATGAAGGTCTCTAAGTGAATCTATTGGAGCTCACTGTTAAAGGAGGGAAAAGTGCAAAAACCAAGGGTTAGGGGATAGTTCGCCTGAGGTCAGTCGCTTAGCGATGAGGCGGTCCAGGAGTCCGGACTGAAGGAACCCAGGAGCGGGAGGAGGCCCAACAAACCCACTTCAATACAACAAACAAATAACATTATTAGAAAAATATTGTTAACATCCTGGGTGGTAAGACCCATGAGAGAAGGGTGAAAGAGGTCACAAGCACCCCGCCCCAGTCCCGCCCGGGCCCCCCCCTCTGAAAGAAGGCTGGTAAAGGACCATGGGAGCCCCGGATCAGCTTAGCGCTGGTGACCTGGTAAAGGAACAAGGATCCATTCATGCCGGACCGGCGGTGTCATTCCCAGGGAGGCTAGGACCGCCCTACGTTCTCGGGCTATTGTCTCTGGGCATAGCTGGGCCGAGGCGCAGCCTGCTGTCTTCCATTTACGAGTCCCTGGGTCTCTGCGCGAGCTGGCAGCCGAAGGAAGGTTCTCTGGGCGGGGGGGGGGGTCATGAGTGATGTTCAACAGTCGGCGAGCCTCCTTCGCCGATTGGATCTGGTAGATCCTCCCATCCAAGGCGAAGATTAAGCAACAAGGGTGATCCAGGAGTAAGGGACTTTGATGGAGGGGAGATGAGAAATGATCAGCCAAAATGCCCTCCTTTTATGCTGAGTGGAGGCAGCAAGGTCTTTAAAGAGAGTGGGCTGATTTCCCTAAAACTGAACTGGGTGGCTGTCTTTAGCTTTTTGGAGAATGCGTTCCTTTAGTTTGAAGTCATGAACCCAAGTAAGGATGTCGGCAGGGGGTGCCGGGGAAGGCCTCTTCAGGCCAACACGATGTGTAGGATCTAATTTGATCTCTAGGTCAGGAGGAACCCCCAGAATCATTCTGAAGAGATCTCCCACAAATGGAGCGATATTTTGACCATCCGCTCCATGTGGGATCCTCCGGATGCATATGTAATTTAGTCGCAAGCGGTTCTCTAAGGCTTAGGCAAGTGCTTGGAGAGCTAGGTGCTGGTTTCTAAGGCGGACCACCTCTTGCTGGAGTTGTTTGATCTCCACATCTCTCGTCATACCCTGTGATTCTATTGTGTCTACCCAGTCTCCCAGACGCATTCACATCCTTTCTGATGGGGTCCCTCAGATATATGGGTGCACCCCTGAGCGACACAGGAAGTCTCAGCCAGACAAGCAACTCTGTTCTCCGGGGCATGGCTATTATGTGCCCCCGATGGCCAGGATCACGGTTGCAGGGCCTCGGGGGGAATAACAGCCATCCAACCATGTCGTCAACGTGGGGCCCCACCGAGTCACCCTGTGTTGTGGACCCCCAAAGGGCAGCAGGGCGGGACTGCTGAAGATGCTCCTCACCTGCACCGGAGCTCGCCAGATGGTGGCTAGGCGGCTGAGCAGGCCTGATGTTGTGTTCGCGGGGGAGGGAACCCACTGTTCTGATGTTTAGGGCTTCCACCTTCGCGTCCCAGGCTCTGGACGTGTACTGCTGTTGGCATTCTGGGGATCCTGGCCGTATGGGTGGCCATCAAGGCACAGTGGGAGTGGGCCCCTCTCTCTGGGGCCCCCCCAGGGCTCCAGACGTCAGACTTCGACCACGGGAGAGTGGCTGCAGCATTTGAACTTTTACTGTGGTGGGGAGGGCTTACCATCTCGTCATCTGCCTGACGGGCAGCTGGGGTGGTCTGAACCGAGGTTTCGCCTCTCGGGCCTTCTTGGAGCACGCCTCTGTTTCCCAGCGCTGAGAGCAGCCTGATCTCTGTCACTCGGGTCACCCTGCTCCTTTGCCACCTCAATGCTGGGTCGCTTGCACCCCTCACTCGCCCTCCACACACCGCGCTTGGTGCAGCTAACCTCGGGTTCCACAGAGGGAGGGCTGCGCAGCAGGATTCTACCCAGTCTCAGACGACCGGTGTCTTCCATCCCCAGTGGCTGCCTCCGTGGTGTGCCAGTCGCCGCGTGAGGCAGTGCGGGCCCAGCCGGCCAGGATCGGTCGATCGGCTGTCGACAATGCAGGCCTGGAATCTGGACTGTTCCGGCCTCTCGGGTGCTTATGGTTTGGCCATGGGTCTGCATCTCTGGACTTCAGCCATGGGGCAGTGCCCGTCTCCTAGCACACTAGGCGCCCTTATGGATTGTCAGGAGTCCCGGCCAGCCACCGCCCCGGTCTCCACTGGTCTCATGAAGCGTCTCACCAGGCTTCCTGAGCGCTTCTTGGCCGACACCTCTCGGGTCTTGGGTTGTCGCGGGACACCGCTAAGGCTTCGGGTTGGCCAGCGGAGGCCTTAAATGGGTCTCCTGTTCTGGCGAAACAAGACTTAGGCGGTGGGCCCTGTCGGCAAAACGGAGCGGCAAGCAGGCACTTGCTACTCGGTCGCTATCTTGGCCACGCCCCGAAAATATGATATATTTGGAAGATATGTTACGGAACATTGTGAAACAGCTTTGTCATATTACCTGCTGGCATACATAACGCAGACACCAATATTATTATTTTGCGATCTGCAGGACTCACCCGTGCTTTTATTTCTCAATTCAGATTCTGGCCTTGTGAGTACATTTTATATTGCTGTTCAATGCTGGTGAAGCTTACCTCTTTTCCTCTTCTCTCTGAATCAAAACTGACATTTCCTAGACAGAGCAAACAGTGCACAGACAAAATTCTATTAATCATTTCTTGTTTTAGATACACTGAATCCAGTAGTGATGAGAGTGCAGAACAATTTAAGGGGCATGTGGGTTTTGCATTTAAGTACTATAAACATTTTCAAATAAAAAAAATTACAGACAAATAAATTGTTTGGCATGCATGGCCAAAGTATCCAAGAACATAGTAAAGGCAGAACTCTAATTTACACATGTGATAATACATTCTTTTGAGTGACTTTGTTTCTGTGTTCAACATGGAGCCACTTATGGAAACCTATCTGAGGAATATCCAAGAAAATATCCTCACTGCATAGGACCAGGGCTAAGCTGCACACTGATGTCTCTTAATAACACTTATAACAGTTGACCACAGAATTCTCCTTGAATAGTTCTCATGAATCTGGGGTGTTGAGAGGTACAGTGATGAAATAGCTCACCTCCTTTTTTGTAACAGGTGACAGACAGAACATAAAGTAGGTTTCCTACTTATTGACATCATCGGTTACTACAGGTACACTGATGACACCAAGATCTACAAAAGAGGTTCAATGGACCTAGAGGTCCACCCTCAAATAATGCACTGGAAAAAACACATGTTAATAAAATAGATGTGCCGCAAAAGGCTGTAGTTTAGTGCAGAAAAACTGAGGTCATTCTACTAGGCTTATGAAACACGCTTCACTTTCATGTGTCTAACTAAGGTTCATAGCCCTTATTGTCCTCAAACTGTCTGCAACTTAAGAATCACTCTGGATGGAAATCTATCAATCATTTTACTGTTAATCCATGTTAATAAAACCATATTCTACAAACTAGGTATCCTCTTCAGTTTCTACCCTAAGGACCAGCCCTTGTTTTAGCTGTGATGTTGTCAATGATCAACTGTTGTAACAAAAACTATGTTGGCTTCCCTAGGGGGACCACTTCAGGCCAATGATGTAGTTGGAATCGTGATTCTGTGTTTATTGTAGCTTGACAATAGGCCATCTACAATGTGCACAGAATCGTGCTTTCACATCATTCTTGCCGGAAGTGCATAGTTCATTCTCATCTGCACTACTGAACCATTTCACACCCTCCAGATGGTGAACTTCAAGAGTTCATGTCTTGTGCATAAAATTCTTCACAGCTCTCCAAAGTGTGCAGAGTTGCAAATTGTTTTCTTGCAATTGTTGGAAATTACCATCTTTTGAGTGGTATTCCCCTAGATGCTTGCCTGAACTGATTGTGTTGGGTTTTGGACTTTACTCCTCTAACCAGTAGTAAAGTGTGGTGCTCTCTGTTAAAATACACTGAAATTAGCATAGACGAATTGCCACATTCTATTTACTTATAAGTCTCTAATATATGGTACTACATGAATCCAGGGCTTGCAAGTTGAATGCTACTAGTTGGCTGCAGCACTCATTGTGCCACCCACTACAGTATCAATGTAAAACCTGCTTCCAGGCCTGTCACTCAAGGCTGGTTGTGCAGTTTTAAAATGCCATGTTAACCTCTTAGAATTATCCTTTTCGCAGGTCTAAACTTCCATTTAAAATAATTAAAAATCACCCCTAAGATAGGCCTTATTGTCCAATAAGGCAAGTGCATTGTGTTTAAAAGTAGGACATGCAAAAATTAATGTTACCATGTCCTGAGAGTGAAAAGGCCCCAAAAGCCATTTCACTATGGCAGGTTTAGCTATCCCATAGGAAAACACTAGATTCCATAAAATGATAATTTCAGGTTTGAAGCAGCTAAAAATATAATTCAAGGATGCGTTTTAATGGGGTATTCAACATCTAACTTCATGGTGAAATTAGATTTTGCCTAACTATTGGGCAAAAGGCACTTTTAGTGAGTTGCCAGTTTGCCTCTAAAGGCCTTTTTTTAAGTATTCTAACTGTCACCTGGAAGATGGCACACTTGTCGCGAGGTGTGAACTGCTCAGAGGACAGGGACAAAGGTCCTTCAGTGTTGTGGGGGAGTATTATCCTTTACTTGACAGGATTTCCTGGGTGCTGTGCCCAGTAACTTGATTAACTTAAAAGGGGCCTGCCCTGCCACAGGCAGATGTAGCTAACACCTGTACCTCCCGCCATTCTTTGTTCCCCTACCCAGCCAGATACCAGGCCCAGTGGGAGAGAGGCTGCCCCCAGAACTGGTTTTGAGTGGCCACAAAAGTGGGGTTGCTCATTTCCCTGGCTACACTCTTAGGGTGGGCACAGGAGCACTGCACAGAGGTAGAAAGGTTCTTGCATGTTGGTTTTAGGCAGATGGGGCGGTGTGGAATTGTTTGAAGTACAATCCAAAGGAAGTGCTGCAAAAGTGGGTCGAGGATACAAGAAGGAGGGGGTTGCCCACATAACCCACATACCCTGGGCTTAAACATTCAAACAATGAATGAGCAGTATATAATGGAGATCAATTACTATTCATCACAATGGGACACCTGATTCTCATTGGAAGCCTGATTTAATCAAACACATTATTGCAATCAATAAAACGTATTATAATACTGATAATTATAGTGACTCTATATCAAAAGTTGCGAGGATATTAATTTCCTCATTGAACTCCATACCCTCTATTTTGTTGATTAAGTCCATGGAGTCCCCTGCATATGCTAGTGTTGCCCAAACAAAAGATTTAAGAAACTCATCTACATATTGTGCTAGGGGTTCGAGCAAGGACCCACAGGCTGAAATAATGGGTCATCCAGGAGGATTGTCTATACTTTTATATATTTGGGGGAGGATATAAATCACTGGCACGCGAGGATCTTTTTTACTTAGAAATTCGTACTCTTTACTGCATAACCATTCTTCATCCAAAGCATTCTTGTTATCTCCTCAATTCTTTGAGACAGGTTCAGTGTGGGAAATGTACTAATGCGGCGAGAATCTTCTAGGTTATTCAGTTGTCTAAGTACCTCCTGGTCATAAGTGTCACTATCAATACCACTCTTCCAACCCCCTTTGTCTGCTGGTTTAATGGCAATTAGATTATTTCTAGCAAGTTGCTGCAGTGCTGTTTGTTCAGATTTATTGAAATTAATATTGTAGCCAATTGCTTTCCTGTCAAATCATCAATTTCTTTAAGGATTATTTCTTCAAATGAGGAGACATTGTGGTTGACATGGGGCAAACACCTGATTTATTTCTAAGGCCTGTAAAATTCAGAGAAATAAAGCTTTCAGCCTCAGTTTACGGAGAAATTGTGAGACTTCTGTTTAAGAATCCGTAGGGTCTTGTAGGGACACAGGTACAAATGACAAACCCTTACAAAGATTCTTCTGTTGTGCTCAAGTTGTACTGAGAAAGATTATAAATTGGAAGTTTTCTTTCTTGTTTTAGGTGGTAGTTGCTGCCACCTGTAGGTCCGTCTCCTTTTGCGGATCTCCCTATGTGCCCTGTACTCATCCTCTGCCCCCCCCACCTCTTACTCTATTGCTTCTCCTGGCTAAAAAAGTCTGTGCACCTGAATGTGGAAATTCCAAACAACTTGCCCCTTCTTCTCCTCCCTAGCTTGAATCAGATGAGGTTACTGAGAATGTAATGAATCTTCATCTTGATCAACCTTGATAATTAAAGTTTTAGTAACCTGGGGTATTATTTTTGTAGAAATCTTCTTTTAAGTAGGGGTATGTTGATACAGTCCCTATGCTGGCATCTAATGGCAGTGGGACTTATGGGCAGCTCAAAAACAAAGTGGTCCACTGGTTGCACAAAAGCTTAGGTCATACCTTGCCTTTGTTCAGGGACCTTATTATGGCAAGGAGAGTTTCCTGGATTGGCCTGCAGCCTAACTCATTGGGCGGTGACTGAGTAGTGGTCAATTTTAACAACCCACATTCGGCTGGTTTTCTGTTATCGATGTTGTCATCCAGAAAGAACCCACATACTGGCATTACAGTGATCCTTTGGATTTCTTTTACAAGCCATCCTTTTTGTGTAAAAATGGGTCGAATGTATCTGCTGTCCCGCCTTCTTCTGTTGCCCTTTCAGGTGCAGCCCCAATAATTTCGCACAAGGTCAATGTTCCTACTGCTAACCGCTTTGCCCCATTAAGTTCCTTATCTGAGAATGATTGACTCCTGACTACTGATACTAATGCTAACTGTCTGTCTATTTGTGCTTGTGACCCCATGTTAAATCAGGTAGATCTGGGCACTGTTTCCTTCTTTAGCTGGAATATTGTTGGCCTTGCCAGCAAAAGAGACAATGCAGATTTTTGTGACTTTGTGGCTAATGTGAATATGGTTTGTTTACAGGAGACTTGGGATAATCTACCAACTTTTTTATGGATGCTTTTCCTCTTTTCCAGTTCCTGCTGTTCCCTCTAATTGTGGATAGGCCAAGGGCGATCTGGATGGGCCAAGGGTGATCTACATATTCTTATTTCTCTAACACTGGAGCATACTGTGTCCACAATCCAAACTAGGTCTCCTAACTTGGCTGCAGTTTTGTTGAAATTCAATAAGTTATTCAGTTTGTTGGTAGTAAACGTTTACAACGCTTCCACCTCAGCAGGTACCTCCAATAGCACTATATCTCTCAAGATTTCTTTTTTATTCCCTGCCCAAAGTCTGCCTGGAGGAATTGTGATGCTATCCTTGCAGGGTATTTTAATTTGCACCCTTGTGCAAACCTGTGTTTTAGTCAACCAGTTGAAATAGCTAGTGACTCTTTGCAATATTTGCACACTTCTGAGGAAGATTTTATGAATACATTCCCGCTGAATACAACCTGGTTTACACCTTGGCCTCCGACATTGGCATCTCTTTCGAGGGATACGTTCCCACTTTTACTGTTAGAGGCGCTAACAGTGTTATTGACTATTTTTTTTATATCTTCCTCTTTGAACAAATTCTTAGTGGAATCTAAGGTCACATGGAGCTTGTTGAGTGATCATAAACCCATTTCAGTTACCTTTCGTTGGTGGCATATCCAAAAGCGCCCGGTTCACTTAGCTATGCTAAATCGGAGCCTTTCTTCTCAGGGACAGCATTGTAAATGGAGTTCCATGGTCCCAATTGTCTTTTTTAGAGATTTACTCAGGGAATGTCACTCAGAGTTTGACACTTGCTTAAATGATACTTCTTATGAGACTGTATTTGTGAATTCTTTCAAGGTTACCTGTAGTTGCATATCTTCTATGCTGGCGAGCAAGAGTAATGACTAATACCCAAAGCCCTTTAAATGGTACGACTCAAACTGCTTTAGGGTGTATCTAGTCCTTTTAGAGGCAGTTAAGGCTGTACCCAGAGACCGCAACTGGGTCATAAAATGCTGAGCGGTCTACAAGAGTACACTAAAAGACAGGAAGAGGGCGTTGAAAGATTAAGCCTGGGAGCAGTTCTGACTGTGAGTCATCTTAGGGACAGTGCTAAGTTTTGGGAGATTGTCTACTGCCTACTTTTTAGGTCCTCGCTAGAGCCTGCCCTAATCCTTTCCAGTTGAGATACCAACTAATGAGTTAGCCCCCTATTAGTTTTACTTTAGACGAGGTGCATAATGTCATATGTGTACTCCCCACTAATAAGGCTCCTGGTCCTGACGGGGTTCCGATCAATCTGTTCAAATCCAACATAGATTTTTGGGCTCCTCTTTTAATGTTGTACTTGAACACAGTAGTGAAAGATTGTATTCCTGAGGCCTGGTCCACTTCTGTGATCGTCCCTGCATCCAAGAAAGGCAGCCATTTTGATCCTAAGTGCTAAAGTTAAGATAGTTGCCTGTGTTTTGCTGAATAGGCTTCAGAACGTCCTTTGTGACACTCAGTATGGCTTTCGACAGGGCCTAGGCACTATTGATCAGTGCCTTAATTTGTATATGATTGCTACTTAGTGCACAATTGCGAAACAAGGGGTGCTACAGCCTTTGATAAGTTGGATAGAGAGAAACTTTGGGCTATTATGTTGGAGATGGGAGCAGATACTCAGCTTGTCCTTTTCTCACGAGACCTTCACTTTAACCTTACTGCATCTGTGAGATTTAGTGAGGGTGGTGAATGCACGTAGCTCTTTAAACTTAACCGGGGCGTTCGTCAAGCTTGAATTTTGGCCTGATTTTTGTTTACATTGTATGTCAACAGTTTGGAAAAGTCACTACAATGGAAGCTTTTTCTGGATGCTCCTGGTCTGATCGACTATCTTTTAGGTGGACTTTTCCATGCACTTATTATTTAGACACCTGTAGTGGAAACAGTTCAGGAGAAACAAGAGAACAAACATATTTTTTTAATAGTGTATAAAATGTGTATATATGTTCTTTGTGGTATATTTTGTGTACAATTGTACATATATGTATTTAGGGACTATGGGATACTATGAATGAGTCATGGCAAAATACTTTTCATTCATTGCAATAATGTGCTAGATTAAATCAGGTTTCCAATGAGAAACAGGTGTCCCATTATGATAAATAGACTATACGTAATTGATCCCCTATTATATGGCTCATTCATTTTTTTATTAAAAAAGTAGTGTAGTTTCACCCCTGGGACCTTTACCACATTGGTTAGGGAATGGCCAGGAGTTTTCCCCACCCATGTGCAGGCATAAATGTGCCATTCCTAGAACCTTCCTCAGAACTCTCTAGGTCCTGAGAAAAATCAGAAGAAGGACTGCCCTTCTATCAGAAGGAACTGTAGGAAGACTTGACTACTTGCCTTGAACCCAGGACCCCAAAAGTGAATCCAAAGGTCAGTTGGCTGACCTCCTGTTTAAGCTACAGGGCTACAACAAGCTTCCAGGGGACTTTTTCCACTTCCTGGTTGACCAAACCCAACTGGAACCTCTCCTGGTCCCTTTGCTGGCTACTGTTGGAGTGAGTCCTGATGCCCAAATATTGTTCCCACAGGTCCTGGACCCCTGGTTGTAGTCAGAGTATACTCCTCCCTGCCTAACTGAAAGCTTCAAAGGACCCAACACTGAGCCTTGCCACTAACAACCTTCGTCAATAGCTTTTCCAGATTTAACTGCAAACAGCACACAATCAATGGCTTCATCATATTAGATGCCAAGCAGCACCCAATGAATGGCTTCTCAGTCCCCTATGTAGAGCAACGTTTGATCTACTCCGAGACCTCATACAGCAGCTCCCCATCATCGTTGAGCACTTCCTTGGATTGATGACACAACATTTTAAAGATCATAATACATGACACATTTACTGATGAAAGAAACGGAAAGCTGAAAGCACACTTTGCACATGTTAGACAGAGTGACACATGAAACCGAGACAAGTGTAGTAGAAGCACCGTAAAAGCGTGCTTTAAAATGCAAGATGAAGAAAACATACAAAGCAAAATTAATACATATAAACGAGTTGCACTATTGTGAATTTCTTATGAACATGTTGTTTATTAGCATTTATTGATAAAAATGTTGCTATTAATAAAGTGGCCTAGTGTTTCTAATGCCTTTTGTTTGAATGCATGAATAATACTAGAGATTCTATAGTTTATGAAACGTGAAAAATTAATTTTGTAGTGTGAATTTATAAAATTATATACTTTTATGAATATTGAGAAACTTTGTGGTAGTAGGGTATTTCTAACGTTAGCTATTTCCATGTAATAATGTCTGTTGAAAGTTCTACATAATCCCTATTTGAATCAATTTTGTTACACTATATTTCATATTTATTTAGAGTTTATTTCATTTCAAATTTGTAATGCCAATTTAAAGGCTTTTTCGAAAATGCTTTTTCTCTAATGCTGACCTTTCCCCTGACCTAGTACAATGATCCTTTTACAACTAGTGAAATGTTGCTTTATTTGTTCTGTACATGTATAACTTTCACATTCCTAAATGTTTCTTCGAAGTTGAGAGTGAATTATTCCTGTGGAACAGGATTTCACCTTCTACGACAGACTGATACTTTGTATTTCTTTTTCAACAATGTTGGCCTATGTGGACTTTCAAATCTTTCGTTTTTCATGACTAGCATGGGAAAGCATCTTACTGTTGCGAATGTCCTAGGTGACATTATGTGAATCTGCACATATGACAGTCTTTCGATGGTGGTGTGATGCTACATCAGTGGGACCTTGTTAGAGACTTTATAAAAGAAGAAACCCCAAAGGAGGGGCAGCACTCAACGCCATTCTGATTTTTCCTACTTTGAGGCAACACCATACTTTTTCTTTTCCCTTGCGTGTCGGCGCTATGCTAATTGATTTTTGATGATTACTAAGAACTATCCACTTACTTTTGGACTTCTTTGCTCATGCTACAGTTGGTAGCTGATGGACTAAAACCTTTTTTTCCATATCATTTTCCTTTATTTCTTTGTTTTATGCTAATAAACTCGCCCTTAATGGACTTCCAATCTGAAGCCTTTCCCTTCTTTGTAGGATTTGAGCTGTTAGACAAACTAATTATTCCTCTGACTTTAATGGTAGTGGGACTCTGTAACTCTGTAAACTGATTTTTATAATAACCATCCGATAAAGCCTTGCCTAAATGTTTGGCACTTTAATGCAAGCTGTGATATTCTTAACTAAAATTCTCAAAAGATTGCTTATTGCTATGGATTTTGAATCTTTAATACAATTACCCAATTAATCTAATACCTATCTGAGTTTATTATTAAGTCTTGTTGGTTATTCCATTTATACCATGCTATTTTAGAAATCATTTAAATGAGTTGCAGGGAGAATCAGCAAGCTCTGTCAGACATCAAGTATTACTTCTCTTGTTTTGTGTTGCTGTTGCAGAGCTTTTGGTCTGTATAATTATAGTCTGACTTAACTTCTTCAGGAGGTTGGGTCTTCCCGATGCTATTCTTTATTTTTACAGGATGATCTTGCGAGTGGTGTATCTAAATCTGATCTTAAATTTGTGAGTTAGCTGTCAATTAATGGTCCTCATTGGACAGCTAACATGGTGTTTTGGCCACCCTAATTTCCACCCCTCCTATCGGCAGAGAAAGATTCATCAGGGGATCATTGCTTCTGTGGTAAATGGAAATGCTGCAGATTTACTAATTATAAAGGGCCCAGTACTGTAGGAGTAAGGAGAATAAGCGTATAATACAATTTTACCACGCTTGTGCTGCAACAAGATCAAGTAGCATCAAGGCACGGGGTAGCAACAATTTGAAAAAAATCATTAGCATACTGTATAAACACATCTGGTCATACATAATAATTGTAGACATTCTGACCAGCATGTAGAAAGCGGATCAAATATACCCAACAGTCTGTTTGTGGTGCTAGATCACACATGCAGACCCATCCGGATTATTAGTGTTCACAAAATAGTTTACGTCAGTGAGTATCTTGTAACCACTTAAAAAGCTATGACAGAACATAAAACATAAGTCATCCATCCTAACAGATGGGGTGGATGAGAAACACATGTTGAGGGACCTAGAACAGAGACTGTAAAGTGGTGGTATACAATAAGGGCCTCATTATGATGTCGGTCAAAAAGGCTCCGAACGGCATTTGGATTTTCGTACCCCTTGTGTCGGAACCCATGTTTCCGACCGACTCGGAAACATTTCCGACCGACCAATTACGATAGAAGTTAACCGTTCGGTCTTTCTGACTCGGTTTCGACTGGCATTCGGAGACTCTTAGTTCATCGGAGCTGAGTCGTACATCTCTATGGACCGCGCTTCCAACCGACGCATTACGATGTCGGATTCGGACAGCCTTTCCCAATCGGTCTGTCTGACACAGAACGGCTGACGGAAACTGAATTTGGGGACCCGTAGCAGGCCCCGATTCACTCAAAGGCCTCCGGTTGGGGTCTGTGGGGGTACCCATGTGACCCCTCGTTACAACCATGCACAGTGTGGCAGGCACCATGGGGTGCCCACCACAGGGTGCAAAGTTTTCTGCAACCACACCTTTTTTCAATGGGAGCCTGTGTTGGCGGTCGGAACACAGGCTCCCATTGAAGTCAATGGGAGTCCGACCGAACAGTGTTAGGAAACATCGTAATCGGTCTGTTGGACTCGCCCAACACGAGTCGGTCGGAAACGATTCCGACAAGGAGTCGGCCGGATTGCTTTCCGTCTGACATCGTAATAAGGCCCTAAGTTAGAGAGAGAAGGAAGAGTATAGAGGCAATTAAAAAGCAGGACAAGACGGAATTGGGCAGATAGAAAAAGAGAATTCCATACTTTCGGTGTTGAATCTGGAATTGATTGCTTCATTGTGCACTTTTGTTGAAGGCAGACACAACAAGGATTGTATCAACACTGAAGGAGTTATTTAGAGTTAGGCTTGCTACCCTCTGTTCTGCCAATGAGGCAGAGGCATGTATTTTGCTGCCCTAGCAGAATATAGCCCACCATTCTCCACCTGCCTGCAAAGCTCTCTGGGACTTCAGAAGAGCTGCCACCACATTGGCTCCTCTGAAGACACTGTAGGCTGCTAAACAAACATATTTGTTCTTCAAAAACATACTCTCAAATTGGGAGATTGTTTTTGAAAAACAAAAAACGATTTGCCTTACTACTCTAAGGCCCTCATTAAAGGTTTGTTGGAATAGAATGTAGTATTTACCAAACGTAGTAAATTCCATCACCTTAGGGAGAAGCGGTTACCAAGTGTGGTCTTCAACAAAAAAATGAAGCATACTATGCAGAATAATATTTAACGCACCAAAGTTTACATTTTGTGGCTTTTGTGCCAGTTGTATTTTCCAGGCCTTTCCCTTCAGTACATTTTGGCAGGTTTGACCGGCTGGAATGTATTTGGGGAGAAACTGCAAGGGTGTGATAATTTTCATACATTTGGTAACTCCAGTCCCTGTGGAAACTCCTGCTTGCACAGGTATCAGAATTTAACCCATAACTCATAGCGAGGGCCTCAGATTTATCTTTCAGGGTGTGATGGGGTGATTTGTTCTCTTTTCAGGATCATCAGGCTTTTCCTGGCTTTCCCGAAAAGAAAAAAAGTAGATCCGAATGTCCATCCTTAACCCGTTGCGTGCGCCCGTCGGCCAACAGCCGTCGCGAGCACTACCTCTGTAGTGCTGCGAACGTCCGTTGGCCGACGCGGCCCCGCCCACTCCGCTAAACCGCCGCACCGCGGCGGACTTGCCGCCGCGGTTAAGCGGGTAATAGGACAGACTGCCTCAGGTAGTTAGACCGACACCCAAAGTCCACCTGGTTGTTGGTCTAAGCCATCAGCAGAGCCAGGGGGCACCGCCGGTGTAAACATGATAGTAAACCCATCTTTAGATAGGGCAGTCATACCATCAGTTTGGCAGACACAATACTCCACCACATTTGTGGCATAGTGCTGTGTCTGCCAAAATCTAACTAACCTCCTAAATAGTATGCAGGAATTCCCTCACATCTTCCATTTCTTTGCCAGATATTGTTAGAGATTAAAGTGAACACATTTCTAAGGTAATCTCCCTGCTTCAGTGATCCCCTGTGCTTAACTTTCTTCAACTCACACAAAGTGCTTTGAAACCACCTCTGGTCAGTTTCAATATCTTAAAAAACACAACAAGTAATAAAAAAGTAAACATCATATTATGAGACTTACATATTTTAAGGCAAATGCGACGTATACTAAAAGATATTTAGAACATTTGGTTGATGGCTTTTAATAAATGCTAAAAATAATAATTTGTTTTTTATATAGCACTTCATTACACACTTACCTTCCAATTGCTATAAGTAGGAGGTGTTCCTATTGCACAATTTAATGTTTGTCAAACTACTAATTTTGGAAGGATTGAAACCTCTGTGGACTATTTCGGAAATCATGATTTGACTGTCAATCGCCACAGGTTTCAATAACAAATATTCACTTAGCCATCCTGTAGGCTAGGGGAACTGTGTTAATAATTGCAATACATTTTTAAAGTCTGTCATGAGTCTAAAGAAAAAAATACATACCTCTGTGGCAATGATGAAAAAAGCTCCCAGGATAACAACTATTTCACCTGCCAATCTTAAGAAGTCCATTCGTGTAGAATATGCTTCCTGCCAAGTATAAAAAACTTGGGTTTATTGTAATAAATACAGATGTCAAAATGTGATAAACATTAATTATAGGCAAAGCAGGAAACAAAACAAGACCACATACACCAAAGTTAGCATTACATTTTTCACAAAAGAACATATGTAAATTTGCTCAGTTGAAAGACAAGCTTTTCAAGCGCTTGGCTAGGTTGTGCTTGGTGATGGGTGGTAAGATTACAGAAATGGAGATTCTTGCAATCCAGGTTAAGCAACAACTGGATTTTCAAATGGATTTTGCATTTTATCCAAAAAAACAGGATTTTCTATTGGCCCCTCCATCTTTAAATTAGGTCCAAGGTGAGACCAAGCTAAGAGTTTGTCCTGGAGAGGTGTGCACAAGTAGTAACACCTAACCCAACATGAATGAGGACACATATGAGAATCATGTGGAAACAGCAAAAAACACCAACACCAAATCCATTTATAATGGGATTTAATTGATAGAAGCAATAATTCATGGCACTTTTTACAGAATATAGACAATATCCCTTAAGGTAGATACATTCAAAGAGTAACATAAGAGAGCAGACAATATAAATAAGGTTTCTTACATCTCTGTGAAACAATGCCAGAGACACCTTGTTGGCTTTCACAACAAATATCAATGCACTACAGAGAAACTGCTGGGCCACATGCAACATCATGCACTACTGTTTGTCCGAAATCGCCCATATGTGCAGTAATACAGTCTTTTATACCTATTGAGTTGTCAATTATTATTATAGGGCACTTCCACAGCCAGAGCAGTGAATATTTTAGTTACGGCTCTCCCACTGTGCTTGGGAGAGCCACAGAGCTTTCATTTTGTGTTTTTCTTTTTCTTTTGGTGTGCCTGGTCCCACCCTTGCATCCTGACTTGGCTTTCCTTTGGGGGCAATGGGTGAGACAGCCCCCAGCTGCCCCAGCCGGCTCTCCGCCTGGTCAACTCCTTTCACTGCCGGAGTGGGAGATAGCAACTTGGATTATTCCTGTCCATTCCATTAGGGCAGGGTGTTTGCACCGCGGGGGCCGCCCAGCTCACCCCAGACACAGGAATGGGGAGTGGCAGCAAGTCAACTGCTATTGGTGGGGGGCGCAACGGTGGTCCCCCTGATTTCTCCCAAGTTGGGGACCAGAGATGGGGTCCTCTACCCCTTTCATTCTCCTTGGAGGGGGGCACAACAGTGCTCTTCCTCATCTTGTGTTAGGGATCCAGGGAAAGGGTCCAAGGCCCTTCTTTGAATGGTCCCTGGGCCTCAGAGAGCTCTGGGGAGGGGTCCCCATGCAAGCCCCACCCAGGCTCATTAATAATGAATGCACCTTTGCACTGACTCCCGATCACTGACCCACCCTGGGGGTAAATTCAGAATTCGCAGCTGAACTCCACGCGCTACATGGGCTTATTTTTCTCCTGGTGGTGACCTCTAGCCACCCAAAGAAATTTCAGTGTTTTCCACTGGCTCCCTGCACCAGCCTTTCTCCTTTACCTTGTTCTCTGGTGCTCTTCTCCACTTGTTTGGGAGCAGAAGTCCGTATCTTACCCCAATTGGTCCTTAGGATGTGTAAGGGAACCAGCTTTACTGGTCCTGGAGAGACTCCCTGGTCCTGGAGTCAACTGTAGGCAAAGTCTTTAGCCCGTTAGGACATCAGGGGGCATATCCTTCCAGTTGTCCATTGCTACTACTGCCATCCAGTTCCAGTGTCCAAACCCAACAACAACTTTCCCTTGTGCAAGAGTTTTTAAAAGAGGGTGGAAGAAGCCAGTCATCCCTGCCAAATCCTAGGGTACCACATCGCTCCTCCACTCCTGTCCCAACCCTTCTTCATAGCATGCTGGGACAATACCAGATGGCGCCATCAAGAAGTCGCTATTCACATGTTCTCTGGGGGCATCAGCTCCACTCCTAGCTGACGTCACTGCCAGTGACTTTCCCACCAAAATGTCAAATGGGAGCCTCCTACCTGTGTTCACTCCAGTTGTTTGGGCTTCCTCCTTTGTTCAGTGGCCTGGGCTGCCCCAGACTTGGCACAATGCGACAGCTAATTAACAGATGCAGATTTTCTTCCCCACCCCTTCGTTCTCGGGAGCAGAGTGAAGCACTGTTACTTACTCCTTTTGTTTGATAAGGCCGTTTGTTCTCTATGCTGGGGAACAGGGTAATTAACTTGGCACATCAGAGTAAAAAAAGGCCTGGACCTGATCCTGAGCTGAGCCAGAGAAATATGAAAATTCAGGAAGACCCATCAGGTGCACAAGTAGGACCTTGGGCCTGCATATTCAAACTGGACACACATGTTTCACCCCTGTTTCATACCTTATGGGACTTTGTAGGCCTAAGGGAAGTGAAACTGCACTCTAAGGCAGATTTTCCCAGATCTATAATATAGTGTCACTACAGACAAATCAGAAAACTATACTGATTTTACCTATGAGTGCCCACTAATATTATAAGCAGGACCACTGCCATTATGTGGCAGGAGAGGGCCAAATCATGCAGCAGGTTTTAGCCAATTATGTGGCAAACAAAACCAAATTATGTGGCATAAAGCGTCACATTTTGTAATAGTATTACTTCATTATTGAGTCATTTGTAAACTTGGTACACTGTCTGGACATTGGTTGCACCTCATTAGTACCAGTTTAATACCCAAATATAGCAATATGCAACAGAAAAGTGACCAGTCCAGTTTTGCAAATGGTCTACCAGCGCGCTGCAACACTTGTTGCTGCATTTTTTAGTAACTTTTGAACCGCTTGAGCTAGAAACAATTTTTTTGGGGTTACAATTTGCAGCTATTGCGGCAGATGACAGATTATGTGGCAAATGCGGCAAATCTATATTTATGCGAAAATCACCACAGCTACACAATCGCATAATTCCAGTGGCCATGATTATAAGGCCTATTTAAGGTCAACATCTAACCTTGCAGAGTTTGTGCTCACATGTGTTCACGTGCATCCAACCAAGTGCCCCTTACCCTAGGTGGGTCGCAGTAGCCTCATCTTATAAGGCTGACACTGGCAGTAAACACACACAGCCCATTTACTGTGTGATTACTGCGGGTGAGACATACATAGTGAAACTCACCCACATTAAAATGTCCAAAACCGGATGATCAAGAAAAGCAAAAAAAAACTGGCCATACCAAATGGGTGGAACCCAATTGCAACAAAGACACTCTGAGCAAATGCAGCATGTCTTCACATTTCCGCACAGCATCAACTAAACCAAGTTAACCCTCATGTGACATCGAGATTCTTGGTCAGGGTTAACCCTTTGTACTACAGCGTAATTACCGCTAAGATGTAATAAATTGAAGAAACATGAAAGACTTATTCTTTCACACTGCACAGCACCAACCTGTTCCCACATTAGTGAAAATTCTCCATAGGCCAAACTCTCACCAAAAGAAGCACAATCAATGAATAATGCTGAGAACTTGGCTACATAAATCAATCCTACATCACTTCACTAGATGCCGAGCAAAAATGTTGTACTGTATTCTTTCCTATAAAAACAGTGAAGGTAATGTCCACACACACACAAACACACACAGGCACTCACACATATCAATGTTTCATCTACATCCATGGGCTTTGATAAGAGACAAGTTGCACTTAAGTCATAAATTCATGAAATAAAATATATTAAACTAAATATATTCATGTCACAGGCCTGCCATGCAATAGGCAAGCGAAATATGATCAGCGTATACATTTCATGGCAATAAATATAGTTTGCTGGTTTATCAATATTTGACCTTTAAGCAGTAACTATCTGTAAGCAATACCTGGGATATGCGAATAGTCAAAATAATGGAATAAAACAGACGAAGGTAACAGACGTCCAAGTGACTTGCGGTATCCATATATCCATATATAGGCAGCCACATTTTCCATAATAGAGGACATTCCCTTGTGACGAGGACCATAACCTTTTAAAGTACATTTAAAAATGGGGTTTTGGATGTGCACCACTTTTTAACAAAGATGTTTTGGTCCTAAGGAGGGCACCAAATTTAAGATACAAGCCCTGAAATTAGTCGGCGATTCACAGAGTGTTATATGTGAGCCAACTAATGCCTAGAGTAACCATAATAAGATATTTGTGTTTATAATGGTATCTGAAAAAGGTATAAATAATACATTGGGCTTTACTGATAACAGCTTGTTTTTTTAAACGCATTTAATAATGCTTTTGAGCAGGCACATACATAAGAAGAATGTTTAATATGGGTACCTGCTAGTGAGGTGACCCCAGAATGCTAACACTGCAGAACCAAGTCGGCCTAAAGTTACATTTTGTCACAAAGAAGTTGTTGAGAAGTTAGATAAAACTAGCATGCACACATTCCTCTACCACAGTATTGTGAAAATTCCTCATAACCTTTAAGAGCTCAGCCAGTCTTTGGCATGTCTTGCAATGTATATTATGACATCAAATTGAAGTCTTAGTATTTGGGGGACCTTTTCCTTATAGTGCAGGATTTAGTGTGCACCCAAAATAATGGAAAATATTACTACTTAATAAACAGCTATATTATATTGGAGTCAAATTCTCACTGATTTCTATTAGTATTTAGAATATGATTGTTGGAAGGTGTGGTCTATTCGTTACTCTAACTTCCCTACGGTGTCTTGGTTAGTTAAAAAACACAACCAAGGTTGTTTCTCAAAAATTATTACATGGTTGTTGCAAGACATCATGGAGTATGTAACATGCATCCTTGGAGGACGCCAGCATTCCAGGAGGCATCCTGTCAGGGACCTCACCCTCCTATCCCCATAAGGATCTTAGGTGGCTTTGACATATCACTGGTGCAGGAACAAAGCAAGACCAGTAACAACAAGCATTGGCATAGCCAATAGGTCTCGCCTTTGGGACCTTATAAGTATTTAGTTATGCAGCACAATATCCTTGGTGCAACAACATCAACCGTTGCATGGCTAAACACTTATAAGGTCCTTACAGGGGCCTTTGCAATTTCAAAACCACCCCAATTTGCAAATGTGGGCCACTTTTTAGCTACGTAATTTGCTAATAAGGCCCCTTCCTTTATTTATTTGTCCCCAGGCTTGTTTCCTGTCCCAGTCTGGCCCGACGCATAGCTTACATATAGAACTGGTTTTGAAAGCATCGTATCCAGTAGGGCTGACTTTGGTTAGTGTTGGTGGGTTCGTACTACCAAGATTATTTCCAGTAATCTGTCAACGTTCTAATGTGGGTAATAGAATAAGCCACTATCAAAACTGATTTAATAACCATTTGAGTAGGTCTGTTAGAGTGATGCAAAACCCAGCCACTCCCCTCTAGGGGTGTAATTTGGAGGACTAAGACTGACCCTGTACTCTACAAAAGTAAGCCTGCCTAGTTGGGTAGACTTAGGGTATTGTTACTAGAGATACGGATCGCTTTTAATGCAAGGACCTGCAACACGCAATGCTTTTTTAGTAACTTTTGATCCATTTGAGCGGGAAACACATTTTGTTTGCAGATTTTACCAAATATGTATCGGGTGATGGATTGTATGGCAAATCCATAATTATGCGGAAAACGCCACATCTCCTGATTCCAGTGGCCCTGATTGTAGGGTGGTTAGACTTTGCCGAGGCTCGACTCATGACTTGCAGGTCACAGCTTTTGTCGGTGGCTTGAGTAATCACCCGAGGGGATTACTGGCTTGTTTCCATTGGAGGGTTTCTGACAGGTTAAGTGTTGTGCAGTACACATCGTATGATTGTCCCGTCAAGCTTGTATTGCTTGAGTGGTAGTTACTGATCCTTGCATTGCCTCTGGTTCTTGAGGCAGAACAGTGTTTTGCCCAGGATTACACGTTTTGTACATGGGGAGGCTGGGATTAAGTGTATCGGCGTTATAGCACATCTCAGTATAGAACGGTGTAGTAAGTATTTCTGTTGACTAGATGAAATGCCCTCCCTCCCCAGCACAAAGCATTTTATCCACATTATTTTTGGTGGGTACGTACAGTTTTGGTGAAGTGCACCGGGTTGTGTTGATTACGCATCAGGCTTCGCCCTCCTTGGAAGACATTGCATTGGCCCAACCACCACCCCTGCATAGGACACCACATGCAGCACGCTGCGAGGGGGCGGGGGTGTCTCCTTGACAGGTGTTGACCAAGTTCGGTCTTTATTCTGCAGCAGCCCCCCACCTCGCACACACATGGATGCCCCCTACCCACAGAGGTGTGTGATGTTTGCCTCGAACACAGAATGTACTGGCACTAGCTGGCTGCCTGAACACCCGGGGGGATGGGGGGGGTGAGAATCCATTAGCATGGCAATCGGGGAGGTGGAAGGGGGCATGACTCAAGGGAAAACAAACAGGGTGGCTGCCATGTTTTGTAACAAACAGTACAATTGCCAAGACACTGTCTGCGACCGAAGCCTGTTCTAAGAAGCGCACGCAAGTCCTGAAACAAATCACCCGAGCAGCTGCTATTTAAGATTTTTAATGTCCTATTTTTGCTTAGCACTCGCTTTTAGTCTAGAGACTCGCCTAAATACCTGATGCGACCTGTCCCTTTCTAGGGCGCTGCGCGCGGAGCATGCGTCGTTGGGATCCGAAGTGTTTGCTAAATGCCTGGCTGTTCGTCGAGGCGCTTGCAGCTGTTAGAAGCCCCGTTTGTTACAAACGGGACGCTGTTCTTGTCCGTCTGATTTAACCGATGCTCCTCCGTTGCTTGCCAGGGTCGTGTCCTCTGTAGTCTTTTGTTGCAAGAGCATCTTAAAACTGTTCGGTTACTGAGTTCTGTCGGTCACAGTGAGAACATCTCTGAAATTGTGTTTCTGTAGCTCTGCAAGAAGTGAACTTTGGTTGCCAAGAGAAAATCAAGAAGTACAAACTCGAGCAAAAGTGAAAGCGTTTCCCTTGCGGGAGCGAGCGGCGCCAGGAGCGATAATTGCTACCATATGGCGCCGCTCGCTCCCGCAAGTGAATCGCCAAACGTGCACGCGTTGCCATTGAAGGCAATGGAACGCGTGCACGTTTTTGGCTGAAAAGCCGAAGCGATTCCAAAAGGTCTTTTTGCCTAAGCAGCGCATGCGCGCTGCGTAGGCGAGACCTAAAAAGGGCTGTAAATTTAATAGATGCAAAAATTCTCACAATTTTGTCCCACAGTAAGCATATATTATTTTGAGGACAGCAACATAAATATTTAGTGAGTGGTTTGTCCTGTTGCCTATTTCTTTCTTGTTTTCAATTTGACTTCAAAGTCACAATTCTGGCCCTACTCCAATACACTTTTTATTAATTAATAAGTGTAAGCAAATGCCTCTTTTTGTATGTTCACCCCTATTTTTTATTTGATGCTGCTGGAATTTTGACCCTGTGAGCTGGGACTTTGTTAACCAGGCCCCAATGCATGTGTTATGATCCCTCAAACATGTCTGATTTGGCTATACTCTTGATTCACATATTGAACTGATCTATAAGGCCCTAGTGTATGGTACAAAAGTGTACCCACAGCCAGTAAGGTAACTGCCATTGGTGGCCTGCAACACATACTGTGCCACAACTAAAGTGACAATGCAAAACATGTCTCTAGGTCTGCCCCTGCAGCCTGGGTGTACAGTTTCAAAATTGCTAATTTGGTCTGGCCAATAAACCTTTTGCCATGCCTAAAGCTTCCTTTTTAATACTTATAAGTTATTAGAGGGCTTCGCTGGGACTTACGTTGAGTCGCGTTGCATTGATGGTGAAGCCTTCCTGGGCATGAACTTTGGACTTCTCCCGCTCTGAGCTTTCCTGCCTTCGTCGATGACTGCACTGAGACCTGTGCTTCAGCAACCTATTGTCGTCAAGCCCCACTATGGATTCAGCTTGCCACGACTTGTTGATAACAACTTTTTCTCCATAAAATTTCAAAGTCCTAAGGTAACTTTTTGACCTAGGCCAACCTGAACCTCGTATCCGACCAGTGCTTCATCTCAGTCGGCCTCCAACCTTACCCTTGTCCCTTTCTAGCATGACCAGTTACCCGCCGTTGACGCTTTGGTCCTTTTTGGCACTATTTTTATTTAAAATTTAAAAACTCATATCTCTGCTTCTCCTTATTGGATATTTGTCGTTTTGTTGTGATTTTGCTCATTAGAATATTATCTATTTTTATAAATTGGAGTTGGATTTTTATTGAGCTGTGTTTTTGACCTTTTGTTTTGATACTTCTAAATGCTTTACACATTTTCTTAAGTTAAGCCTGCTTGCTCTGTGCCAAAGCTACCAGGATTTGAACTCAGGTTTAAATTACTGAAACCTTTACTAGACCGAACAAGAATAGTAACATTATTACTGTTTGTCGACTACCATACTCCTTAACTAATAATCCGCTTTCTCACAGCAAGAGCTACAGAGTACCTGAGACTTGGTAGGCAATTTTCGAAGACATGCAAAGGGCAAGGCCCGTCAAGTTGATCTGTTTCCCATTTTGTTCCCTAATTATGAAAACTGTGCAAAAAGCAGATGCAGTTATTGTGCATCCACTAAGTGCAACATTGGAAGGTATGGTACCACAAAATTCCGTGTTTCAAATGTAGGAATGGGGGTATACTGGGCTACGTGTCTGTGTTTTTCTCGTTTCAAGGACAGCAAACCTGATATTTGTGCTGTTTGCTTGCATGGTATGTGCTAGGTGTAACCTAGCAAATTTGAGTGTGCAACCCAAACAGGATTTTTCCACGGTCCTCGGAATGAGAGCCATGGTGTTCCGTTTTAAAGTGGCTTAATCACTACTTATACCCACTTTAATCAATTGTTTTACACTAAGATTTCGACATTTTTCCCAGTCTGTTTTTTACATTCTCCATATAAGACTTGGTAAAACCTTAAAGATTCTTTTTCAACTAGCCTGGTACCTGCATTATGAAAGTACATGTTGTAATTTCTAGCAAAATGGCAATTTGCTCCTACACTAAAATTAAACAATGCAACCATTAGAAAATATTAATTGATATCTCAGCATTACTACTATAATACAGAGATGAAAGAAATGTGCAGATTCCTGAACAATGTGAACATGACTTTTAAGTGGATGACCCAAAGACTTGAATCTGGGTTTAATAATTATGTTTGGCGTGTGGAGAGGAAACATACCTAACGCACGAACATGCTAGAAAATTACAATTGGGTCAGAATAGTGGTAAAATACATGAAGACGGACATAACGTAGTGGTTCACGGTGTAGGACCCATGGTGCAGTGGTATGTGATATAGTTGAGGTTTATGGAGTAACAGAAAATAACCTGACCAACTTATGGTTCATTCAGAACTACTGACAATATTGGAACTGGTTAAATGAAGAATATGCATGGAGATTAACAACTTTTACAAAGATATTGGGGTGTGGCCAACATTCGCACAAGATGGCAGTACTCTTTTAAGGGTGTGTGGCCAGCGTCTCCCCAAGATGGCAGCGCTATTTTAAGCTCCGTCAAGCCTGCTGCATCGATTGCCCAATTCCTCAGCCCACAACGATCTTCTGTGCTCAGGAACCTCAGACCTCTGCCCTGCTAACCCTGGGTCAACGTATCCGCAACACCTCCTGGCACCGCGGGAGCTCAAAATCCCTTTATCCTCAGCACTGGGTGAGGAGCCGATCGGAAGCAAGATGGAGTCCTTTGTTTGCTGCGGACGCCGAACACTCCGATAACCTGTCTTCCCCTGAATCCAGTGTGACGATCCTCAGCCCCAAATCAGAACCCAAGGTCTCCTCTTGGATTAACATCAAAGGTAGTTTGCCTGGCTTGTTGTGATCTTCCAATGGTGGCCTGACCCTCATGCCTACTCTTTGTCAACAGCACTGGTGCACTTAAGGACCTGTACCCCGCACATCCAATGCTGCCTTTTAAGCCATTGAAGCGCTTGGAGTGATTGCCTAAATCCAGGTACCATTTCTTCAGCATTGTGGGTTATTCACTTGCAACTGCCCTGTCCTGCTAAATGTAGGGTGCACTGGGTGGTGAATTGCTCTGGCCAGCAGTGACATCTTCTGAAACTACTTCATAGGTTTGTTGCACCTGCATTTCTCATCATCCTGTTGTCACAATAATTTTCCGCAATTCTCCGTCACCATCACAAGTTGCTCAGTCCTGGTCACCAAAGAGCTCCAGGATCCATTAATATGGCAGAACACAAAGACCATAAAACCCACAAGAAGAAGGATGGTTAGGGTGGTCTGAAAATAACTAAGTAAGACCCCCTGATCCCAGAATCACCAGTTAAAGACAGACAGGAGAGCCATACCACTCTGGAAGTGATCCTTAAGAAACTGAATGATGTCCACGACATAGCACAGATCACAAAGACAAACCCAGACATCCTACAAGTAGAAGTCTCCGCCATTCTTGGTTCCTATAATTAGACTCTCTCGGATGGGTGGTCGCTCCTTTGCTTACCTTGGTCCTATCTTGTGGAACTCTCTTCCCATCTCACTTCGCAATGAAACAAGTTTTGTGAACTTTCGCAAATGTTTGAAGACCTGGTTGTTTGACCAATAATTCCTTATCTCTTCTTTCTGTCAGGCTGGCGCTGGGAAACCCTTGTTGGGTAGCTGTGCGCCTTACAAAACTAACTTAACATAACATAACATTTGGAGAGACCTTAAAGAACTAAGAGCCTGATTTAGATCTTGATGGATGGGTTACTCCGTCACAACGGTGACGGATATCCTGTCCACCAAAATATAAATCCCATAGGATATAATGGGATTTATATTTCAGTGGACAGGATATCCATCACAGTTGTGATGGAGTAACCCGTCCACCAGGATCTAAATCAGGCCCTTACTCTTCGAGTGATGAACACTGAAAGCCGAATAAGTTTGATGGAGGACCTGCTAACGACCAAACACCTACTCAAAAATGACTCCTTGCTGGTATCTCTAAGATGCGAAATCCCCAAACTGGAGGACTGCAACAGGAGAGGTTACCTCAGAATCTTCGGTCTACCTGAAGGGGTAGAGAATAAGACCCCCTCACCAATTGCCTTCCTGGGATAATAGATACCATTGATCCTAGATATTATGTTTAAGAAAGACTTTGAATTAGAGAGAGCTCACAGATTACCTACCTTCAAATATAAGAAAACCACATCACCATGTGCCATGATCTTCAGACCCCTGCGTTACCAGCATTCAGAGCTTATCCTTGCAAAAATGAGGAAGATTAAATCACTCTCCTGGCAAGGCGCTAAGACTTCTTTCTCTCAGGATTACACCAGAGACACTATCTCCAGAAGGAAGGGATTTCTGTCACTCAGGAAAATGCTGTTGGACAGAGCGATCCAACATTCCTTTATTGGTTCATCCAAATTTAAAATCTTCTACAAAGGCCAGTTCCAGGAACCTGCAGAACTGATAACTTTCCTGGACAACACGCTAGATTCCCGAATGGAAGACTCCCAGAGTGCCCCCAGTTGACCTGTTGTTCTGCCCCGAACATCTCTACATATCCGGGGCCATGCTGCCACACTGGCCCTCACCTCGACATGTGACTGCCTACTATATCTACCACGTGTGCTTTATGCTAATTCACACTACCATATTCCAAAGTGTTTATTTCTCACTTGTGCCAAACCCAATTGGTATTGTCGCCCATTGAGCGGTGTTTTTTGTGAGTATCATTGTTACAACACGCTATCATATGTTGTAACTGTATAATATTCTGGTTTGTCCTACCAACTATTCTGACTCCTATTCCCACTTGGACATGCTCTGTCAACCTTAGGTAGTGGTAATCATTCTTAATATTTCTCTGCCAACCGTCTCAGGTTGATACTTGCAAGCCATAAGTAAAATATACCTATGCTCCCACAGGCTTGCTATACTCTCCTTAGTTCGATAACTTGCCAACCATGCTTTACATTGTTCGTATATGCATGCAAATTACTGTAACATAACCTTTAGCTCATTCCAATGTATACTGTTACCCATCGAGTCGTGTGCTTTTTATGTGTTATATATCCATGATGTTACATGTTGCCATATGTTTTTATTCCATAATTCTCAGGGTCGCCCTACCCACTGCTTTATCAAATTTTGTCAACCATGTTTAACAGCAATACTACTTAATATGTTTTTGACCACTGTTTCTAGTTCAATTCCGCATGCCAATAATGGAACATACCTGAATGAGAACATGTTCATTATACTCATTTTAGTTCCCTAGTTTGCCCACTAGGTTCCACATTGTTTATACATGCCTGCTATGTGATATTATATGTATATTACAAATATGTTTGCCCCACATACTTTATGTCCACCTGGGCTGTGTTCTTCATCTATCCCACCTACTGATCGATGCGCCTTTTCTCTTTCTTGCATGTGATACTCATCGCCCTGTTTTCTTACATCTTGTCTCTTAGAAACATTCCCCCTCCGGTGGTGGTTCTTTTTTATCTAAATACTCTATGTTTTTTTCATTTTCATTTCCTTTCATCGCCTTGTCTGGTTACTCCATCACCCCCCTGAATCTTGTGCTCACATGGAGTTCCATTTTACCTTGTCACATATAATGGCCCCACTCCAGGAAACGTTCACTGTTGAGTTTTCCAGCTCGGATTGTTGATCACTGTTCACCATCACTTAAGATTGTTTCCCTTAATACCAAAGGACTCAACCACCCTGTGAAGCACAGGAAATTCTCTGATTACTGTAAATCTCAAAAGTGGCTTAGTCTTTCTCCAGGAAACCAGGATTAGCTATAAAGAAGCATTATCCATGCACTCTGGTTGGGTTTCTGATATTGTCTGTTCTGCAGCAATTTCTAAGAAGAATGGTGTAATCAACTTGATCTCTAAAAATTCCGGTCTCTCAATCATCATATCAGAACCGGATAATGATGACAGATGGCTGATTACACGCCTCCAGAATAGCACCATGGAATTTTATACAGTAAACATTTAGTCTCCCACCATAGATGACCCTAAATTCTGGGACAACTTATCTGCGAAACTCTCATTCTCCCTCCAATGCCTGGATTGTCCTGGGCAGTGACTTCGACCTCCAGATGGATGCCACCTTAGACAGACAATCTGCCTTCAGATTCATGACTCCCAAAGACCTCAAAGCGATGCGTTCCCTGTGTACAGCTCGCTGTCTAACTGATGCTCTGGAGATTGCATAACCTCTCAGGTAGCGGCTTCACCTTCTTCTCCCCACCACACAATACCTTCTAAAGAATCGACTACCTTCTGGTAGACTCCTCCCTACTTCAAGTTACATCCTCTGCGTCCATACAGCCTATTGCAATTTCAGACCATGCAGCTGTTTTAATCACTCTCCAGATCCTCACCATTCAATTCAAGGGTTGAACTTGGCATATGAACACTGAGGTTCTGGAGTATATCATCATATTGAATGAGCTACACACTGAATGAGACCATTTCTTTCAAAATAATAAAGAATCAACATCTTCTCCGATAATTCTTTGCGATACCCTGAAATGCTTTTTCAGAGGACAAGTCATAAGCCGTATGTTTAGGAAAAATAACCTAATTAAAGCATCTCTTGATAGACTAACTAATGATATCAAGGCCAAAGAACTGGTATATAGACCAACTAATGATCCCTCAGACATGGCGGCACTAAAACGACCCAAATATGAATTAAACTCCATTGTCAGTAAACATGCCCATCTTTGGGTACATGCCCAGAAAGGCAAGAAACTGTTCTACTTAAATAAGGCTGGTAGATCACTAACAGCTTTCCTGAAGTTCAAACACAATTCTAATATGGTCCAGAGTATCAAATATGATCAGGGCAAATTTCAAATGAGGACAGAGGAAATCCTTAAAGCATTTCAAAAATCTTATACCAAATTATACACTCCATCCATTAATACTCACAAGGAAGCTTGTTGCAACTGGACCAATTGGTTTCCCCATCAATTTTTATAAAACCTTTGTTGACACGATTATCGAACCATTGGAATCTGCCTTGAATCATTTTGCACTTCTGGTTCAGTGTCAGGTTCTGTTGCCAAGGCCAATATCGTGTTCATCCCCAAAGATGGGAAAGCCCACTCTGACCCTAAAAACTTTTAAGTCCATCTTCCTAATAAACATGGAAGTGAAGATTTACACTAAAGGCCTTGCGGAACGCCTTGCCCCTCTGTTTCCCAAAATAGTTCACCTCACACAGACAGGATTTATCAAAGGCCACCTGGCCTGTGACAACATCTGCTTGTTCTCCCATGTAATCAAAACAACTTCCAGTCCACTCTCACCATCGGCAGAGGCCATAGCCTTAGATGCAGAGAAGGCCTTTGATAAGGTTTCATGGCCATACCTAAAAGCTGTCCTGTCAACATAAAACCTGGGAGTACACTTCGTTAGAATGGCCTTATACTCTAACCCCTCAGCTAGCATTAAAGTTTGCAGTGTCTTATCACAACCCTTTGCCGTTCAACAGGGCACCTGCCAAGGCTGCCCACTAAACCCTCTATTATTCCTCTTGGCCATTGATCCCCTTCTGGAAATGCTAAATGAATCCACAGACATCTCTGGCATCCAATTTGGTCACATAAGTCATAAAACCGCTGCGTATGCAGATGATATTCTAATATTTACAGAATCCCCCGACTCAGCCATTCCAGCAATTCTCAATATTATTGATCATTTCTCCTCTTTTTCTGATTATTCCCTAAACAAGGATAAAACTGAAGTCCTTCCTCTGAACATCCACTGTCACCCCTCCATTGTTGGCACCTCCAACTTCCAATGGAAACCCAATATTAAATACCTTGGCATTTGGTTCTGCAATGATCTCTTGGAATCAGTTGCCATCAATGAAAAAATGATGACTGATAAAATTAGAGAGTTATTGTCTGCATAAACTCCCAAACATATTTCTTGGTAGAGCAGGCTGGAAACTGTCAAAATTATGGTATCCACATTAATTAACTTTTTGATTAGTATGCTCTCCGTCCGCCTATCTTACAACTTCTTCCTTAAAATTGACAAGATTGTCTCTGAATTTCTCTGGTGAAATAAAAAAGACAGAATCAGCCTCAGTAAACTGAGAGTCTCCCCAAGCTAGGAGGCTGTAACTTTGCTAACAGGGTTAATTACCAAACAGCATACTTGGACACACAAGGTGCACTATGGTTTGAGACTGTAACTTCTAGGGAGCCTTCATGGCTCAAGGTGGACATGATAATCAGTCATCCTTTCACCCTAGAAGCAAACCTGACCATGACTCACCATTCCTACCCACACTCCAGGAAAATCTTCAGAGGCACAATTTCAGCCTTACTATTGGTAGATAAATCCCAGTCATCCAACATACATAAATCGGTCTCCCTCTCTTTATGGAATAATAAGAAACTTCAGACCACCAACTCAACATCCATCAGTTCGATATGGGCTACCAAAGGTATCTCCTTGACATCAGACCTATATTTGGACTCCAAACCGTTTATGTTTGCAGCACTACAGAGTAAACATGGTCTCTCAAATGTGGACTTCTACGACTTCCTATGAATTAAAGCAAAAGTGTCCAAGCTTGGTCCATTTCAGGAATCGACTCTTCCTAGAAAGTTGCAACTCATACACTCTAGTGGTCATACTCCATCCAAAATCTATAAATTACTCAATAATGCAAATCTACACCGAAACCGCCCTCTATTGAATAAATGGTTGATGCTTTTTTCCTCTAAAGACTCGCCACCCTATAATGAAGAAGCCTGGTCATAACTATGCCCACGACTACTTCAAAACAAACTAATCCCCTCACTGATACAAACAAAGTTCTATGCTGCGCACTTCGTTTACAGGACCCCCACCAAACTTTTTACACTAAAACTTAGAGACACTGAAACCTGCTGGACCTGCAACTACTCGCTTGGCGAAGATGAACATATGTTCTTTTCATGCCCCTGCCTTTCTTTGTTCTGGTAAAACGTCTCCTCCTAATTGCAGACATTTTTCAAAATTGTCAACCCCTTAAACTTCCCACTGATAACACTGGGCCCACACTTGGCTGATCCACCAACTGAACTCCCAGATTCAGACCTTGCTGTTCTAGACCTGCTAATCACCGTTGCACCTTATGTCATACTGATCAATTGGAAATTCATTAATAACAGGGGCGGCTGACATGGCTCGTGGGTGGGGGGACGTGTGAGGGGGTCACGAGGGAAGGTACAGGGGAGGCACAGGTGGTGCCACGTGCGGGGGAGGAGGGGGTTGAATACATTTTTTTTTTTAACTTACCTTGAGGCCGGGTCCTGCGTCTTCTCTGCTCCTGCTCTCCTGCCTCTGACAGGAAGAGGAAGCAGGCAGCCAGACTCCCTCCCCTAAGCCAATCACAATGGTGCAATGCAGTGTTGTGATTGGTCTGAGCGCCGTGACATGGCACTCAGCCAGGGGCTGGAGGGGTGGGCATGTTCTCAATGCAGGCTGTAATGCAGCCTGCATGGAAAACAGGGAAGTGCGCATGACTGTTTTAGGCGTCCCAAGAGGTCCGACCAAACAGTCATTTGCACTTAGGAGTGGGCAAACCACTCCTCCCCTGCTCCCAGAGCAGAGTAGCACCGCCCACCCGCCTTCCCGCAACGCAGACGGACACGAACCATAAAATGATAATAACTAAGTTATTATCATTTTATATTTCTAAAGTTGGCACTGCTGTGAAGCAGTGGGGCGAAGCTCCTCCACCATAGCGGAGGAGCCGCCACTGATTAATAATATCTCTTATCACAGATGGTGGTCGCAGGTTACTTACCTTAGAAGCACACATATATCCCAATCCCTCAACAAAGGAAGCCCCTCCACGTCACAAAGTATATGGGAAACACTTGACGTCTTTACTCGCAATCTGACCGTACAATAATGGAATCACCAGACACAGTCACACTACCACAGACTCCAGTCACAATATTGACTATGGTACTTCACTAACGACCCATGTGGCTCCCTTCCCCCTCCTTCTTTACCTTCACTGCTCCTTCTAATTCTTCTACCTCTCCTTAATGTGTTTTTAGTTCTACAATTCCAGGCCAACCACCTAAGAATCAGCCACAGTTCCAATGTCTTCCTGTAATGGACTATTTCCAATTGTTTTTATGAAAGATAATTCCTTTCCAAATGCTTAGTCCCTAACTACTAGCTTGCTTTAACCCGCATTTGACTTCCTGACATTGCCAAATATGCTAATCTTGTGATTTTGTTGTTACTATGCTCCAGTGTTCTCTCCGAGCCTACTTATGTAGGCATTTTGTGCTTCATCGCTTTGCTTTCACTTAAAAATGCTAATAAAATATTTAGAACAAAATAATATAACCTGTACAAAGATATTAGTCAGCAAAAGCATCTGTGCCCAAAATACAACGTGAAGTCATATCATGAATATGTATAATATTGTAATTGTAGCCAAAATATTGTGGACAGAAATATCGAAAGATAAGTGCATATAGGGCAGTACAGAATCTATCTATCTATCTATCTATCTATCTATCTATCTATCTATCTATCTATCTATCTATCTATCTATCTGTCTATCTGTCTGTCTGTCTGTCTGTCTGTCTGTCTGTCTGTCTGTCTGTCTATCTATCTATCTCATCAAAGGACATAGATATGGAGTTAGGTATAGAAAATCTATACATACTTACCTGGTGACATATTTGTTCCCAATTCTTTGGCTACAATATCAAAGTATAAAGATAATCCATTTTCGATATTCAGGACCCACACTGAATAAATGTAGTATGCATAAAGATGCATGAAGCATATTAAACATTGGAAACATGTAGAAATTACAAAACCTATAGACTGTAAAATTACACAATCCAATCAGATATTAAAAAAACGTAATAACCAATAGGCACTTTAGACAATACGAAACCCACTTTCACAAAAACAAATACACTGCTTCCATCATCTGTAGACTGTACACAGAGTGGTTCTACAATATTGATTGAAAATATATGTTTTGCACGCACTAATCCAAAGAACTGGGATTGGACAGAGATAAAAGACTGTAGATTGTTTAGTGAATGCAAGCAGTGACAAAGTCAATGGGTCTCTCTTCGTGTGACTGAAAGTTGTTTTTAACCGGTTGGCAAGTTTGCGTTTTGGTGACCGTTTGACTGGAAAAATCAGTAAATTTGGGGGTTGAGTGCATGTGTTTCTCCCCAGTGTGCATGTGTATATGTGTTTGTATGGTTTTGTGCATGTGTGAGCATGTGCAAAAAAAGCCAAAACTGCTTGCTTTATCAGTTCACTTTATACTATGAAATGAAAACTGACATTTTTTAATATGAAATTATTGCACATTGGCTTTATCGCACTCTTTTTGGATACTTTACATTACTTTGCTCCAAATTAAGGCTTTTTAGTCTGCTTCAATAAGAGATTTAATGTATTCAAGAGATGAGTTCCCTGAAGGCCAACTAAATGTGGATGAAGATAGTGTAGCTACTCTTTTATTAATTTGCGCTTGTGGAATGTCTTTAAGCCGTTGAAATTCCATGAAAGGATATGAAGACTCTGGACAAGACCACCCCACTGGCTAAACCTTGACATTCTCGATCGGACATCCAGCACACCCTAATAGATACCAGCAACACAAAATCATTCTTGGTCCCAACTTTCCCGCAAAACCAAAGGGGATGATGGACGGAGTGTTGAACATTGCAAGCACTCACCCCCAGTCAACTGATCTGGGTTTAATCCATCATCATTCTTTAGCTCACTCCGCCACCCCAGTTCAGACATGGCCATATGCAAATCAGTCTGACCCTGTGCCTCATGGGAACAGTCCAGCCCGAACTGCCAAGCCATGTCTTCCCTGGACCAGAAACAAGCATCCTGGGACCGGTTTCTGGCTTACAGCCGTCATCAGCCAGGCTATCTTGAATCCAGTGGCAAAGTGAGCAAGGGACCCACGTCTGGGCATATCCTGCCAACTTAGGGCGAACATAGCAAAACCAAAGGGGATGATGGACGGAGTGTTGAACATTGCAAGCACTCACCCACAGTCAACTGATCTGGGTTTAATCCATCATCATTCTTTAGCTCACTCCGCCACCCCAGTTCAGACATGGCCATATGCAAATCAGTCTGACCCTGTGCCTCATGGGAACAGTCCAGCCCGAACTGCCAAGCCATGTCTTCCCTGGACCAGAAACAAGCATCCTGGGACCGGTTTCTGGCTTACAGCCGTCATCAGCCAGGCTATCTTGAATCCAGTGGCAAAGTGAGCAAGGGACCCACGTCTGGGCATACCCTGCCAACTTAGGGCGAACATAGCAAAACCAAAGGGGATGATGGACGGAGTGTTGAACATTGCAAGCACTCACCCCCAGTCAACTGATCTGGGTTTAATCCATCATCATTCTTTAGCTCACTCCGCCACCCCAGTTCAGACATGGCCATATGCAAATCAGTCTGACCCTGTGCCTCATGGGAACAGTCCAGCCCGAACTGCCAAGCCATGTCTTCCCTGGACCAGAACCAAGCATCCTGGGACCGGTTTCTGGCTTACAGCCGTCATCAGCCACGGTATCTTGAATCCAGTGGCAAAGTGAGCAAGGGACCCACGTCTGGGCATACCCTGCCAACTTAGGGCGAACATAGCAAAACCAAAGGGGATGATGGACGGAGTGTTGAACATTGCAAGCACTCACCCCCAGTCAACTAACCTGGGTTTAATCCATCATCATTCTTTAGCTCACTCCGCCACCCCAGTTCAGACATGGCCATATGCAAATCAGTCTGACCCTGTGCCTCATGGGAACAGTCCAGCCCGAACTGCCAAGCCATGTCTTCCCTGGACCAGAAACAACTTTCCCGCAGACAAATAATAACATAAGGCCTCATTTTTCTTTTTCTTCCCAGCATCCCCACCTAACCCTTCCACAAAAAAGATCGGAATGAAGACAAAAGTGACCCAAGACCATCTCCCTAACCCCGCCAACCACCCCCAACCTTCCACCAAACCCATCCCACATACAAAGTCCAAATAAAACAAATAGGACTAGCCACCCCCACCGAAAAAAGACCACTAGCACTGCAATAGTCATGTGTACAGAACACCAACCCCCACCCCCAAAGCACCCCATACCAAGGATGATAGTGTGGAAAGAATAACCTAGCAAAAGAAAAATAGAAGAAAAGGGCAGGGCAAAGACTGCCCAAGAGACCCAAAACATCCCAATACTATACATGATGAAGAACCTTCCTGGAGCCAAGACTAGCTACCAGCTGACCCAGCTGACCCAGCTGGCCTGAGCTTCTAAGACAAAGGCAAAGAAATAAGCAAAGGGAAAAATGAAGAAACGATAAGAAGGCATGCCCAAGATACTGAGTCGACCACTCTGGAGCTACCTATAAAGAAAAAGGAGAAAAGAGAGAACATGAGCCAGATCCATTAATCCCTTTGTGCAGCTTCAAAACATGAATACATTTGCCCCTCATATCGAGTGTGCAAGATTGCGGGCTCCAATAATGAAACCAAAGCTCCAATCTTTTGGAGTGCTGGGATATTCTATCTCAGCTGGCAGCTCTGAACCACAGTCTTGTGAGAGAAAAAAAAGATCGAACGAAAAAATCAACTCGAGCCGCTTTCACTGGTTGTCTTGGACAAGCAGCCTTGTATATCTCCTGCGCAGAGCAGGAAGTTACCCACATATATCAGGATGGCCTAGGGGTAACGAGGATTTGATCCCTCATGGGGAGGCCAAAATGTATAGCTATGGGCTCTCTGAATCATGCTCTCCATGTCCTAGTCCCCCAAAGTAGGAAAGGCTTCCCTAAACAAGCAAACTATATTGCCTCGAGGATCATCCCCCTCTGCCCCTTTCGGAATCCCCAGAACCCTAAGGTTATTCCGATGGGACCGGTTATTAGGATCGTTGACCCTTGATGAGAGCGTGGTCATCTGGACATCCTTTCGTGAGATCTGAGTCCTGACTGCTCCAATGGCCATTTGAAGGCTTTCCTGCACATTCTAACTTTCCCAAGTAGTAAGTTGAGGGTATCCATATTCCTCGAGAGCTTCCTGAGGACCACTTGAGTCTTTAAGTGAGTGGTTTTAAGCACCAGTGAACCCTTGCAGTACTATTCTCTATGTTGCATTAAAAGATTATAGATGGTAGCCAGAGTAGGGGATTCAGCTGTAGCCCTGTTAGTGAGAAAGAAGGCAGTGGGGACAGGCGATGAAAGGGAGGAGCTCCCAGTGTTGGGGCCTGTACAAGAGCATCACTGAGGTCTATGGCTGAAGGAAATTAGTTAGTTTGAGTATGTTCAGTGCCATCAGGGTTCCACAGCAATTCATCCTCTGTTGTTATCACAGCATCCAATGAGCCCAGTGTGAAGACTTTGGTAAAAACATCCTCAGTATTCAAGTCCGTTGTACTGGGATCAATCGCCTCATGACCGTTTCCATTCAAGAATGCCCGAACTCTTGGGCAGTGATTTTGAGATAGTGTCATGGATACAGCCAGACCGGCATCTTCAAGATTTTCAGGATTCGACTCCGAGACTCTCCCAGAGTCGTAAAGAGAAAAGAAGGTCTCGGGTGGCTCCACCAATGCAGTACCAGATACAGGGACACCAGGTATAAGCTGCTCCATTTTTGAACAATCAGAATCAGGTTTGAAGAGTGCAGAACCCACTGTACCTACAGATGCAGTCACAGTCTCCGTGTCAGTGGCATCTATACGGGTAGCAGACTATGAATACGGTCTGTCTCCGTTAGAAGAGGTGCCCGGCACCATGGGCGCAATAAACGTATCCAGGATCCACTGAAACGGGGAAAACGTAGCAGGTGGGGGGGGTCAAAGGGCCGAGCCACCCCTGAGTGCAAAGACCCTCAGAGGTACGAAACGACCTTGATGCCTAGTTATTGCCCTGATTAGATCCACAAGGAAATGCTGGCCCATGTTAACTGTGGTGGAATTCCCCCTGCTGCCAATGCCTATGCCGGCATTCCCTTTTCCGCACAGATTTTTCTTTCTCACCCCTGCTAGTGTTGAGCCACTATTTGATGGCATACTTGTATTTAATAGATCCCCCACCTTGGCAGACGTTTTCGGTGGCATCTCCGATATGATAGGGTAACAGAGTGGCTGATTATGAAGTGTGAGGAATTGAGGGCCCCAGCGTGCGAGAGCCCATCTAATCCTCCTGCCACCCTGAAACTGACCTTGTGCAATTGGGGCCAGCATGGGAACAAGCAGTTGTGCCAAGTCTAGTAACGATTGTAGCAAACTTTGTAACTTCTGAAGCTGTTTCCCCCTGTAGCAACTTAGTAGCAAGAAAGCATTGCAGCCACTGAAACAATGTTTCCACCAGTGGTGGTTCGGTAGCACAGAAGGATTGCAGTCATTGAAGTGATATCTCTCATTTGGCAGCTCCGCCATTTAGTATGCCTTGTTGGCGATCGGTGTCCGGGCAGTGAGGGGAGTGAGAGTCAGTACCTGTGCCTCCTTTGCTTCCTTTCGTTGCCTTTCCAAAGCGGTGAGTCCACATGTAGCTGGAATCTGTTCTGGGAGATGCTGGAAACGCTGAATCTGTCAGCTGGAGATAATCGCTGAGGCTGCTCAGAGTAAACCCGCCCCGCGAGCCGAGTGAACGGGACGGCCTCTCCAGGGGTCCTGGAAGATGACACCCTCCGGAGCATCAGTAAAGAAGTGAGCACTGCGCCCGCTGATGTGGTGCAAGGTCTGGCCCCATTCTGTCCTGAGGCTGCACCTTCCGCATCAGCTCCACAGGTAATATGGCAGCTGGACGGCAGGGCTGGACTGGGTCAGTGGCAGCAGCAAGGCTGGATACGTGGAAAAAAGCAAGGCGAGGCAAGGAGTGTGTCAGACCATACTACAGCATGTAAAGGAACAGTCTCTGTGGTTAAGGATCATGCTTCTGGTCCTCGCCCAATGGTCTCCGGAGGAGAGCTCCGGCGCACAACTAGTGCTGAGGTGCCATCTTGGCCCTTTCCCTCTCGAAGTTCTTTGAATACACAGGCCTCTCTCTTGGATGATCTGGGGTACCAGGTCTTGGCCTCAGTCTGTTGTACTTCTCCCCAGTGAGGGATCACCCTACTGACTCGGGAGAAGAGTTGGCATTCATCGACCACTGTATAGGTGCAGGTGGACGATGGCTCATTGCAACAGTGAAGAGAGGCCAACTGCGAGTTACGCTAAGCATACGCTATGGTGCCAACATTGATGACCATGTGGTCTTCAATAGCCTGCTTTCGGAGTTACATCAATGACCGGAACCATTGATAATTTGTGGTGATTTTAACGTTACTCTCAACCCATGGATAGACTCCTCCTATCGTGGTTGGGTCTAATCTCCCCTTGGGCGACTACCTATAGCTCAAAGAAACTGGCCAGGGCTGCTTTGTTGCAATTGATGGAATTCTTTGCTCTGGGGGTTGTCTGGCGACACTCTCGGATAAGAGAACATGGGTTTACATAGTTCTCCCCCTCTCATAAATCTTTTTCTCAGACAGATATGTTCCTTGCTAGCCAAGCTCTTATGTCTCATCTTAGTATTTCCATGGACCCTAGGATTATATCCGACCACAACTTTTTGCCTCACTTCATTCAAGTTGAGGGTTCACTATTAAATTTAAAATCACGTCTCTGGATGTTCGATTGCACACTCCTCTTAGAGGATGCTTTTATCCATTCTATGGTTAAGGAGACAAGGCTTTTCTTGGAGCGCAACTTGGGTTCGACATCAATTCTTATTGTCTGGGATGCTTTTAAAGCCTTTTGTAGGGGCCACACTATAAATCCTTCTTACTTCCAATGGAAGCAAGCTGCTCAGGCCAAGGCTAATACTCGGCTTACTCTTATTCATCTAGACTCCCTTATGGTCAGCACCGCAATAGCTCAAGATTGGAGTTCCTTTACGCCCTTGATGGATCCGTTTGTAATAGCCCAAGCTTCCCTTAGGGAACGCATGCTTGATAACATTATGTAAAATGCTCATTTCAAACAATTACCTTTTTCGGAAATAGCGAGGAAATGGGCCGAGTACTATCTTTTTTGGGTCCGTGGCAGAACTAATGCATTTGTTATCTCTGGGATTAAGAATTCTCAATGGATATAGTGGCCAATCCTGCCCTTATTCGAGAGGAGTTTCGCAGCTTTTATTAGAAGCTGTATGACCAGGACTTAGTCCCCTTCATGGACCAAACTGTTTAGTTTCTTCAGGCCTACCATCATCAGAAACTGTCTACTGTACAGTAGCTTAGGCTAGAAAGTCAAATATTGGCTTCTGAAGTAGAAGCCACTATTGGTAGCTGGCACGAGGCAAGTCCCCTTGCCTGACAAACTTCCATTGGAATTCTATGTTAGATTGTTGAATCTCGTAATTCCGGTTCTCCATGATTTATTAAACTTTTTTGAGTTACCTGGGCAGGTTCCCGGGTCATGGACGTAGACCAATATCGTCATCTTCCCTAAGAAAGGGAAAGATCCCCTTCTCTGTGGTTCATATCGGCGTATATCGCTGATCAATGCTCACTCCAAGATTTATACTCAGATTTTGGCTAATAGGTTTGCAACGGTTATCTCTGATCTTGTCGATGAGAATCAACATGGTTTTGTTCGAGGGTGGGATACCACTGCTCACATTAATACTGTTATCACTGCTTTAGAAGCAGGCTGTTCTCAGGAAAATCCGGTCAGAGTGATAATGTTAGACACCCAAAAGGCTTTTGACCAGGTTTTCATGACCTTTTCTCTGGGCCAACATGGCTGCGTCAGGGTCTGGACCGGCGTTTTATTACTCGGGTTCGGCAGCTTCACCAAAATCTTAATGTTTGGGTTTTATGCTTAGGTTCTTCTACTGATTCAATTCAGATAAATCGTGGCACCCGTCAGGGATGTTCACTTTTACCTCTGCTGTTCGTGCTTTATATAGAACCTTACATTAAAGACCTCAAAAGTTCAAGGGACATCACTCCGCTTTGGATTCTTGATCATCAAAATTTTGTTTATTTTGGATTACAAATCCACTAAAGACATACATCATCAACAATTCAATAGTACAACAATCCCATAGTGGAATAAATAGGTTAAAAGGAGGTTAAAATCGACAAAAGATATAAATATGATTTAAATTGCAGCACTGGTTACAATCATAATTCCTAGCTAATAACCAGCTAGGACTCAATTGTAAATGATTAAATGGCATCCAACGGATTTACACACCCATAAGTGCTGGTTCGGGCACTAGGCCTACACAGATGTGTTTTATCCAAGCTGCATGCAGGTACTTGGCTATACTAATCTCTACCACTTCCTTGGTGTCAGATTTTAGTATCCTCAATCCTAGCTGGGAGAATCTTAACCCCAGCAAACGACACACTGGGAAAATCCATTTCTTCTGTGACAATCTAAGGACAGGGCCCGTAAAAACAAGATGGACAATGGAGTCACGACCGGCATTACGCATTGGCCAGAGATAACTAAGGTTACTTGAATTAACCCATCTCCCTACAAATTCAGCCACTGTGAGAGTTCCATAGCAAAACTTCAAGTCAATCTGTCTTGTAATAGAGCCCTGTATGGCATTCAAAGACTCTTCATAGAGGGGGGATAATCTTATGATCTAGGTGCTTGTTAGTTATGCTTCCTGAAGAACAATTTTGAATCTGTTCACCCCAGAGGTAATCCATGCACCTAACTTTGATTAGCTGCTTCGAAATCTGGGTGGCTTCATCAGGATTGGTCCACAGAGCTTCCAGGGAGAGAGCTTTAAACATCCTCTTTAGATATGACAACCTAGGTATTCTCAGGTGATCTGGAGAGGTCAGGAAATCTCTAATAGTGGACACATAAGAGTCCAATGCAGGTGCCATCCAGAGCCTATGCCAAAACAAAAGGGGTCTGACCTGGATTGTGAAGGCTATTGGGTACAGGCACAGGTCCAGCAGCAAGGGGAGTATTGGAGTACTTTGTGGAAGGTTGAGCACATGCCTAAGAAAACGATTCTTGGCCACAGTTAACTCCTTAATGTTGGAGTGACCCCACAGCTCTGCTTCGTATAAAGCGGCGCTGTTTGCCTTTATTTTATAAAGTTCTAAAGCTGGAGTTAAATTTCGAGACTTCATTTTTTGGCCATTTTTAGAAATGCCCTTGACTCTTGCTGGAGTTTGAGTGCACTCTTACTAACCTCTGACTTCCAACCAGAATTCTGGGTCAGAGACACCCCAAAATAAACAAATTCATACACACGCCCAAGGGGGGAATTATTGACCACAATTATTACATGAGGAGAACTTCGGTAATTCAATGCCATGAATTTTGTTTTGAAAATATTTAGCTTGAGGCCTCAATCTGTACAAAAGAGCAAGAAGCAATTTAAAATTGCTCGCAGACCAGTTGGAGTTTTAGAAATAATCAAAGTATTGTCTGCAAACAACAGAGTATGAATTTTAGTGGGGCAATTTTTGTGGCATCATTGTTTGGGAAGTTTAGAGCTTCAGCCAGGTCATTAATGTGCAGCGCAAAAAGGGTTGGAGCTAGTACGCACCCCTGGTGCACGCCCTTCTCTATCCCGAACGCTTCCGTCAGCTCCACATTCGACCCCTTTCTAACACGTGTAGAATTATTCTTGTGGATCCTTATAATGATATCAAGGATATTGGCTGGGACTCCCTTTCTTTCTATAACATTCCACAGATTCCCTCTGGGAACCATATTGAGCACAGATTTTAAATCAACGAAAGTCACGTAGAGGTTGCCTTTGCCCAACACAACTGTTTTCCAATGTAGGGTCAAAAATTTTAGAATTTGGTCTAGTTTGTAAATCAACAAGGATATGATTGGATTGGACCCAGTCGGTCAGTTTGTCTACAAAACATCTTCTGGAGCCCATCTAGGAGGGTAACTGGCCTATAGTGTCCCTGGGTCATCCCGTGGCCCCTCTTTGTAAATTGGCAAAATCTCAGCGTACACCAGGATTTGGGCAACAGGCCCCCCTTTTAGTATAGCCTTCATCATAACATTAAGATAATTTGTCCAGATTTCAGGTTTGTCTGCATAAAGATCAGCCGGAATGCACTCCGGGCCTGGGGCTTTGCTGGAGATAATTAAATCTAGGGCCCGGTGGGAACCTAGGCTAGGTACCAAAAGGGGGTCTATGATGGTTAGAGAGTTAGTGTGTCCCAGACTCATCATATCAAGATCTGTCCCCTCTTCGTTACATGCTGCGTATAGGTTCCCAAAATGTCTGACCCACTTTTGCGGTTGAACATGGAATGCTACTGGCGAAGTTGAAGAGCGGCTGCCATGTGCTATGATGTACCAGAATGTCTTGGAGTCCCCTGACTTGACTGGTTGAGTCAGGTCAGCCCAGACCTCCATTTCGCAATTGGCTTTGGCTTGAGCAAGCACTTCTTTATATTTCTTGTGGGTCTCAGGGATATTATCATGCTCTCTACCTTTTATCAGATCCAGTGCTGGGACTTGACAGCCCTGCATTGAGTTTTATACCATTGGTGGGGGTTAGGACGATCCATTCCGCCTCTCCTCGGGACTCTAGATAACAAGTCTCTCAACCCAGCTAACAAATCATCATGAATTTTTATTATTAGATTTGGGCATGACACTTCATCTGTTAGCTGGTTCATCTTTTCCATAGCCTCTACCACCCTCAAGTACACCAGCTTCAGGAGATCTGGGCGTGTTTCCACAAAGGACCCTTTTAAGGCTTTTTTATTATTGGAGAGGGCTACATTTCCCAATAAAGTTGGATTAATTGTCGCCTTGCCGTGTCTGACCAGCCGGTTCAGGTGTAGTATCAGGGCAATATGGTCACTATCGCCTCTTTCTATAACTGCCATATCAGACAAAAATGGCCAGTTGTGCAGGCATACAATATATAGTAGATTCTACTGGAGCTGTTAGATCGTTCAAAGGTCATAGCACCGTTTTGATCGGAGTTGGATCTACAATTGCAGGCTCTTAGCCCAAATCTTAGTGTGGTACCCAGCAGAGCCAAAGTAGAGATTCTTTTTAAGGTAGGGATATCAAACGTTGGAATCCGCCAATGAGCATTTTCCTCATCTGTTAAAGACTGGGCACGGTCGCCTAGGGGTTTGTATGTCACATTAAGGCACCTGCGACTATCGTGTGCACATCAGGATGTAGGGAACTTAAATGATTGTCTGAAAGCACTAGAGAGAAATATTTCCTATTCACATTCTGGGGTCTATTATACACATTAAAAAAGAAGATGCACTTGTTATCTATGTGTAAGGAAAGACCAAGGATACCCGGGGACTGAACTGCCAGCCTTGCGATGGTAAAATGTAGCACATTCCTTACCCAAATTACTAAACTCACCATCGGTCGACCCTTCTCCAGGAGCAAGGCTAAAACAAGGTTCAGGGGCCCAGGTTTCCTGAAATACACAAATTTCGTGATGGCCAATAAAAGGGCCCCAATCATGGTCGTTAAGTTTAGATTTTAAGCCAGCCAGGTTCCAAGAGAGGATACGCCAGGAGTCAATTACTGAAGACCTTAAGGGAGGAGTTATAAGGGTTTCTTGGGCATCAATATCAAGCAGATCTGGACACCCTCGGCTGGGCGTTGAAAGAAAGGGATTACTGGAGGGGTTAGGGAATTGGGTGATGTTATGGGTTCCAGTCAGCCATTATTGGGTCAGCTTGAATGGTGGAACCCTGGCATCTATTTCCTTGGTCAGTCTGTTGTGAACATAGTCTTTTAGCAAATGTCTGCAAGGTTGGAGGTAGCTCCTAGAGTGTCACATGATGCGCTCATAGAGCCATTTGATGCTTTTACCATAGGGAATTGATCCCTACTATTTTGGGCTAGTGGGTGGATAATGTTAGATGGATTGACATCTCTGCATGCATTCACGAAGACCGGAGCTGGTTTGAATTGAATCCCAGAGTCTTGGGGAGGTAGAAATCGACGTTCCACGGCCAAGAGGCCATCTATGATGGCCTGGTCTCTCGCAGGTAACCTGATATTGTTACTCCTGTTGACAGTCAACAGGAAATTTCCAGCCACACAATGGGTTTGTTTTATTGAGCATTACTTCCAAATGTACTTTTTTCTTACATTTATTGTATAATAGTATGTATGAAGGTTCTGTGGCAGATTCAAATGATTTCCGTGAAGAAGGAACTAACACGCCCCAATGTACAGAGATTTAGCACCCGATTCTTTAAATTCTTTTGGATCAATATGAAAGTATTTATTTTTCACATAATCAATTGTACTGTACTTTTTAAAGGATTTGTTTAATGCTGGATGCATATGTAAATTACTTTTTGCAATTACATGTTTTTTTTTACTTAAAATGATTTACAAAATATGAAAATAATTCGATTTTAAATTCTTCATGAAAAAATACTGTGAATTTACTTTGCTCACATTTTAATAAAATGCTAAAACTCTAGGATCATCTGAGGATATGTAATATGGTACATCTCCACTCTGCATTCCATTAATTTAATTCAGCACCATCCATTGACAATAGACGAAAAACAACACCATAAAGCAGGCTAACATTTGCAGGCTTAGGTAAGACCGAAACTACAACTATACAAACCTCATTGAATTGGTTACTCTGGAACCATCTTTCCCCTTCTAATACCCTGGTTTATGAGGAACTCAGCTATGGCACTGGTGGCCAACATTGATCCAGGAAGGCTTCATCACGCCAGATTTTTTAGCTATCCACATAGAACGCGTTTACGTACCTTGGGGCAGATTTACAAGCCCCTTGCATCACTTTTGCACGGCCGTTGCGTCACTTTTGTGATGCAGTGGCAGAGTAAAAAATGCGGCCAATTTACAAGTCGACGCATTTAGGGAGATGAGTCACATTGTAAAGCCCTGCGTCACATTATACCTGCGGCAGGTATAATGTATGCAGGGTGGGCGTTCCCACGCAGGAAAGCCTCGTAAAAGTGACGCAGTGAAATCTACAAGATTTCACTGCGTCACTTCTAGGACGCCACTGCATCAAAACCTTACGCCTGCTTGAAGCAGGCGTAAGGATTGACGCAGTGTAGTGGGAATAGCCCTCAAAATGCATTGCTGGAGTTGCGTCATGCTTGCGACACGACTACAGCAATGCGTGACTTTTACCCCTACAGATGCGTCAGAATTTCTGACGCATCTGTCAGTCCTTACGCTATGGTGCACCGTATTGCAAATACGCCGCATCCATGGTGGCGCAAGGGTTTCTCAAGGTGGCACAGGGAAAGTGACGCATCTCTACAGATGCGTCACTTTCTTGTAAATCTGCCCCCTTTTATCTAAATTCGGATCATGTGCATAGTGATTAGTATCACGAGAATTTGACATAGATACAATTTACTTTGACAAATTCCAGATACTACTGGGATAGAGGCAATTACCTCAATGTGGATAGTGAACAGTCTTTTTCTTCACCTAATACTTATTCTTTATTACTTGACTAATATCACTCTATTACTTGACTATTATTCAGAAGCCGGAAGCATGACTAAGTAAACATGAATGTTCCTTTTTATAACCAACTTTACTTGCCACTGTATTCCCGCAAAATCATGGGATCACAGGGAAAAAAACACAAAATAACGGTCGCCATTTTCTTTAAAATGAAATATGTCCCTCGGGGTGGCCCAGGTCCAGGGGATCAATGTAAATAAATGTTTGGGGAGGGAGGCATGCCTGGGTCAATTTCGGCCCTGGGGTCCTCATCCCTCTGTGCCCGTCATTTAAACCAAAGGGGGATGCTTGGAAAGGCACCGGGACCCCCAACCGAAGGGCCGAAACATAGATATGAAAGGGAAGGAGGCACTTGCCCTCCCACCCCAAGCCTTTAAAGGCCCCGGGGACACCATCCCCCGGAGCCAAAACTTAAGTATAAAGAGCAGGGGGGTGCAGCCCCTTCCCCAAGCCTGTAACGGTCCCTGGGACCCCATCTCTCAGGCTGGCATCAATATTGAAGGCAAGGGGGGCACGCAGCCTCTCTCCCGGACCTTCTAAAGGCTTCAGGGACCCCATCCCCTAGGACTGGCTCTACTATGGTGTGCCGGAGATTGAGGCTTCCACCACCGGGACACTGTTACCCTGCCCACGACAGTGCGGACAGGGAAAACTTGTCTGCTCCCACCCGATGGGAGCTTTAAAAATGCTCCCACCGGGTGAGAGGAAACATTTGTTTCCCTACCCGCGCTCTTGCGGATGCAGTGAAAAACTGTAAGTCTCCAGGGTCATTAAATCCATGATCCGCGGAGAACTTACTATATTTTGTAAAGCACTCCTAGCTTTAGCTCTAGGCTCTTCAGCTGGAGTGCAAGGCCCTCTGGTGGTTGTTTTATGATTGTTTTTTGGGGGCTGAAATATGTTAAAAGAAAGATTCCGAGACATGTTGCTTTTATTAATAAAAAAAGAAACAATGTGTCTCTAAGTCTTTCTTTTAAGATTTTTCAGCCCCAAAACAATGTTAATAAAAGACTCACAGACATGTTTTTTCATTAAAAACCTTTTTATTATAATCACTATTAAACTTTACATCGTGTGAATTACTAAAATATACATTAGATTCAAAGTACTGAGGATTGTTTGAGAAAGATGATAGAGGTTATCTACTCGCTAGCGGTTTGATGCAGGTCCTTGTTGCAGACCAGACACTGTGCGCGGCTGGGGTTAGCTTTACGTATGTTAAAAAAATTACTCTATGTAAAAAAAAACTGGAATTTAACTGAACAAACCTTAGAAATTCACTGAAAAGACCAAAGGTTAAAGTAAAATTATAGTCAGGTGAACATTCAGTGACAAAGTCATATTTTACACTCCAAAGACCCCTGAAATTTACCAGTGATAGTATCTCTAGTAACTATAACTTGCGACGTAAGGTAACTATAACTCACGCCCTCTCCATGCACAGCTAATAACTCCACATATTATATCACTCATGACATGTTTTATGACATCATTGATAACATCAGTGCAACATTTGAAATGACATCATTAATGACAACACTGTGCACCTTTAGTTTTTCAGTAAAAATATATATATATTTATATGTCCAACAACAACGCTGCTCGTACGCCGCCTCTCGCCTCGCGGTGCCGGTGCCAGCGATGGAAACAGCAACCATCAAATAATCCTTCAGAATTATATTCCACAATGAAAAAGCGGCACTCCAAGTGATTCGCACCAAGATTTAATGTGCAAAACACCGCGTTTCAGCTGTAAAGCCTTTGTCAAGTTTCCACAGTGTGCTCCACTCACCAAAGAAATACGCTGTAAACCCACAGACATAGGAGAAGGACTCCCCGCAATAGGATAAAATCACAACAATATTACTCCCCGTGTCTGAGGGTTTGATGATTATGGTGGGGTCCCCAGTTAGTTGTTTAAGGGCGATCCTTTGTTCCTTAGTCAAATTATCTTGCCACCTGATATCGTTGTTGTCCCGCATCTTGATTACTTTGTTTGTCATAACAGAGTTGAATGCCTCGATATTATCATGGGGAACATTGGGATTAAATCTTGATTTTGGTTTGAAACCACTCTTAATCGATCTGTCGAGGGTAAAGCCAATTGCCCTTAGAGTCTCATTAGTATTCTGTTCCTGTGTCCCATCAGGTATGTTCTCATCCAAGGCATATAAGGCTAGAATGGAGTTGATGTCATTCAAGGTGAAGGTGGAGGATACATCAGATGGAGAATCACTTAATCGAATATAGGCATTATGAGGTTCTCCTACTTATAGCAATAGGATAAACCTGTGGACATGCTTTCTGGTCAACATATGTTTACAACCAGATAGCCAACCATATAGGGGCATTTGCCCGTTAAAGATATCTTGGCTCTGACCGATACATCATTATTATCATTTCAGTTTCCTATTTCCACGTGGTGCATAGATTTCTAGCAGACCCGTGGTTAGGTTGGCGCATGCTCATATGCCTTTTGCACACATTATAATATATTATGGGTGCAAAATGGATGCACGAGTGTTCTTGCTATATTTGAGCATTGTGGTGCTATTGTGTGTGTTTTTTCTTTCATTTATGTATATACACAATATCACATATGTATTGAGCACTTATTTTACGCTGATGAATTGCATAAGAGTTATCATGCAATGAGAATCATGATTGATTTATCTAATATGGATTCCCCTGATTTAAGTTTATGTGAATTTCATTTAAAAAAATGAATTACATGCAACATTATTTACATGAATTTTATCCTAATGCGGGGAGTCTTTCTCCTATGTCTATGGGTTTACAGCGTATTTCTTTGGTGAGTGGAGCACACAGTGTAAACTTGACACAGGCTTTATAGCTGAAACGCGTTGTTTTGCACATTAAATCTTGGTGCGAATCACTTGGAGTGGATAGCACTGTGCTAATCCTATGCTTAAAGACTTTGGGGCATATTACCAAGCCCCTATCGCCACCACAACGTCACTTTTTGTGATGTTGTGGTGGCGATAGGGTCAGCGCCCTATTACCAAGGCAGCGTTAAACCACATAACGTGGCTAAAAGCCACGTTAAGTGGCTTAACACTGCCTTGGTAATAGGGCCCCTTTCACGCTAAAATTAGAATGAAAGGGGCGTGCAGTGGGTGTTGCGGTGGGCGTTCCACCGCAACACCCATTCACTTTGACGCTGCCACCTATTATCAAGAGAGGCGATAATAGGTGGCATCGCCGAACTTAAGACCAGGAAAATCCTGGTCTTAAGGTGGTTAAACGAGGAGAAATGCTTTATTTCTCCTCGTTTTTGCTTTTTCCATGTGTGCTGCCTTGTGCAGCACACAGGGAAAAAGCAAAATGCCAAGGTTTGTTTATGTACAGGAAGGTGTCCCTTCCTGTACATGAAGGTGTCCCTTCCTGTACATAAACAAACCTTTTTTTAAAATGCCATTTTGTAACTTACATGTGTGCTGCATGAAGCAGCACACATGTAAGTTACAAAATGGCATTTTAGGTTTGTTTATGTACAGGAAGGGACACCTTCCTGTACATAAACAAACCTCCCTGCTCGCAGACACCATTGCACTCTGTTGCAAGGGTGCCTGCGTTGGCGTTAAGTCGTGAGACTTAGCGCCATCGCAGGGAACGCCAGGCTGCACCATATCCTTGGTAATATGGTGCAGCCTGGCGCTTCCGAAGTGGCGATGAGAGGCATTAAGCCAAGGAGGCTAACGCCTCTCACCGCCACTTCCTAGATAATATGCCCCATTGTCCCTTTCTATCTCGGCGTGGATGGCACTGTGCTAATCCTACGCTTAAAGACTTTGATAGAAAAGCAGACATTTGAGGTGAGCAACTTTTGAGTGTCGCTGATGTTGAGAGTGTTCTATACTGGAGCTGCTTCCCACCTAAACTTGAGAACTACCCAGAGTTCTCTGCTTCCTTTTTTGCATAATTTATGTGTCACTCTATGCCTGAAAGGGTTTTGTTTTGACTTATACTGGGTGCTCCCTTGTGTCTGGACAAAGCTATACCTCTCTGAAGAGCTCTAATGAGAGCGAAACACGTGTCAGGGGTTGCTTTTATTCATATCAGGTTGGTTTGGATGGTATTTTACCAATCCAAAGCTGTAATACTGTGCCTGGAGTGGTAAAAGGCTTTGGCCATTTTACAGTTCGGCATGGATATCACTGTTCTAATCCTATGCTTAAAGACTTTGCTGTAGAAAAGATAAAAAGACTTTGTCCCTTCCTATCTCGGCGTGGATGGCACTGTGCTAATCCTAAGTTTAAAGACTTTGATAAAAAAGCAGACATTGGAGGTGAGCAACTTTAGAGTGTCGCTGGTGTTGAGAGTGCTCTATACTGGAGCTGCTTTCCGCCTAAACTTGAGAACTACCCAGAGTTCTCTGCTTCCTTTTTTGCATAATTTATGTGTCACTCTATGCCTGAAAGGGTTTTGTTTTGACTTATACTGGGTGCTCCCTTGTGTCTGGACAAAGCTATACCTCTCTGAAGAGCTCTAATGAGAGCAAAACACGTGTCAGGGGTTGCTTTTATTCATTTCTGGTTGGCTTGGATGGTATTTTACCAATCCAAAGCTGTAATACTGTGTCTGGAGTGGTAAAAGGTTTTGGCCATTTTACAGCTCAGCATGGATAGCACTGTGCTAATCCTATGCTTAAAGACTTTGCTGCAGAAATATTAAAAGACTTTATCCCTTTCTTTCTCGGCGTGCAAGGCACTGTGCTAATCCTACGCTTAAAGACTTTGATAGAAAAGCAGACATTTGAGGTGAGCAACTTTAGAGTGTCACTGGTGTTGAGAGTGCTCTATACTGGAGCTGCTTTCCACCTAAACTTGAGAACTACCTAGAGTTCTCTGCTTCCTTTTTTGTATATATATATACACACACACACACATATATATATATATCTATATTATCTACTGGCGGTCGCCAGTAGATAGTTATAGTTAGGACCTATTTTCCATAGGAAATCCGCGACATTCTATTTGAAATAACTCTTGCGTCGGTTGACGATTGTTTGCGAAATTTTCAAACTTTATGGCCCGCTCCGGTCCGCTCCTATCCTGAAAGTCTCGGGGTGATTCGTCAAGTGGGGGCCGAGAAAAAAGGGGGGTCCCAAAACGTGTTTTCCTCATTCATTTTCCCATAGGAAACTTTAGCCACGGCTACAGCCCGAACTGCTGAACGGAATTACACCAAATTTGGCAAAGAGGTAGTTCTTGGTTCAGAAAGAACCCTTTTTGTTAAATGGTGTAAATCCGTTCAGTAGTTGCTGAGAAAATCAAAAGTAAAATCACATATATATCTATGGCCGCTTAGGGTCCGCGTACCCTCCCGATCACGAGCTGCATGCTAATTGGCTGTCAACACTCCAAGCCAGGAAGTGTTGGCAGCCATTTTGTCCATCGGTAGAACCGAGGCAGAGAAACAAGTGCGCAATCGGCGGGATGCGCTTAGGGTGCGCGGATCCCACCGATAAAAAAAAAAATCACAAGTGCGCAAACGCACAAAGGGGGCAGGGTAGAAACACCCTGACCCCCTAGGTCTGCTCAGGGGGTCCCATGAGGACCCCCTGGGCAGAAAAAAGCATTTAAAAAAAAAAAAAATCGGCGGGATGCGCTTAGGGTGCGCGAATCCCGCCGTAAAAAAAAAAATCGAAGCGCGGTCTCCCGCGCTTCGATGTTATTTTGCCCCCGGGTGGCCCAAGTCCCGGGGGCATGCGGGTGGTGGGTTTATAGTTAATGGGGGGGCCTCTAAGGACCCCCAAGCCCCGGGAACCGCCACCCCCCGGGGCTTTCTAATAAAAATGTTGCGGGAGGGCATTCGGCCCTCCCGCAGCCCCGGGGACCACCACCTCCCCGGGGCTTCTCTTTTAAAAAAAAAAACATTTCCTGTGAGGGGGGCTTGAGCCCCCCCACACGCCCGGGGACCGCCACCTCCCCGGGGCACTAATATGTAAATGCGGGGGTCCGTAACGGACCCCCGAGCCCCGGGGATCACCACCTCCCCAGGGCTTTAAAGACATGGGAGGGGGCCGCGCGGCCCCTCCTGGAGCCATTGATGGCCCTGGGGACCGCCACCCCCAGGGCCGGCTCCTGCAGTGTCCCGGGGTGCCTAGCCCCGGGACACTGTAGTTGCAATGGCAGGACGGGAGCCTCGCGGCTCCCGTCCTGCCATGTGCAAACTGCTTGCTTCATTGAAGGGAGAGCAGGGAAACCTGCTCTCGCTTCAATGAAGCAAAGCAGATTGCTTTCCACATGGGGAGCTGCATGTCAGCAGCTCCCCATGTGGAAAAGCAATGCCGGGACCGTGGGGGGATTGGGGTCCCCGGGGCAAGTAGTGGCCCGGGAGGGGGGCCACGCGGCCCCCCTCCCCCCCCCAAAAAATAATAGAAAAATAAAGGCCTGCCCCGGGGGATGGGGTCCCCGGGGCAAAAGGAGGCCTGAGGAGGGGGACCACGCAGCCCCCCTCCTTAAAAAAATAATAAAAAGAGTGGCCATGCCCCGGGGGATGGGGTCCCCGGGGCCGGAATCGGCCACGGGAGGGGGGCCACGCGGACCCCTTCCCGTTTAAAAAAAAAAAAAAACAAAAGGGGTAAGGCCCTGGGGGATGGGGTCCCCAGGGCCCAAAAAAGGGAAAAAGGAAGGGGGGCCACACAGCCCCCCTTCAAGGAAAAAAACAAACAAAAAAAAAAAAAAACGATTGTGCCGCAGGCCCCGCCCCCTTCCTTTACCACTCTGCAAACGCGCCCCCTGGCGCGTTTGCAGAGGGGGAACGAATTCCCCTTGAATACTGGGGTCCCTGGGGCCAACTAGCCCACCAGGAACCTCCAGTATGCGCCAGGGGCTGCGTTGCAGAGAGGTGTACAGAGGCCACGCCCCTTTTACACCTCTCTGCAACGCAGCTCTGTGGCGCTTACTGGAGGTACCTGGTGGGATAGTTGGACCCCAGGGACCCTCAGGATTCAAGGGGACTTAATCCCCAACTTAAAACGCGCCCGGGCGCGTTTGCACAGTGGTGAAGGGAGGGGCGGGGCTTCAGGTGACATGTGTGCAAACAGGCCCCATGGCGCGTTTTAAGATGGGGAATTAAATCCCCTTCAATCCTGAGGGTCCCTGGGGCCAACTAGCCCACCAGGTACCTCCAGTAAGCGCCACGGAGCTGCGTTGCAGAGTGTTGTAAAAGGGGCGTGGCCTCTGAACACCTCTCTGCAACGCAGCTCTCTGGCGCATACTGGAGGTATCTGGTGGGCCAGTTGGCCCCTAGGGACCCTCGGGATTGAGGAGGAATTAATTCTCCAACTTAAAACGTGCCACAGGGCGTGTTTGCAGACATGTCACCTCAGGCCCCACCCCTTCCTTCACCATTGTGCAAATATTCCTCTAAAATCAGCCGAACTACGAATTCCGATTTACTCACCTATTATCAGGAGAGACCTCAGTGCTGCATCTTTGAGCCCAGTACTGATCCTGAAAAGTAATTTTAACCGTACTTACCAGTAACTTGAATTTCCTTCCATAGGCTAACATTGACTGGTTTCACTTGGAAATTCTTCTAAGTGTGGAGTTTTGGAACTTTATAATATTCCTCTAAAATCAGCCGAACTACGAATTCCGATTTACTCACCTGTTATCAGGAGAGACCTCAGTGCTGCATCTTTGAGCCCAGTACTGATCCTGAAAAGTAATTTTAACCGTACTTACCAGTAACTTGGATTTCCTTCCATAGGATATCATTGCCTGCTTTTGCTGAAAAAGTTTCTAAGTGTCGATTTTTGAAACATACAAATATTCCTCTAAAATCAGCAGAACTACGAATTCCGATTTACTCACCTGTTATCAGGAGAGACCTCAGTGCTGCATCTTTGAGCCCAGTACTGATCCTGAAAAATAATTTTAACCGTACTTACCAGTAACTTGAATTTCCTTCCATAGGATATCATTGCCTGCTTTTTGCTGAAAAAGTTTGTGTCGATTTTTGAAACATACAAATATTCCTCTAAAATCAGCAGAACTACGAATTCCGATTTACTCACCAGTTATCAGGACAGACCTCAGTGCTGCATCTTTGAGCCCAGTACTGATCCTGAAAAGTAATTTTAACCGTACTTACCAGTAACTTGAATTTCCTTCCATAGGCTAACATTGACTGGTTTCACTTGGAAATTCTTCTAAGTGTGGAGTTTTGGAACTTTATAATATTCCTCTAAAATCAGCTGAACTACTGAATTCCAATTTACTCACCTGTTATCAGGAGAGACCTCAGTGCTGCATCTTTCAGCCCAGTACAGATCCTGAAAAGTAATTCTAACCGTACTTACCAGTAACTTGAATTTCCTTCCATAGGCTAACATTGACTGGTTTCACTTGGAAATTCTTCTAAGTGTGGAGTTTTGGAACTTTATAATATTCCTCTAAAATCAGCCGAACTACGAATTCCGATTTACTCACCTGTTATCAGGAGAGAACCCAGTGCTGCATCTTTTAGCCAAGCACTGACCCTGATAAGTAATTCTAACCGTACTTACCAGTAACTTGTATTTCCTTCCATTGGAATCCATTGTCTGGTTTTCCGCAGAAAAGTTTAAAAGTGTCGTTTTTCACAAACTACAAATATTCCTTAAAAATCGCCTGTATAACTTAAACGCATTCTTTCAACTGTTTACAGGAGATGCACCAGTGCTGGATCCAGGATCCACCACTGAGTAAGAAAAAGTAACGATAACACTACTTACCTGCTAAGTGAATTTCCTCCCATAGGATAACATTGGTGATTCTATGTGAAAACGTTTCGAAGTGTCAAGTTTTAAAATACAATAATATTCCTTAAAAATCACTACTGTAACCAAAACGCTTTTACTCAACTGTTTACAGGAGATGTCCCAGGACTGAATCTAGGATTCAGTCCTGTGGTTAGAAAAGTAATCCATAAAGTAACTAATTGCATTTAACTAGAAATTCACATTGAGCTCAATGTTGCATTGTGTTTGAAATTGTGTTGCCCATTGCAACAACTGTAACTACTGTACTTAAAACTCTATTGCCTATTTGCAAAGTATTTAAACTAAAGTAATTCATTCTGAGAAAGTATATTTTGTAATGTAATGTATAATGTAATTACAATGTAATTTAATAAATAAAATATCTAAAAATAAATAGTTTTAAAAAAGTAGTAAATCAGTATCAAAAAATAAATATAACAATTAATACATTTAAAAATTGTCATTTACAAAACCTTTGAAATTCACTGAAAAAACCATAGGTTTTAGGGGCGTTATAGTTAGAACTTAGCATTTAAAAAACCTTTGAAATTCACTGAAAAAACCATAGGTTTCAGGCACGTTATAGTTAGAAATTAGCATTTAAAAAACCTTTGAAATTCACTGAAAAAACCATAGGTTTCAGACACGTTATAGTTAGAAATTAGCATTTAAAAAACCTTTGAAATTCACTGAAAAAACCATAGGTTTTAGGGACAGTTATAGTTAGTTGGACATTTCACTCGTACAAAACCATAGAAATTCCCCCGTTATAGTTAGTTCAGCTAACTATAACTCGCGCCCACGCAATGCACTGCTGATGACGTCACATATTACACCACTCATGACATGGTCAGTGACATCACTGATGACATCACTGATGACATCTCAAATGACATCACTGATGACATCACTGATGACATCATCCACGTGATAATCTGATGCACCTCCTCACACCCTAATATAACCTTTGATACACCCACTCTAAATTACAGACTGCCATTCGCAAAACCATAGACACTCCAACACCAATAACTACATACCCACTCACTGATTCTTAGGTCTACACACACATCCACTCACTCACCCGTACAGTCACTCAGTACAGGACTATCATATGCACTCATACTCCTATATAGACACTCAAACACCGCCACTCATCCATAGAGGTACTCACACACCTAGTCAATCATGCAAATAATTAAACACACTGCCATTTACTCACCTATACAGTTATACACACACCAGCTCACTTACTCATACAAATACTAGCACATTCTTACGCTCTTATACAATCACTGGTACAAGCACACACTCATCCATACAGTCACTCTCACAATCACACACTCTCGCTTATAGCTATTTATATACTCCAACACACATATATACTGCCTTTCACATATGTAGTTACTCACACATGTACCACTGGGACATACATTCACTCACTAACACACTCTTACACACACTTACCCACCCATACAGTCTATCACAGATGCACTCTTGAAACCATCCACCCAGTGAATCACCCACTCACACATCTATGCATAGAGTCGCACACACCCCACAAACACTCAGGCACCCATACAGATACTCAGACAACCAATCAATAACTCATATAGACACTCATGTAGCTATTCACAAACCCATGCAGCCACTTACACAGCAACAGACAGACGGATACAGACATTCACCCAGTTTAGTCACTAACCCTTGCATTCAGTAAGATACGTTTAATCACTCACTTATAGAGTCAGTCACGCACCTACTAAATCCTTCATCCACACACTTATACACCCACTCATTCTTCAATACACCTTTCCCTATATATTAAAAATATTTAAACTTTACAGAAACACACAGTCACTGGATGATGTCATCAGTGATGTCATTTGAGATGTCATCAGTGATGTCATCAGTGATGTCACTGACCATGTCATGAGTGATGTAATATGTGACGTCATCAGCAGTGCATTGCGGGGCGTGAGTTATAGTTAGCTGAACTAACTATAACGGGGGAATTTCTATGGTTTTGTACGAGTGAAATGTCCAACTAACTATAACTGTCCCTAAAACCTATGGTTTTTCAGTGAATATATATATACATACACATATATCCACATTAAGGGGTTTTACTTACCTTATTATACTTACCATAAGGTAAACTCATGTGTGGTAAAGGCATCTGCGTGGTAAAAGCATGTATTGTAAACGCATGCATGGTGAAGGCTATGTGGAAAAGGCATGCATTGTATAGTCATACAATCATATCTGGTAGACCCCTTTTTTGTGATCCACCTCAACAGCTTCTCTCAGCTGAGGGTTGTAGCCCCCATCACTGTCCTTTGTGATAGAGGTGTGTAACAGGGGCCCTATGATGAAGCATGCCACTCTAGCATGGGTGAGGGCTCATGTCCTTTAAGTATAGGACTAGTAACCAGAATACTCACATTGGTTGCCCCAATGCCCTCTCCTCTCCTCCCCCCTAACTAATAGGGGTTAGAATTTTTTGCGACTACATGCTATATTAAGCATCAGACTCTTAAATGCCCAGTGCTAAAATTCCTAATATGCTGAAAAAAGATTGTCCATCATAGATTGGAGAACGACCTTTACAGCGCGGTCGTTACACCACGGTACATTTACATTGCGGTCATTACAACGCAAGTCGTTACAACGACTTGTGCTGGATGGCGCTCTACACTAAGGAATAGTATGATTTACTATTCCAACACCTTCCCTACTGTTACACGACTTGCGTTGTAATAACTGCGATGTAACGTACCGCGATCTAAATGATCGTGTTGTAACGTCATACATTCCATAGATTTTATCATGAAGTATCATTTGATAGAAAATGAAGTAAAAACGTTGCTAGAGAACCAACAAAATGTGAGTGTGAGACTTGTGATAGTATCGTTTACAAGGCGTCAGAATATTGAGGGAGGTGATTAAAATGCTTTGAAATGTAGAGCCCAATTGACAAAGTCATTACTGCTGTAAACCTATATCTTTGACCAGAAATGGCTCATTTATGATCATGAGTCAATTAGCTACAAAAGGTTACACCCATAAGGAGTAAATGGTTTTACTGCACAACCACATGCAGTTATGGGGTAGTAAACAGTATTGGATGGGGTATGGATGGTATGGATGAGTGGATCAAGCATGGTTTACGTTAAGAGCTTGCAAACGCCCATAGATTTGTGAGTTTGTTGGCATTTACAAACTACCCTCAACCCTTTCTGAACTAAGAAATGGTTGACGATTTACTCCAGCTGCAGTAAATACAAGTCTAGGGCAGTAAGCTGACTGGAACGGTGAGGGTGTAGGAGAAGTGGCTTCTCCCCATTGAAAATTATTTTCATGTGGAAAAAAAAACCCAAAAGAAAACCCCAAAAATATACATAGGCTACATTTCTGCAATGCAAAGTTGTATTGTGTGTACATCTCCCCATTGGAAAAATAGTAACTGTCCCATAATATTCTCAGTAGTACACCTGGAAACCAGTGACTGCGCATAATGAATGTATGTAAATTCCCAAATATTATATATCTACTCCTGTGTGTAGGAGTACATGCACTGATGTGGATTCACAAGTACTCTTTGTGAATTGTGCGCATCTTGATCTCTAAAGAGGTGGATCTTTAGTTGTATTCCGAAATAAACGTGGGTTGGGCAGTTCTGATGTTGAAATTGATGTTGCCCCAGGTCCTGTGAGCATAGATGGAGAAGGCTTCTCTGCACTTACCATCTTTTTAAGGTTTGCATTGAAAAGTAAAATGAGGTTGGACAATAGTTGAGATTTCAAGAAATATAAATGACTTCTTACCCATAGAGGCTTTGAGACCTTGATGGTTAATTGGTCGGGGTGAGTAGCTGCTAGTTTTAGGGGGCGTTGCAGGCAGCAGATGGTGAGAAGGACTGTGTATGAGACGTACAGGAAGGTCCAGAGGAGAAAAAACTTAGAACCATACTTCGCCCATTTGAAGTGCATCAGCTCCTTCACCGGAGTAAGTTCCAAAAGTACTCTTGCCTTATTGAATAAAGAAACAAAAACCAGAGAATAAAGAGGCAGGTCACTACCATAAAAACAGCAAGCTTTTCTTTTTACTATAAGAGCCCAATTCACAAAGATTTTGCTGTGACATACTCTTGCAGTACTCCTGAATTCCAGGAGTAAGTCAGTGATACTCTTGGCTTACTCCTGAAATTCACGAGATAGCCAGCAATACTAAAAGAGTAATTGACATCTACATGATCAACAGTCTTTGTGACTCTGGCCCAATATACACAAATTAAGATTCTAAAATATACCTGGGACAAAAAAGCAATCCGTGGACCGCAGTTATCATTTCTCATTTTATAAGTGAAGGGCAATACACAAAAGGTGCGAGTCAAACCAAAGTACACTGTAAGCCGTAGATCTTTGCAAAATGATAGATTTGTTTTACTTGTGTTCACTAAAGTAGCCTTACTATTTGCAGTTCAATAGCAATCACTGTTTTGATGTTCTTTCCACAAGCAATGTTTGTACAAATAGACGGGCAGGGCTTCCTAGAAATGTGGATATCTTATACTTTGTTATTAGAGACAAGCTGGCGTATTCCTAGTATTGTTATTCAACATAATAGGCACTGTGGGGCATAGTTGTCAAAAATTCACGCAATGCGGGGCAGCAAACAAAGGGGCATACATACAAGCCCCTATCGCCACCACAGCTTTACTTTTCACGATGTTGTGGTGGCGATAGGGGCTTCGCCTTATTTACAAGGCAGCATTAAGCCACTTAATGTGGCTTAACGCTGCCTTCTAAATAAGGCCCCCTTTCACGCTATACTTAGCGTGAAAGGGGAGGGCAATGGGTGTTGCAGTGGGCGTTCCACCGCATCACCCATTGAGTTTGACGCTGCCCCATATTTACAAGCGTGTCATAAATATGGGGCAGCGCCAAAATTAAGACCAGGGAAAACCTGGTCTTACCGTGGCGCAACAAGGAGAAATGTTTAATTTCTCCTCGTTTTTGCTGTTTCCATGTGTGCTGCGTTGTGCGGCACACGTGGAAACAGCAAAAATCCATTGATTGTTTATGTGCAAGAAGCTGTCCCTTCGTGCACATAAACAATCATTAAAACAAAAATGACGTTTTGCAACTTCTATGTGTGCTGCATTAAGCAGCACACATAGAAGTTACAAAACGCCATTTAAAGATTGTTTATGTGCAGGAAGGGACACCTTCCTGCACATAAACAATCTTCCCCTGCAACGCAGACACCCTTGCACTATGGTGCAAGGGGGCCTGTGTTGGAGCTAGGCAGCTAAATTTAGCACCAGCGCAGGGGAAAATGAAGGGCTGCATCGTATTCTTGTAAAAACAGTGCAGCCCAGCATTTCAGATGTGGCGGAGCGCGGCGTTAAGCCAAGAAGGCTAACGCCGCACTCCGTCACTTCTATTGTAAATATGCCCCAAAGTTCCTTGGAGGAGTTTTGTGAATGGGTGAGAGCTGGCAAGCACCATCTCTACTAAGATATGTCACTCTTCAACTCTCTCCCTGCAATGGTGCACTCGAGGCTGCCCAGCGCTAATGCAAGCACCCTTGCACCAGTGTGCCAGGGTACCTGTGTTACAGGCAGGATTGTTTTTGTGCAGGAAGGGATACCTTCCATATGAAAACAATCCAAAGAGGCATTTTCCTCTTTCCATGCATGATGCAGAATGCATCACGCATAGAAAGAGGAAATAGTAAGGAGAAAAAGATTTTTCATTTCTTATTGCCTCTCTGTGGTAGGTATACCAGTTTCTACCAATTTCCCATAATTCCAGCTTTACAAACTTAATAAATCTGGAATTGCATGAAATCCATGGGTGGATGCACAGGAATGCCCATGCTTCATCCATGGAATGCCTTCCACTAAGAAATATAACGCAGCGCACACTGCTGCATTGCATTACTTTTCTTTACAAAGCCATGCAGGGCCACCAAATCAGTTCTTGTGTGGCTTTGTATTTTGTAATTCCAGCTAATCCTTTGTGTTGCTCTGCGTCGTCTTGCGCGATGCAAGGGTGATGCAAAGGCTTAGCAAATCTAGGCCAGAATGGGAGTTCATCAGTGATATTTACAAAACATTTGAAGGATATCTGCTCTGTTCCTTGAAGCACTGGGCTGGCACTAAGATTTGTTTTGTGAGTTTATGTCTAGCCACAATAACTACTTCTTTGGTCTTGGCCCAGTTGTAGACCCTACATCTCACTCCGCTCTTATGATTCCATCTTGGTTTTAGGTGGGCTCTGTCTGACCAGTTCTAAAGAGATTATTCATATCTGTGGGGTGAATTTTACAATATATTTCTTTCCCATGCAGAGCTTGCAAGCACACCTAGTTCCTTTACAACCATCTTTAATTTTTCAGGTGTGGGTCTCACCCAGCTCATGCATTAACACTTTAACATTTTCCAACAACCCTTTACTGTTTTCTTTAAAGACACATACTGATAGGTGTCCTTGGAGAATCATTTCACCTCTGCCATTGAGTGCAGCTGTCTAAAGCCAGAGTTGCCTTCCTATCTCCTAGTGTGAACATTGAGTGGTACTGTATACGGTGAGCCTCGAAGCTGCAGTTTCCACCTCCCTGTACACCCAGTTTATGTCAAATATCAACTCTCCCACCAAGCTCAAGGTTTGATGTCACTACAGGCTGCTGCACCCCGAGTCTGCAAGACTCATGTCATGTCACATCATGTGTCACTTGCGGTTTCTATTCTGACACAAGCTTCAATATATTTCTTGCATTACCTGGAACATCCATATGCTTTTCTGATTCTCTCTTACTGCAGACCGCTAGTATGTGACTGCACAAAGGCAGCTGCTATCAGCTTTTAATACTTTATAATTTATTTTCCCCATCTTCTTTTAGTTTCTTGTGTCATTTGGGGGTTCCAGAACCCAGCTGCCACATTTTTTATGTCAAATATTTTAATTTGTGCCCTCTTTCTGGAAGCGCATTGTTATTGCAGCGACTTTTTCTTCTGCTTATGTTATCTTTCACCCTTTTTTAAACCATTTTTGTTTCCCAGTACTCTGCCCCATGAAGGAGTTCAGCAGGGCCAGAGGGGAGTACTTGGGATCCAGTTTCGTTGTTCTTTTCTCCATTTGGGTTTTACTTTCTTACTTACTAATCCTGTCTTCAGTTACAGGTCTAGTGTCTTCACCAGATTTCCCACGCTTCCTTCAAGGGCACAGGTCTAACTGGCTATCTTGTGTCGTAGGTTGTATATTGCGGGAGTCTCTGTTTGTCTGAGCAGCAGGCAAGGGCAGAAGATGCTTGGGTGCACAGAAGATACCACCTGCGCCCGTCCATGACCGGAACGGCCACCGCCAGTAATGATCCTGCCTTGACCATCAACTGCTCCACCCCAGTCGTCTTCCTGATTGTTGCCTTTTTCCCATTGCATCCTACATCCCTACATTTGCTATTAATGCATTCTTTTGAAACTTCTCATGAACATTCACTTTGTCCGCTAACATAAGGTTGAGTTCCGCAACTTTTGTTTCCCAACAACAATTTGAACTTACTCTTCATCATTGAGATATGGCTTCATGAATCCTTCACCCCAGACATGGCAATGGCTGTGCCATTGGTTATACATTTCTTGACACTAACTGCTTTAATCACCTTGGTGATGGATGGACTCTCTGGACTCTCTCTCTCTCTCTCTCTCTTTCTCTCTCTCGACCTGAGGTCAGTACCCTCTTCCTAGCCTGTGACATTCCTGGTGAATCGTAGTATGTGTCTTCGTCCACTCATTTTGCAAGCTCAATTCTTGACCCTACTTTCTCTTCTTTCGATGGTACTGCAGGCCAGCACCCAGGGGTGGCTCCTCTGCTAAGGTGGAGGAGCGTCGCCTCTCTGCTCTCAGAGCAGGAAAAAGGAAAAATAAAATGATAATATCATTGTTATTATCATTTTATTTTTCGGAGCTATGGGGCTTGGTTGGGGCAGGGCTGGTGCCACAGGAGGAGGAGTGGTTCATGCACTGAAGTGTGCATGACGGTTTGGCCAGCCGTCTTGGGGTGGCCAAACAGTCATGCGCACTTTGTATGTTCCCCACCAGGCTGTAATGCACAGCCTGGTGGGCAACATGCAAAGGCTCATAGTCCCCGTCTGAACGCTGAACCACGGCGCTCATATCGATCACAACGCTTAGGGGAGCCTGTGTGCTTCCTGCTTCAGGGACTCGTCAGGAAGTGAAGCTGAGGTGAGACGGCAGCCGTGAGAAGGTAAGTGTTTTTTATTTATTTATATTTTGTCCCTCCTGCCCCGCCAGCCGCTACTGCCAGAACCTTTTCCACTTATGTAATTGGACCACCTCAGCATACCTTTAAATGCCTTTTTTCCCTTATGCTCACACTTGCTATATGCCCTACTACAACTTGTTACCTCTAACTCCCAACTTTGCACCTATTTGGAGACTAATAACCTACTACGATAAGGAGTTTGACTCAGCTATAGTTCTAAATCTGCCCTCCTCTCCATTTCTATTGGGTTGTACCTGTATATTGTTATCAGAATATCATATGACATAAATATAGTGTCCTAATCATAACCTACAAAAATATTGCCCATTGTGGTTACTAATGAATAGTCTACACCCAGTGGGAAATATTTTTGCAAACATTATTTAGTACACAATATTTATGTGTATACGATTTTCTGGCATACACCATTTCTCATGATGTATGACTACTACTGACCTGGGCGGTTTTCCCGCCATTATCCTCCATGATTTTTCTGCCTTGTTCAACATGGTGTCTCCTGCTATCCTCCTTCACCATTTGTCAAATTGCAGCTAACTGGTTAAGTCCTGTGTTGACTGTCCTCTTTCCTCTCTAACCATTCTCCGGCAGTTCATCTTCCTCCTTATCAATCCTCTTTCCATGCCATCACCTCTGGGGTACCACAGGGGTCTTCCCTCAGCCCCCACAAATTTTAATATTTATGGGGCTCCGCTTGCTGAGCTCATCAATAACCAGATCTACTAAAGCGCTGCACCAAGTTTGTTTTATTTTTGAAACGCAAACCTGATGCAAAGTGCTATATTGGCATTTACTATCCAATGCAAATCAACTTTCCCCAAGTAAACTGCAAACTAACAATCGTAGACAGGGATTTACCCCCAAATTCCTACACCTCCTCAACGCAGGCGCAGCAATGAGAAATGTTTTTCCTACTTTGCATGTGTTCTGCATTGTACAGCCAAAAGCGCACCTGCTCAGGAAGAAAGGAAAACAGCTCCAAGTCTTAATAGATATGATGCTGTTCTGCTCCCTCCCTTTGACCCAACGCAGCACAGCAACTCAGTTTGCTGCACTGCTTTGCATGACTTTTTAGTAAATCTGGGCTCAATTTCCTTGAACTCTTTTTTTGCTGCTTTCGCTGATGACACTCAGATCGCCCCCCTCTTGGACACACCTTCATCTGTCACTGCAATCTCTTTCCATTCTTTCTTCTGGAGGTTTCCTCTTGGATGAGATCCATTCATCTGAAACCTAACACTGACAAGTGAGCTGCTAAACCTGGCTCTCTACCGACTACTGACTCTCACAGCCATGGCAAAAAACCTTGGGATCTTCTTTGACTACAATCTTTCTATTTTTCAGCTGAAATCAATAACTCTTGAGCCATTCAAAAAATCTTCCCTACTTTCCTAAGGAAAGGGGTTCAAGCCACTATTCCTTCCAAGTTCAAATGCTCTAACTCGATCGAGTGCGGCCTCCCAAAATACCTGTTGGTTCCTCCAGTTGGTACAGAATATTACTGCCAGAAATCTGCTTAAGCTCTTATGCCATCCGGGCTGGCTTTAGCACTGTTGGCGCCCAGTGTGACGGTCTTTTTTGGTGCCTCTTAACCCCATGATTCCTGACTACCACCCCCCAACAGTGCCTCTCATCTCTCCATAGCCCCTCTCTGACATACATTTCCTTTTTTGTAGCGCTACTCATAGTTCACTCACACTCAGTTCTGTGATCTGCATGGTATACGTTCTGTGCAGCAGGCACATTAACCCTCTGTGCTACTTTATGATGAGTCAAAACTGCTACCAGACAAAACTCCCACTAGCAGGAACATTAGTCACCAGAGTTATCTTGACATTTTTATTGTTGCCTGACAACTGCTGGGCACCCACAGAACTCTGCAGCATGTGCTTTTAAACCCACAAGGTATTTTTAAACACAGCGCCCCCCCCCCCCACCAAAGTCAGTGCCAGGTGCTACAGCACCAGTTGCGCCACCCTAAAGCAGCCCTACAAGTTATGTCTGTGTTTTTAGCAGATCGTTGCTCCTTACACTGGCTTCCTCTTGAAAAGATGGTGCCTCTTCAAGATTCTTTGGCTATAGGGGCTTCTTCGGCTTCTTCGGCAGCGGTTCTCATATTTTGCTCGTAATCTAACTTAATACTTTCCTTCTTGGACACTGTGTTCTTCAGGTCCCCTACTGTTCATAGTTCCTTCTTTTCACCTTCCTCTCAGAAGAGGACAAGCCTTTTCCTGTCTTGGTCCAAAATCCTCGAACTGTTGTCTATTCTCTCTACAAGCAAAATCCTCCTTTCGCAACTTCTGAAAGTCCCTCAAGACCTACTTAATTTCTAACTAATATATCTCATCTCTTGCCCTCTACAGTTTCCAAGCACCATGGCACCCTTAGAGGTTAACAGTGTGCTCTACAAATCCAAATCAGCATAGTCAGGTGTATTCTTCCTTTAAAATATATGTAATCCATCATGCACCCTAATAGTGTATGGGAAATGGAGTGCACACTCATAATAACATGGCATTATTGAATATTCACATTTCCACAATACACTAGCAATGATCGTTTAGTCCTATGTTTTAGCAAAACACTAATAAATCCAAGTGGTGAAATGGGGCCCAAACCTCTTTCATTCTAAAGCAGTTGTTCTTGACCTTTGGCTTCTGTGGACCTCCACTTAATCATTACTGGAATCTTGGGACCCCACTGAATCATTATTGGAATATGAGGACCCCTACTGAGTCATTACTGGAAGTCTTTGCAGAACCATTTTAGAGGATGTGAACCACAAAACAATGCACAAAAACAGAACTAAGCATGCATCACAAAAAATACATAAATGGTGAATTGGTATATTTAATTCACAAACAAATATAAAGAAAAACAAAATTTTAATGGGAATGTTCGAGCTTTTCTAAATTTAATTGAGGCCACCCATCGTCCACATAATATTCTGGTTGATGTTCTTGCATTACTTCTATGAACCAATCTAAGGATACTAACTTAATTTTTAGCCTCCAATTTCAAATTCCTTCAAATTTGCAGAATATTTTAAAATGCTTAACTTCAAATTTTACTTCTTCATTTATATACACTTTATTAATTTGTTAATATTATTTAATTTTCTAAACAGCCACAGGCACACTAATAGGTCTTCACAGACCCCCACGGCGTACTCGTTCCACAGATTAAGAACCACTGTTCTAAAGGAATAGGACACGTTACAACGCACGCGTTACAACGCGTGTCATTACAACGAATTTTTCACATCGTGAAATCCATTACAACGCATATCGTTACAATGCATGTCATTACAACGCATAATCCATTACAACGCAATTACTATTCTAACTCCGCTGGGGCGTTACTTTGGGGAATGTGTTGTAATGTATTATACGATGTAATGACATGCGTTGTAATGGATTTTGCGTTGTAAAAAATTCGTTGTAATGACGTGTTGTTTCCCATTCTGAAGTACATCATCATTGTTATCGGTAAGAAACCTCGGCAGGGTACAGGACCAAATTGAGGATGAGGGAGAGCAGAAAACAGTTTACACAAAACTGACATGAAAATTAAAAATCCTGAAGACCTCTCGAAAAGCTCAAAACCACTATTCAATCACTAACTCTTTAATTCCGAAGAAGCGGCGCCAACAGGTACAACATCCAAACTGTACTGAGCCCTGCATGCTTCAAGCGACTGAGCTCACAACTGGACCTTTAGGAACAGTAATCTGCACAAGATCTTACCCCACCCATCACCTTCTTTAGAAATCCTATGGCAGCATCCACGACAAGTAAAAGAATAACGTTTCACCTGAGCCCAGGGGAGTAATGAGTGTGTGTGCATGCTATTTGCACTCTCTGGGCACTTTGGTATGGTAGAAGGGACCAGAGACATGTACGGCCACTTCTGTAATGCATATAGCACCGGTCACATATAGCCCTGGCACTATCCTGGAACGCAGTTCCCTTATTAGCATGGGGGATTATGGATGTGAACACAAAGGCAAACAAGCTGTCAGGAGGAGCCACAAAGAGGGAGTGCATACTCAGTTTGCCCCTAGCGGCAACCCCTGCCTGGGAGAAAAGGGATCCCACAGACCCCCCCATCCCCCCAGGCATCCCCCTACAGGCAGGTGCACTCACTACATCACATCAGCCTGTAGAAAGATCTTTGTCTTCGTGGTGTCTCCTGCCCTGTTATAGGCAGTCCGTCAAGTTTACGGCTGCCTTGGGGAAAAACATTATCAGTAATAGGGAACACTGTCCCTGTTTGTGCCCAGTGTACTCTCTCTATTTGCTCCTGGTGCACCTAATTAAAGGTGTGCTGCAGTGCAACCAGGTACAGCACGCTCTTACCCTAATACAGCCCCTGGTGGTCCATTTTTCAGCGAGCTGGAGTTATGAGAGAGGCCTGGATACTCAAGCTTTCAACTCCCACTTTATAGTCAGTGGAGTCTTCTTTCTCCCTTTAGTACCCGCTTTTGAAATGAAGACGCCAAATGCCTATACAACAGGCATTTGAGGTAAGGGACGATCACTTTGGGATCCTTCCATCAAAAAACAAGGAATTAGAGAACGTGAAGTACCTCAGTTATTCAAAATCCCAATCTCCGAGAGGCTTCACCATCACCATTCAGGGAAATTTCACCATTAAAGCACTTCTACAATGTTGGTCCATTCTTACTTTCCGATACCCTGCTTGTAGTTGCCTGGCATCTTGTTAGGCCACTTGTCCTACACCTTCTCCCTTACATTCCTATTTCTGGCATCATTTCCTTTTTTGTGACCCTAGCAATGTTAAGCAGCATTGTTTCAGTGACTACTCTTTTAGCCTACCCCCCACTCCCCCCTGAAATCATCCCATATTAAGCTTAGAAAAGCATTTAGACCAGTGCTTTAAATGGGTGGGTACTTATAGGCCCTGAGTACTTACACTTCTTTCATTTGAAAGGGAGAGTCTGTGTACTTCTCAGCAGAGATACATTATTTCTAATAGGAGAGTACCTGCATTTTTTACCAATAAACTGGTGCCCTGGGATAGTGAGTACCTGCAGTTTTAGATTTCCATTTCAAGAACTGCTTTAGACTGCATTAAGCTTAGAAAAGTCTTCTGATGACCTAACTATTTTGCTTGCCTCGGCCTTAAGACTGCACTGAGCTCTGCTCAATAGCACCAGCTCTGGTCCAGGGACTTCCATGTTTTCTGGTCACTGCTCCCTGGGAGCGTCCATTGGCAGTGCCTGATTGTTGCCCCTTGCATTAACCTCTGGAAGCAATGGAGTGAGCACAGCTTAAATCTTGTAACTAAATAAATGAATCAAGAAAAAACACAAATTAAAATAACACATTACACCATAAAGTAGCCTGCCTTCTCACAAATTGTAGGGGATACAGACCTACCAACGCTCACTGTGCCACTGTGTGCCACAAAATATCCAGTGAGGAGTCAATATCACACAGTGAACACAAGGTGAGCTGGAAACCCCAGCGTAGGGTTGGTTTCCAGCTGCCCATTACAGGCTTTTAAATCTCTACAGGACATCTGCAGCAGACTTAGGAGCTTTTGTTTTTTGTTTTTTGTCTTTCCTATTTTGCTTGGTAACACCGAAGGGTAGAAGGGCTTCACAAGCAGTGCTTGGCACCAAGCCCCACCCCTCTGAGGCCACACTCCCTGCATGCACTGTGACAAAAGTTTAGAAATTAGCAGGTATGGAGATAACTTTGATGCGGCTGCAAATTCCTTAATATTGCAAATCTGCACCCATGCAAGGCTGCAAACAAGAGGGTGCAGATTTCCAATTTCTTTTTGGTTGATCGGGCTCATGTTGATAATTTGTAGGCTCTACAGGCTGAGGCGCCCTTGACATGCATCTAACAGCGGACACACAGAAAAGGAGAGGTGTTCTTATAAGCGGAACCATGCCTTGAATAGATTTTGTTGCATCAAAGTGCTTGAAAGCCTGGTCAAGGGTAGTAGGCTCTATATAAATGCAAGGTACAGCCAGGATTTATCAAACTTTGCCAGCACGATATTGTTGCCATGTTGGAAGACCTCAGAGTCTCACTGGCTCAAAAGATACATGGTGGCCTGAATGTGGCATAATATGTCTTGCCTGGTCGCTTGGACACCACAGACTGTTGGCAGAGCTGTTGGCACCACTGCCTTGTTTTGAAGGCATGCCTGGATGAGATAAACCAAGTTTTCAGGAGATGTCGGAGCATTTTTGTGGGACATGTCCTTTTGATGGCTCCAGATTGTTTGGAGAGAAGGCTGAGTCTGCGCTCAAACAATTTAAGGACAGTTGAGTCACAGCATGATCCTTGGGGCTCTTGACTCCCACCACGCAGTTATACCAACAGTACTAAAAATGTAGGGGTTATTCCGGAGGCTAGCTTACAAAAAATGCCAGCCTTCCAAACCTGTGCAGCAACAGCAGACCCAGTCCTTTTGAGCTGAGGTCGTGGTGCTGGTTGAAGCCATTCAGACAAGCAAGGACAGCTCTCCTCTAACTCTTCTTCCCTTGCTGCAGAAAATGCCAAGCCTCTTTTACGTGCGCTCACAGTCTCACGCTCAGCCAGTAGGCATCAGGATATACCTTTCATCCCCGGCTGGAGTTCATCACTTGGGTTTTGCAAATAATTCAAAGGGGCTATGGTGTGCCTTTAAATTCCTCCCAAACCCCTTTCCCTCTAACATGAGAGTGATTCTCATTGGATCATTCCCCAGTCTTGTTGCAAGTCAACCTTCTACTGGCCAAGGGTGCCATCAAGTGAGTGCTAGATTCGGAGAGAGGCTAGGGGTGCTATTTGAGCTACTTCCTCATACTAAAGAAGAATGGAGGTCTCAGGCCCATACTGGGCCTCTGCACACTGAATGCCTTTCATGAAAGTGATGCCAGTGGTCGCTGCCCACCTTCAGTGGCTGGGGATACATGTAGTTCGTAGCATGTGTTGTAGTAGAGGCATATGAGCCATCTATTGTTGGGCTCAGATGGTTGCATGTTGTTTTTTTTAGAAGAAGTCTTTCAAACCACAAGGTGTAGTAATTCTTCCTTTAGTTGGGAATTCTCATGGGCATCGGCTCCATGTTAGATTGTTTTTTTCCACGTTGGGTTCGGACGTGTACCGATGGGGATCTGTGTTTGGCACTGGTAGAGCTTTCCTTTGGGCCACTTGGATGCTCTTCGACTCTTGTAGCACCGGAAGACGTTCCACACAATGACCATTCCGTTCTTCGGGAAGGCAATGGTTAGTGGATTCCGACCTTCTTCTATGCCTCACCACCGTGAGGACCTTGTGCATTGTCATTGTACCCCAAGCCTGGCAACGTATGAGCCCATTGCAGAAGTGCCTCTCAGCACAATGGTCACACGTGGAGTGTAAAACAGAAGATCTAGTGCTGGTGATGGCCAAGGCCCATTTCTCTCTGCAGTATTAGAGTGGCAACAAGTTGGTGCAGGGCAGGCCTTTCATAGACTGCATTCCACAAGTCACCATTACCATGGAAGCCTTTCAAGCTGGAGGGGGAGCTCTCCTTGACCACAACAAAGTGCAGGGTTTGTGGATTCCACAATAGCATAGCTACTTCATGATTTACTTCGAGCTTCTGGCGATCCCCCTGGCCCTCAAAGCCTTCCTACTGCATATTTGAAGCAATGTAGTCTTGGTCAGGATAGATGAATAAATAAATAAACACATGTTTAAAAATATATTAATAAATTAGCTTAACGTACAGTAACACTTGAAAGCTGGCGCTTATAATTATTTATTCTTACATGTACAAATGGGACTTTAAACAATACTATTTTGTATCCCTATTATTTTCCATATACATGTATACATTTGTATGTAGTTATGTGTTTATCTATATATGTATTTATTACTTTACTCTTACTGTAGGAAAAAATAAACTTCAACTCTCTTCAGTTCACTACTGTGTCTCTTCCTATATCTCTTTCAATATACCCTATACCGCCACCCTCTGACATATCCCAAACCTCATTTTACTACTATGATCTCCCTAATATCCCTTTCTAGAGTCTTCCCTCCTCTACCCCTCCTATGACTAATTCCAAACCTCATTTTACTACCATGACCTCCCAAATAACACTTTCTAGACTCTTCCTTTCTCTATCACTCCTTTATCCTATTCAATCCAACTAACAGAATCACATGTACATCGCTCGAATTAAAACTTAGATTTCCCTATACTAATCCACTTTGAGTTTCGGAGTAGCGTGCTACTCGGCAAGGGTAGTAAGAGCTATATAATTACAATTACAAGTATAATGCAATCAAGTGACCTACGAGTGGCACAGTAAAACTGCATGCATGCTGGGTGCTGGTAGCATGATGAGCTGAGCTCATAAAATAACTCACTTCATTGTTTTTGCTGCTGCATATAATATCCAGAACTGACTGCTTGTCGTCGTAGGAATCAATTCCGGTGAGGTCATAGAGGCTGGAGGACACAGGGCCAAACACACAGTAGGGTTTCTTTCTCCTCTCCATGAAATACTCAAACATCTGTATGACAAATCAAGATGACCATGAACAGGACAACAGAAAACTGTGCTAAGGATAAAGATTTAATTTGGCGACCAATAAAAATGTGCATATATAATAAAAGCCTATACATTGGTAGCGATGGAAGCATTCCTTCAAGGGAAACACTACATTAACAAATACAAGAGAACCCATCTAAAAATCTTGGGTAGCTCACAACATTGTCAATCATTCTCAATACTGGTCTGTGGGCACCTGACCTTCATATTTCTGCCATTTCATTGCAAAATATATAAAAATAATCTATATCCATGATGGCAGAATCATCACTGTCTCCTCATCCGTTTTTCGCATATGAAGATTACCAGTACGTTACCAGGTCATTATCGAACTGAGTCAAGTGAAAAATTCAATTTTTTAACATAAATGTCATTAGATAATCCTTTTTTTAGAAAAAAGACAAAACTTTATTGACATTTAGTGAAGAAAATAAGTAAATCAATAATAACTTCACAGTTATAGAACAACAACATTGCTACAGGGTCAAAAATATAAAATTATTAGCAATTTCTGCCTCAGCTTTTTTGACAGGGTATGTCCCCTAAGGATTTAGACAGGTAGGGGCCCGTGTGTACTTCAGGGCATATTTAGATCTAAACTGAATTTTAGCCCTCTAGTCACATCTGCATATAGTCCTGGTTCCAAGTTGGCCAGAGTTTATTTAAACCTATTTGCACAGCAGTCAGAATTCCCTGCTGAGTGTTTTTTCACTGCACCCGGTAATTACCAGGTACAGTAAAGACCTCACCCTTCATTAAATTCCAGCTGGTCAAACCGGCCAGAATTTAACATAGAAAAACACTACTGTATTTACAGTAACATGCAGATTTTGTTGCATTAAGCACTAAAATCTGCATATTATGCCCCAAAACTCAGAATAGGTGCTATTTACCGAGCCAGATAAATTCCGAACCCACAATGTTGGAATTTATCGGGTGTGATAAATAGCACCTATGCCTCTGACAAACTGAGAATCAAAGCCATAGAAGTATTTCAGAAAGGCTACCCAGACTCCCTGAAGTTTTGGATTGTTAACCTGTGACACCTTTTATAGTCTCTTCCAATAAATAATTAACTTGTTTTTATATAGTGTTTCATACTATCGCTGCCACTTCTACGCTCTGTAAATCATGGTCATAAGTATTGCCTAGACGATGGTGCTCATTTTACTGACCTCCAGAAGGATGGAAAGTTAAGTACCTCCTATAACCTGGGCGGAATAGAGTTGGGTATTTCCCTCTAATGGTAAATACCATTACCCTATTTTTGGTAAATACTTACTTTTCCAAGTTTTCAACTTGAAAATAAGGCATAACATATGGAAATGTATTTAACACACCAAATTTCACATACTTTGCCTTTCTTATGAGCCGTTTTACGATACATTTCTGCAGGTTTTACCTCTTGGAATAGATATGGGGTAAACAGCATGGGTGTGGTAATTATCAAAATCTATCAGTTTGTTTACATGGGCACTGCCAGTTCCCAAACATCCCTATCGCCTGCAAAGGCTCCCAGAGTTCCATCAGTCCTCTTCTGTCTTTAACCTCTGCATGGAGCTGCTTGGACCACTACTCACGTTAAAAGCATCAAGATTCAACAATTTGCCAATGACACACAAGTATACATGAAAGTCTCCTATGCTTCAAGCATCCAAAGCCTTAATCTATGCCTCCACATCATCCAGACCTGGATGTCCTGTGCCTACCTGAAGCTCAACCCAGTCTAGACAGGATTCATCTTATTTTCCAAGAACAACAAACAAGAAACAGTATGAACTTGCCTCAATAACATGAACCTTGACAGCTTTGAACTCAACTTTTCGTTAATGTCAACTTACTTGATTCACCCTGGATACCAACCTTGCCCTCAAGGAAATGGTGCCAAAGAGCACAAAGCCAGCTGGTACCAGCTTTCTCTTCCAAAGAAACTGAAATAGTTTCTTTTAAAAAGCGACTTCAGAACTGCTGCTCAGGTCCTTGTACCCTCAAATCTGGATGATGGTAACACTCTGCTTCATGGCTTCCAAGAATCCTCACTGGCACCCCTTAAAGGCATCCTACACGCCACAGCACCCCTAACCCAGGGCCTGTAGAAATAAGATCACATCTCCCCTTCATGTTGGAACTCCATTGGCTCTGCTTGCTAGCCCCACCATCTGCAAAGACAGATTAATAATTTACAAAGCCATCACGAGCAGTATCCCAGATTAGCTTGCAGACAAGCTTATCATCTCTGGTGGCTCTCAGCACACTAGCAGCCAGGAAGGACACCACAGACTGTGGTCTATGAAGTGTAAAATTAAATAGCAAGGCATCAGGCTGTTTCCATCTATGCACCTAGGATCAGGAACAACATCACCGTATCCATCAGGACCACCCCAATGCTTCCCCAGTTTAGGAAGGGGTTGAAGAGGCACCTCTTTAAAGAACACAACATGAGAGTGGATTAATCGTCCACAAACCAGCTACCTCTCCTATCACTCGTTGACATTATGCTTGCCTTTTACCCTGTACAGTGCTCCAATGCCTTTTGAGTAGGTTTGCACCATAAAAATACAACATACATACCCACATATCACACAGCTCAAACATTCTATTGTAGTGATGTTCTGCACATGGATCAGAGTTTAGCCTCTTACTTCCAACGAGTGCCTAAATCTTTATGTAGGATTGTAACTTGCGGACTGGAGACCACTTCCTAATTCAGTGGTGGAGGCCAAACTCAAAAATCCATCAGACTGGCTAATATTATTCATCTGATCTTGCTGCACGGCCACCCCTTCACTGTTGCCAGTATAATGTGGAGATGCAATAACCTCCTTTAATCAGGAAGCAGTCTTAAGTACCACACTAAAGAAAGACAAAACAGAATAAGTGCAGATGACAGGAAGCTAGTTTAAGTTGCTCTACAGTGTCAATCCAATATTAGATTAGAGGTTGTTTGAAGGGAATGCTGCTTTACAAAAATTGGTTATTTCATGTTAATAAACCTTTCAAAACATGTAATCTACATTTGACTACTGGCTAATCAATAAAGGTTTGCTACATCTTTAATAGAGATCGTTACCCTAAACATATACATATGCTCACTGCTCCGTGACAAGGATATGTGTGACATCTATTTAGCACAACAATCTTGTATCCTCAAAACATTATACACTCACAGTTAACATGCATTAGGAAATCAAAGAATTCAAAGTAACAAAAGAAAATATGTAACGCTATGGTCAAAATTTGTTGCAAGCTGGAAGAATGGCATTAAATTGCATGAAGAGAGCTACCATTCCATGAAATGGGACGAGGCGCCTTTCCCCAATCGAAGGGCCAGGCCCAACTTTCTCCAAGACCCAATATATTTGATATTGCTCCAGGAAAGACTGTGTGAACCATCTCATTGACCTGGAGATCTTGGACAGAACTGCACGTAAGACTGAACCCGCCTCTTAGAATCCATCAATTGCTCAGGAGTGGTTGCAAGTGACATGTTTAAGAATTATAAAACAGTTCTTAAATAATAAATCAATACAAGACAGTTACTAGATGGCACAGCCAAGTAGATAGACCTAATGGTGGTAATTGGTGGGATAATGCAGCCACACATAGCATAAAATGATGGTGCTTTCTTCCAGCACAGACCTGGCCTTTTCAGAATGGTAACAACAGTTGGAATATCATGGGCACCCAGGGTATATTAGTACAAGGTCTTAGCATAATGCTGGGATTGGCATTTCAGTGGGTTTTGCTAGTATAATGAGGGCCTGCATGACTTGATGGTACCCACCTCTGGAATAATAGTGGGCCTGACATCCATGTGATAGTATCTACTTCTGTTAAAATGCTCGTCCTGCTGCCATTTTGACAATTCCTGCCATATTGTTGGCATACATCCACAGACACTACCAAGCTTTGAATGGTGGGTTGAATCTATATTTAATAGGTTAAGTAAAAGGGACCTTTTCATCTTACTATTTTTCTGGCAAGTCATGCCCTGTGTTATATCCCGCATAGAGGCCCTAATGTAGACCCGTTCGTACATGCCCTAAAATGGACGTATTCATATTTACCCTAATATGGTCATATTCGTACTTGCCCTATTATGGTCATAGCCGCATATGCCCAATTATGGTCATAACTGTACATGTCCTTTTATAGTCATGATTCCTTATATAGGCATGATCTTTCACCTACATTGGTCCCAGCTAGTACACAATGAGGTCTGAGGGCTGAACGTTATCTATCCTGTGGTTTTGAATACAGCAGGGTTTTTCCCAAACACAGGCCCTCACTGTTCTCATTAATTATGCATGGCTTTCTAAGAATAAACCACGTGCATAATATGTATGTACAAAGTTCACCCCTGACGTCTTCCTCATGTCCAATACAAACCATACTGAGGACCGAGACTCTTTAGGGTATAAATACACCACATCTTGCCCCGGTAAGAAAGAGGGAACCGAGACTTCCATGCTGACACACTGACCAGAGACGCTGAGGCTCCTGCATGCAGTCGCTCCAGCTGACAGCGGTCTGACACAGCCCTTGCGGGGTGTCCAACTCGAGACCAGGACGGGGTCCCACACTCTCTCTATTCAGGTATGGGGGTTCGACTAAATCCTAGAAGGATTTTTGGCTCTTAGCTTTTAGACCTACACATATGCTAGGTACACTCAGGTACATCTAGTTAGGCATAGTAGGAGTACGCGCACTTTCATAATGCTTTTATATTCATGTATGTATTCATGACTATTGCAATATGGTAGAACTGTTCTATCCCTTTGCTTTTATCGTACTACTGATCATATATCTCTGCTATTGTCTGCTGGTTACCGCAGCACATATATTTTACACTAGAATAACAACTGTTCAATAAATACTTATTGAAACGCCCGACTGTTTATTCTGTGTAACTCTCTGAGACATACCGAATAAGTGAGCACGAGTGACTGAGCGAAAGGTAGTATATTGTCCCACGATTCTGAGGGAATCAGGGTTGTCATCATCTAAGGTTGCCAGAAACTAATCTCTCCCCGATAAGAGGAGACACTAGTGGCACTGCGAGCTAGCTAATGCAAAACTAGGCTAACATATACGGTGGGGGTGCACGGAGTCAGTCTGCCACCAAGCCCGCAGTATATGTTATCCAAACGCGCAGGTCCTGCAGGGGTACTATAGGAGCTAAACGACATGGCGCCGCCAACGTTGGTTGGGTACGTATTTAACAGTAGAATCTGAGTAGTTCAGTCGTGCTATTCTCAGAGAACCTACTCACAAAACCCCAGAGACGTCTGGAGTGGGTGGGCACAAAATCCGCCGCAGCTGAGTAGTACGAGAATACTATTATTGGCTGTTGGTTAATCAAGCTTGAAGGACAAACAGTTCCTACAAATTGTGCATTTACACCTTATCTTAAAATTTCCTTAAACACCCTTCTTCCACTTAAAATTGGTTGAACAAGCAGAAGAAACAAGGAGAGGTACAACAGACCTCTTCGGTTTAGGAGAAGAAGACCCTGAAGATGCAATACAAATTGCACCAAATTTCAGAAGGGCAGTCACCATAAAACTTCTAGAACACAGCTTAAGAGCCAGGGGTGGTAATATAATTTTCGTGATTGAGGCACACGAATCCAATAAAACAGAGGTGTTCTATTCATGGGTTACATTCCCAGCAGCGAATGCAGTTACAGATGTATTTCACTACTACCTAGAAGGTGAAGCACCAGCAGACTATACTCCTTTTGAGGAGTTAGAGATTCCACTCACTTACCAGGAGCATAATTACTGGTTTAAAGGCGCCCTACCCCACGTACATGGAAGAGCAAGATTAGGCCCGCTCGGAGGAGCAGGAGCCACATGCCCCATATTAGCGGCATACACACCGCATCCTGATATTGGCACAATGCCACAGTCAGACTTACTCGTACAACACAGAGATTTAATTAAGATCTACAGAAACCTCACACAATTTGTGATGAGGACTTTAACAGTTCAGCCTGCACCAGCTGCAGCACAAGATACTCCAGTCCAGAGTACGGTTAATAAAATAACTCCACAAACATTACATGCGATAATGGGCAAAATGCCAGCAAAACGCGAACAAATCCCATTCTGGATAGCTCAGAAAATAACTCAGCTTGAGGCAGTATTCCCGAATACTACCACCAGTGATAAACACAGAATTCTAACAATCTGCTTGCCCATGGGTCTCACACCGCAAGTAGAGGACTGCACCTCTTGGGGTTCAGTCTTTGCTGCCATATATACCAGAACACATGGTATCCCGTCAATAGCAGTAGTACCTGAAGTATTAAAACAGATACAAAATGAGTACGGAGCAGAGCCTGCCCTTAACTTAGGGATGAAGTTGCTAAACAACTTTGAACAGATCTCAGTCATAATACTGGCGAACATTAAGGGGGAAGCAGCTTCAGTGGCGATCCGCCAACGCCTAAGGGAGTTCAGTCCAGTAGATCAACAACACGAACTACCCAAAATAATTGAAACTGCATATGCAGAACTATGCAGAGACAGTCTAGGTGGGAAAGCATTAAAACCACAACTAGTGGGCAGTCCTGAAAAGGACACTACAAAGCAGACACCTACTTCTTCTAAAAAGAAGTGGGAAAATAAAAAACAACAAAAGTCTAAAGACAGCAGATCTCAGTCCAGAGGTAGGTCTCCTCAACAGGAGCCCTCTGAAAGGAGGTATATCCTCAGGAATAGGGATAATATTAAAAAACCTGACAGGTATCAGGATACTGATACTCGTTCCTCTCGTTCCTTTCAGGGTTCATCAAAAAACTCAGAGAGGGAAGGACGGTCAAAGGAGCGTACAAAGTCCAGAGACACGCAACGCGCTGCGGACTACGCACCTAAAAAAGAAGATAAACAAAAATCAAAACCTCAGTTCAAAAAGAAGAAGGTAGCAGGTCTCAAGATCAGACATGGCCAGAATTCTGAGGACACAGCTTCTGAACGGGGAATGGGCTCTGACGATGCTAGACAGCACGGCAGAAGTAACGATAGCTCGCCAGAACCTGAAGGAATTTCTGGTGACAGTGGAGTTGAGTGAGTATATCACGGTGGAAACACCTGATACTCGGGTAAGTGTCCCACATAAGTTACATGAGATAACACTCCGGATGGAGGGGGACAAGCCCAGAAAAGTTAAAGGTCTCTTTTGGAAATATTTGTCATCCGGTTATGACATTCTATTAGCAGAACAAGACTGGCCGCCAGCATTCGTCACGGAGTGCCCTAGGGGAGAAACTGTAATTTTTCCAGTCTTTTCCGACCTCGTTCCCATTCACCTAAAACATGCATATGCGCAGGAGTGGGCGGTTGCCCTAGCTCCAGCATTGTACAAAAATCATGCTGGTTGGGATGAGGATTCAACCCACCACGTGATCCCGTTAAAAGTTGCCCCAAATGCTCAAAGGCAATACCCTATAAAGCAGGGAGCTAAAAAACAAGTCAGGGAGATCCTAGATCAACTTGAATATCAAGGGGTGATAGAAAATTGCACTTCACCTATGAACAATCCTTTGTTTCCCGTAATGAAACCTGACAACACATATCGTTTAGTTTTGGATTTTAGACATTTAAACACTTGCACAAAGACATTTGCAGTTCAAAATCCACATAGTGCCGCATTAGTGAATAACATTGTGCGGAAAAAATACAAAACAGCACTTGATATCTCAAGTGGATTTTTCTGCCAAAATATAGCGCCTGAAAACAGGTATCTAACCGCATTCAGTGCGTTAGGGTCCCAACGGCAATTTTGCCGACTCCCCCAAGGGTATAAGAATAGCCCGGGGTTGATTTCAGCAAGGGTAACAGAGTTACTCCAAAATTTGGATGAAGAAGCATTGTCCTATGTGGATGATATTTATCTGACGGACGATGACTTAAAGAGGCACTTGACCAGGGTGCGCACCATTATTATGGGATTCGCCTCTGAGGGCTATAAATTTAATTTCAAAAAATCAAAAATTGTCCACCTCAGCTGAGCTGTCAAGTGAGGGAAAAAGCCTAGCAGCTAACTTTTTAGACAAATGTGCGCGGAGTCAGTCTGCCACCAAGCCCGCAGTATATGTTATCCAAACGCGCAGGTCCTGCAGGGGTACTATAGGAGCTACACGACACCTGAAGCCATGTAAACATGTCTTAGAAGTATCATTGGCCCGTCACTCCAATCTCATCACCTTACCTTTTCATTCACCCATACTCTAGTTCCTGTGGGACATTTCCTGGTTTCTTATGTATATAAGGAGCTGTGATGCTCAGATCTCTATGTGTCAGCTCTACTACCCAAGTCCTATTATTCCAGGGGGCCGTATTACTGTATTGGCACCAGCGCTAACCAGGAAAATGCACCGCATTGCAGTGAATGCGCTGCCCCCAGGGCATCCGCAAATTCGCGCTGTCCTGGGGGCAGTGCATTGAGGTGAAAAAAGGAGCGGCTGCTTTGAAGCCATTCCATGTTTCACAGTGCAGGCAGCAACCCGCCTGCACTTTGACAGGGAATTAGAGATCCCCTTGTAGGTGGGTGCAGTGAGTAACTGCACATGCCTTTAAGGGGATGTTTGGGGGGTCCATGGAACCCCTTCCCCCATCCAGAAGGCTGCTATCAGGAGGCACACTGATAGTGTGCCACCTTTTAGGTGGCACGCTGTCAGTGCGCTTCCTGACAGCTTCTTTGCCTCTGCGCATACGGCGTGGGCATAGAGACAAAGAGAATCCCTCATTTGCATGGGGCCATGCCCCTATGAAAATGAGGGAATGCCCTCAGATGATATCGCAGGCGCCAGTGCTATCGGCAATAGAGAAGGGGCCACACAAGCATCTGCGGTCCCTTCTGCAATACCAAAGTGCCCCATTGCACACCCGGGGCACTCCAGTAATACAGCCCCAGGTCTGTTGTTGTCATCTTTCATCAAGCCTGAAGAGGTGTGGCGCAGCGGCCAGGGCGGCTGACTCCAGAACCCCGGGTCTCAGGGTTCGAACCCTGGCGCCAGCGTCAGATCAGCCCATGTGACTCTGGGCAATAGCTCACTTAATCTTCCCGACGGCCCCCAGCACCTTGACGCCCTCGGGTAATTGTTTGCGCTTTACAAATACTGGACATTAACATTCACTGGGAGGTTTTTTTTTTTTTATGCCTATGACTTGGTCCTCCGTAATACATTGTTACCTCTCCAAAGGCATTGGGTCGTTTCATGTGCATTGTGTAGGATCAAGGTGGCTTATGAGGGGCGTCACCTTTTTCCTCAGAAGTACTAGAACCAAGTCATCTGAAAGGTCATCACACCCAGCCCTTGACAGGCATTGGCTTCATCATCATCCATATTGTCAGGCGCTGGGTCAGTGGTTCCACGGGAAACATCCTTTACCACGAAACCATTACAACGCGGTATGGTTACATCATGGTTTTCACAACGCAAGTCGTTACATCGACTTGCACTGGAGGGCGCTCTAGACTAAGGAATAGTGTGAATTACTATTCCAACACCTTCCCTACTGTACGTAGACTGGAGTTGGAATAGTAATTCACACTATTCCTAAGTCCAGCGCCCTCCAGCGCAAGTCGATGTAACGACTTGCGTTGTCAAGACCGCGATGTAACATTCTGCGTTGTGATGGTACGCGTTGTATCATCATACATTCTGGTTCCACACGGTCCATTGGCCAGACTTGGTGCTTAGTAGGAATGATGGAAGCACGAGAAGGGTGCATAGTACTGGAGCAACTTTGGCAAAATGGTTTAAATTCACAACTTTGCAATTTTTTTTCCTTTCACTTGCAATCTCATGCAAGAGGTAAATGGTCCTCGCAGTGTCCTGAAACCAACCTCTGACTTTTATGGAGTGTGCTTTACATGCAAGTGATAATTTTAGAACTTGGTGCACTGGTTCAGATTTGAAGAACATGCAGATAATGTTGATTCAATGTTTGCTGCTCTTGTCTGGTGAAAGGCTTTGCTAGCTTCTACATATTGGGGAGTGTCATGCTTGGCTCTCTTAGGATGACGCAGTGCAGTATGGCCAAAGAACACCCTTGAATGACTTATGCTCTCTTATCTCCTTTGATGCATTATATAGTGTGGGGTGCTGGCCAAATATTTAAGGAAGGCCTGAAATGTGTCTATTTGTTCAATGGTTCCCTATTTAGCATGTGTCAGCAGGGCAGGCTCTAGGGCAGTGCACCGGGTGCTGACTTGGGGTGGGGGAGTCATGTTTGCAAGTATATTATGTTTTAAAGCACCTGTTGCTGCATTCCTGGCCTCCAGCAATTTTCAGACATCAATAAAAATGTCAAGATAACTCGGGAGATTAATGTTCTTCCTAGAGGGAGATCAGAGGTTTGTCTAGTGAAAGTTTTGAATCATTGTAAAGTAGCGCAGAGGGTTAATATGCCTGCTGCAAAGATTGTGTACTATGCATATCACAAAGTGCATATAATGTAAATAGGTCAGTGGGTTACTGCTTTTGTCAGAGAGATCCTTTTGTTACTTGCAGTCTATAACTTAGGATGCTAATACACAACAGTGAGCTACTAACTGTCATCAAAGAGCTACATGCAAACTGCAAGGTATATATTAGAACTAAACGTTTTTTGCCCAGTCTTTCATTATCCTAATCTTGCATAAAGGGTTATTTGGGAAGAAATCCATTCCTATTTTTAAAGAGAACCCCTAACAATGTTGTTACGTTTTAAACTCTGAATTTGTGCTTTTCCAGACCAAGGACTCTTAAACTATACTGCCTACCAGTATGGATTAAATGTGATCCTACACCTTGTAGTACTCTGTCTTATGTAACATTTCCTTTACACTGAGTTACACATGTATGATTGTCTCTGTGCAATGTGTGTGTGATGTAAAGTGCTCTGACACCTTACACTGGTACGAGTGGTGCTATAAAACTAAATGAATCTGAGAGAGTGGTTAAGGAGACTTGAGGGGCACTGTTAAATGGAGGTAGTGAGGGAATCCGTGGCAGAGGTGGTCATTGGGAGGCGACAACAAACATTGTCGCACAGTGGCGTAACGAAACTTAAGGGGTATGTGGAGGGCCCCCCACTCCGGATGTAATCCGGAGCTGTCAGGCCAGAGTTCTCTGCTGAGGGGGCCCCCTGCAGCTCGGGGGCCCCCCGCACTGCGGGGGCTGCGGGGGCCTGTGTTACGCCAGTGTTGTCGCACAGGGCACCACCAGTGCTGAAGCCAGCCCTGAAAGTGTGAGTAGGAATAATCCGAATCTGCAAGGGGTTTGAAGTAGGCTATCAGGGGCATTCCATGCTGCAGTGTCTCAGTGTGACACACCCTGGATAATCAGCGGTCGCTGGAGGAGGGAGCACTGGGGCGTGGGTGGCCTAGTACCTTTGAAGGATGTTGCCTCCTCACCAGCATATGTGTTGAGATCCAGAGGTGGTAAAGGGCTGGCACATGCAGAGATTGCTAGAGGTCTTAGAAAAGAACCCCTGAGACACTCCGTAAATTAGACTACGCCTATGACTAGGAGGTCTAGCTACCTTCACTAACATTCCTTACATTATGGGATAAACTATCAAACATTTAGGGAGAGGGGATACCATCAAGGCCACGCTAATGGTCCACGCATGGCATAGTCCCCTCTGTCTTGCCAGCACTCGTCTCTTCCCCTGCTTCACCTCCTGGGAGTTTCAATAGCAATTCTCCTCCCTTGCACCTTGTTCTTTCCTTGTTCTAGTCTCTGCATGAACCATGAAATCCTTCTCCCTTCAGAGGTCAACACATTGCCTACCACTTGACTTCCATTTACTGGCCAACAGTAACATTTATTGACAGAATTATGACATAGAGAAATTACAGAAGCAAATGCAATATATATTTTATTTTAGTATTTATTTATTTCTTGCATAAGTTAATTAAAACCATTGCAATACAGCAATAAAGTTAATAAAAATGCAATATAGAAATACATCTATAGTTATTTAAGGTGTACATACCTTTTGGTTTCCTTCACTTGCTGCTAGTTTTAAAGGGGTGAATCCACAATTATTCTCAATCTTTTCCAAATGTAAAATCTTTTCGTTTGGAATGAGAGAAATCATACAATCATAGATTTTACAAGCCATAACTCTATTGGGATGTAATGCTAACATGTGGAGAGCGGTGTTTCCTAGAGTAAAATACAAGACACAGCAAAAATGTGAATTAATTCTGGTATCCTAGTCCTGGTCCCATGCACACAAAATTGGATGTTCCATAAACATTATGGTGATCTCATTCTTATTTCCAGAGTAATACCACTAAATGGCACAGTAGTATCTCAGGATTATGGGCGAGGGTGAAACAAATGAGAAATAATTAGCAATAAATTAGTTACACAATTTATTGTGCATATTTATACCACTTTGTTACCAACAGCCTTTTGCTGGCGGTAGTGACTCAACATATGAGTTGAGGAAAAGTGTGTGATATGGTAACCTTATTCCGCACATTTCTGTACCACCTGTGGAAACCAGAAAGTGCTGGTCGTTCCTCATCATATGTTTTGCCACTTTAGTCATTTTAATAATAATTCTAGGAGTGTTAATAAAATGTGGGCCTCATTTACAATATTTTACTGTAGGACAGTGCTGCAAGCCTTCTTGCTGTGTAGACTTATGGCAAACGAAAAGGGCAGGAATGCACCGTATCTATCAGATAAGGCACATTCCTGTCCTCCTTCTCTGTGCTGATGCTCAATTGGCTGCCATGAGTCAACGCAGGTGCCTGCATTGTATGGATGATTGGTTTTGTGCAGGAAGGGACACTTTCCTGCACAAAAACAATCAATGGAGGCGATTTCCTCTTTCTATGTGTCCTGCTGAATGCAGCACACATAGAAAGAGGAAAAACAAGGAGAAATAATGGTATTTCTCCTCTTTGCACCTCCCCTACAACTCCCTTGCGAAGGCGTAGGCTTTAGACTCATTCCCCGGTTTGCAACTTGTTGTAAATCTGGGAATGTGTCAAATGCCATGGGTGTTATGTGGGAACACCCACTGTAACGCCCATGGCATGCCTCCCCATCGTAGTGTGAGGCAACGCTGCGTTGCCTCACTCCATATCTACAAGGACATGAAAAGCCACGTAGGGTGGCTTCACGTGGCCTTGTAGGGTATGGCTAAGCCCTACGCGCCACCGGAACGTCACAAAAAGTGATGTTCCGGGCAGCGCACAGGGCTTGTAAATGAGCCCCCCAGTTCATTGTAACATCCATATTCAAAAGAAGCGTATTATATAACACCATTCACTGTGTTCATGGGCGTTGGAGGTGACTGTCCGAACACACGTGAGGCTACAATTGATTGCTCAAAACTCCTCCATATTTACAGCACATACTAAAATGCCTTTAATGTGCAGACTGTTTCAGCACATTTGTTTTAGCTTAGGTAATTTTTGTTATTAAATCATTCCAACAATTGAAAACAGGTGTCATAAATTGTGATGAATTTCTGCTTGCTTCAGTGCACCTTAACCAATCAGGTACAATATTCATCTTGCTGCGCTGCCCTACTCCAAGGTGAAAGGGCAGGAATGCACCGTATTTATGCAATATAGTGCATTCCTGAACTTTCTCCCTGCTCTGGCGCCATTTCGACAGCCTAGCATTAAAGTAGGCACCCTTGCAACATGGTGCAAGGGTGCCTCCGTTGCATGCAGGATTGTTTTTGTGCAGGAAGGGGCACCTTCCTGCACAGAAACAATCCTAAGAGGAAAAAATGAGGAGAAATAAAGATATTTGTACTTGTTACGCCTCACCTTGGGAAGCGTAAGGATTTGATGTTTCCCCAGGTTTACATGATTTGTAAATCTAGGGCAGTATCAAAATCCATCGGTGTTGCGGTGAAACACCCACTGCAACACCCATGGGACGTCTCCCGAGCGCAGTGTAAGGTGACACAGCAATTTGCGCTGCATTGCCTTACTCAAGATTTATGCAGGGGGCTTTGCGTAGATTCAAAAATCTGATTCATGGCTCTGCGTCATGCATGTACCACTTTACACGGTGCAAAAGTGATGCAAGGCTCTCATAAATATGCTTCTAAATATCCAGAGACAAAATTTCAAAGTGCATATAAGTATAAATGTACTATCCTTAACTCTAAATCTATGTAACTTGATAATATGTATGTTGTCAAGGTACACAGATGTGGAGTTAGGCATAGAAAATCTATGCATTCTTACCTTTCAATATTTTATACCTACATATTTTGTCTATGATATTACTTTACCACAATATTCTGTATTCTATATTCAGAATCCAAACATCCTGTATCTTCCTCATTCTACTTTCTTTGTCCCATTCTTTATGCAGAAGTAGCATCAATAAAGACAGTCTTGCTTTTGTTTTGTAAACAAAAACATCCCACTCACCTTCTCTTTCTCTCACCAAGAAGCTCATCCTATTAAAGAAAAACATCAAAAGGGATTCCTTCGAACACACAATCCTCCTGTCTATATGAAAAAGGGATTGCAGTCAAGAAGGAAAGTGTGATCATGGGTGTGTTGTAAGTAATGGTAAGGGGAGGGGAGATATTCAAGTAATGTAAAGTACCGGAGAGTAAACCCAACATTTTCATAAATACTATCTGCCTCCTTTGAAAAACAGGATAAACATATGTTTTAATTCTTAGCTTCGGTACAGAAGTACAAAATCTACCATTACTGTACCAGAAATACTAGTCCTTAAAGATAACTTAATACAACCTATGGTCAGAAGATTGAAGCCGTGCAAAGATATATTCCTACTTCTAGTTCGATGCTGTTATATAAATATTTCTTTCTACATGGATGCAGTTTTGAAGACATAGTCAAAGCTCCGAATTATTGATAATTGAATCTACTAAAATTTAAAACAAAACAAAAACTTAATAGCACACCCAAGGAGGTCTTGATGAAGGGCCCCATTTGGCTTAGGCTGAAATGTGTATAAGCTATTTTACTCCTTGGAAAATTATTTTTATTAACTTATTTATAATTGAATGAGGCCCCCCTCCTCAGGCCTTTAAAGGGCCTGGTGACCACAATCTCCTGTGGCCTTTCAATTAAAAAGAGGAGGGCCGCGCGGACCCCCTCTTACTCTGTAATTGACCTAGGGACTGCCGCCTCCGTGGGACACAAGGAAAAAAGAGAAAAAGGGAGGGGGGGCTGTGTGGGGGCCGTGTGGCCCCCCTCCCCAACTATATACTGCCACGGGACCACCACCTCCCCAGGGTCAGCCTATGGAAACAGAAGGAGGAGGGCAGCGCGGCCCCCTCCTGGAGCCATTAATAGCCATGGGGACCGCCAACCCTCAGGGCCAGCTCCCTATGTCCCAGGGTGCCCACGCCCAGGACATAGATGTTTGCTCTGACTTGGCAGGAGGTTGACAGCTCCCGCCAAGTCAGAGCAAACAGTAACTCCGCTCCCAGCTGTCAAACTGCTCCCACTTGCTGGGAGTGGAATTTTCATCTGTTTCCTTGCCAGCTGTTATGTGGGCAGGGAAGCAGATAAAAGATTGCTCCTGCACACAGGGAGCTGCACGTCTAGCAGCTGCCTGCATGCGGGAGCAATGCCAGGGACCACGGGGGCATTGAGGCTTCCCTTACAGTCCCTAACACTGCACACTGGGTGGCCTGGATGGGTTCCAGGGCACGCAGGAAAAGGAGGCCGGGACTGGGGGGATGGGGTCCTCGGTGCCAAAATCAGCCTATGGAGGGGGGGAGCGTGGCCTCTCCCCTTCCATGAATTGTCCGGTCCCCAGGGAATGAGGTCCTCGGGGCCAAAATCAGCCTGTTGAGGGGGATGTGTGGCCCCCTCCCCTTCCATGAATTGGCCGGTCCCCGGGGACTGGGGTCCCCGGGGCCAAAATCAGCCCGGGGAGGGGGGCCACGCCAGTCCCCTCCTCCATTTAATTTTGGCCGGACCCCAGGGGATGGGGTCCCCAGGGCCAAAATCGGTCTGTGGAGGTGGGTCACGTGGCCTCCCTCCCCATTGCACTTCAGGGAAAACAGAGGGCAGAAAAACAAGCAGAAAGGGCAAAACAGAGCAGAAGAGGGCAGAAAACAAGCAGAAAAGGCATAACAGAGGGCAGAAAAACAAACAGGAAAGGCAAAACAGAGGGCAGAAAAATGAGCAGAAAAGGCAAAGCACAACAAGAAACGAGCAGAGGAGGCACAAACAGAGGGCAGCAGGTAGACAGGCAGCAGGGGGTAGCGGACTGAGGACAAGCTAGACAGGAGAACTGTCGCAGGGGGAGCTGGCGTGAGGACATGCTTAATTTTTACAGAAATTAAACCTCAACGGGAAACACTTACGTATATAAACATAGCAGGTACCCCAATTGAAGCTCCACCTCTGTAAAGGACAAATGAAATCTGACCTCCTGGGCTTGACAAAGGCAAAGCAAGTGTGTCTTTTTGGCAATTCCACATTGAAAGACAATCTGAAATGCTTTGTGGAGGTGAATATATCGCTGATCTATTGGAGAGCAATGTGTAGTGACTGTGACAAGTGGGTTCTTTCTTATCCTTGCCTGGTGAGAGCAGAGTCCATGGTTCTCCCTTTAATTGACTACAAGTATACAAATGTGCAAAATTACCTGAAGATCTGCCTTTTTAGCCCCACCCCGTCCACCTTAGTAGTATGCAATGGTCTTCCTGCCTTTTGTCAGGATGATGGGCAGCTTACCAAATGGCCCCCATCGTTTTTCCCTCTGATTTTGGTGACACATTACCAAAATGCGCACAAGGTCACTGGTGACATTTCCTATTGCTCCATTACGCAGCTATAGTGTAGAATATGTGCTGGACATTTAGCCAAGGAGGTAGCACTTAGTAATTGACCAGTAGAAAGTACTCCACTTGGGTAGATGTTTTGTGCAAAACTGTGGACTCTTTTTGGATAAACGGGCAGGTGCGGTTCTGTTGTGGCCCAGTCACTGACATATCTACTGACATACCCACACAGACACTTAGACATCCACTGACACACTCACACACCCACTTACGGACCCACTCAGACACTGATACACCCACTCACAGACCCACTCAGACACTCACACACCCACTCACAGACCCACTCACAGACCTACTCAGACACTCCCACATGTACTCATAGACCCACTCAGATTCTGATGTACCTACTCACAGAACCACTCAGATACTGTCACAGCCACTCACAGACCCATTCAGACACTCATGCACCCAGTCACAGACCCACTCAGACACGTATATTCACTCATAGACCCACTCACCTATGCACCCACTTACAGAATTACTCATACTCTCTCACATCCATTCACAGACCTACTCAGAGACTCACACACCCACTCACAGACCCACTCAGAGAATCACACACTGACTCACAGACCTACTCAGACACCCATCCACTCACACACCCACTTTCAGAACCACTCATACTCTCTCACACCCACTCACAGACCTACTCAGAGACTCACGAACCGACTCACAGACCCACTCAGAGACTCACATACCAACTCACAGACCCACTCAAAGACTCATGCACCCACTCACGGACCCACTCAGACACTCATCCATTCTCTCACTGACTGACACACCACACACTCATGGAGGCACTCGCAAACCCACTCACTCTCACACACACTCACAGACCTACTCTGACATTCACTCAGACACTCATGCACCCACTCAGATACCCACTAATACACTCACACACACACTCACAGACCCACTCAGGCACCAACTCACACAACAATTGAGACACTTATGCAGCCATTCCCAGACCCACTCACACACCCAGTGAGACACTCACACTCTCATCCATACATCAACTGAGACACTCATGCACACACTAACTCTCAAAGGTTACAGTTAGGAAATAAAATTTAAAAAACCTTAGAAATTCACTTAAAAAAACAAAGGTTACAGGGACATTATAGTTAGCAAATAGCATTTAAAAAAACCTTAGAAATTCACTGAAAAAATCAAAGATTACAGGGACATTATAGTTAGGAAATAGAATTTAAAAAACCTAATTCACAGAAAAAAACAAAGGTTACAGGAATTTTATAGTTAGGTTTTCACTCACACAAAACCAGTGAAATTCAGCAGTTATAGTTACCTGAGCTAACTTTAACTTACGCAGTCGCCAGAAGGTAGTTAGGACCAAGTTTCTGGAGGAAAAGAGTTTTTTGACTTGCCTATATCTTTGGCACTGTTTGACAAATCTTCACAAAATTTTCCAAAAAAGTGCACCGGTTTTTCTTGCTAGGCATGGAAAGTTTTGGGGCGATACGTCAAGCGGGGCCCAAGGAAAATGAGGGGGGTCAAAAAAAGTGCATTTCCCATGGTAATTCCCATAGGAGGTTTTAACACAATTGCAGCCCGAACTGCTGGACAGAATTACACAAAATTTGTCAGGAAGAAAGATTTTGGTGCATAGATCATGCTTTCAGGTATCCGGTGTAAATCCGTTCAGTAGTCATTGATAAATTTAAGGAAATCCAAATTAGGATATCTGTGATCGCGGCTAATTCGCAAATAAGAACGAGCTCATGCAGGGAAATGCAGCTCTCTGATTGGCTGCCAACACTTCAACCAGTAAGTGTTGGCAGCAATCTTGGGACTGGGCTTGGGCCAAGTCCCAAAGAAAAGTGAAAAAAGAAAAGAGGGCAGGGTAGGAATACCCTGAACCCTATGCCTTGGTCTTGGGGCCCAGAGGTACACTGGCAAGGCAAAAAAAGCATTTTTTAAAAATGTTGCCACAGTTTTGCGGCAAAAAGAAATGAAAAAAATGAGAGCGGGCTTCTGCGCTTGTTTTGAATAGAGCCCCCGGGTGTGCCAAGTCCCTGGGGCATTTTTTTCTAAAAAAGGAGGGGGGAACACAGGGGCACCCCTCCTTAGACTCTTTGAACCCCAGGGACCACCTCCTCTCCTGGGCTTTATTTGTAAAAAAGGAGGAGGGCTCATGGGCCCCCCTTCCGGAGGCTTTATAAGCCCAGCCAGGGACCACCACCTCCCTGGGGATAAATAAACATTTATAGGGTGGTGCAGATCCCTTGAGCCCTGGGGACCACCACCTCCCCAGGGCTAAATAACACATTGGGGGGCCCAGGGACCACCACCTCCCCACAGGGACCACCACCTCACCAGGGCCAAATATTTTTTTTAAATTGGGAGACTGGCCGTGCAGCCCCCCTTCCAGGCCACATAAGGGCTCAGGGCCTACCACCTCCCTGGGGCTACCTGTGAACAAAAAAGGAGGGGGCTGCGCAGCCCCCCTCTTGGAGCCTTACATGGCCCTGGCAACCGCCACCCCCCAGAGCCGGCTTCTGCTATGTCCCGGGGTTCCCACTGCCGGGACATAGCTGTTTGCTTTCGCTTGGTGGGAGCTTTGACAGCTCCCGCCAAGCAAAAGCAAACACTCCGTTACCAGCGGGCGAGAGCTGTCAAAGTGCTCCACGCTCAGTAAGTGTAGGTTTCATCTATTTCCCTGCCCACAGACATGCAGGCAGGAAAAAAGATGAAATGATTACTCCTGCACGGAGGGAGCTGCCTTTCCAGCAGCTCCCACCTTGCATCAGCAATGCCAGCTCAACCGCGGGGGCCTTGGGCTTCCCCCGCGGTCTCCATGCTGCACACTGGGTATCCAGTACACCCAGGAGACATGGCCAGGCCCCGGGGCTGAGGTCCCCGGGGCCGAAACCGGACAGGGGAAGAGGGCTGCACAGCTCTTCTCCCCATTACAAATATATACATTTTAAGGCCGGGCCCCGGGGATGGGGTCCCCAGGGCTGAAACCGGCACAGGGAGTGGGGCTGCTTGGACCCTTTCCCCTATTTGTTTATGGCCAAGCCCTGGGAGGTCAGGTCCCCAGGGCCAAAATCAGCCAGAGGAGGGCAGCCAGGCATAAAGGTTTTAAGGCCGGGTCCAGGGGATGGGGTCGCTGGGGTTGAAATTGGCCTGGGGAGGGGGTCCACGTTGCCTGTCTTCCCCACTGTATTGTGGCTGGGCCCTGGGGGATGTATCCACTCACAGACTCACTGAGAGAGTCACTCATGCATGCACTCATACACCCATCAGGCTCAGGCGCCCACTCACGGACCCACTCAGAGACTCATGCACCCACTCACAGGCCCACTCAGAGACTCATGCACTCACTCACAGACCCCCTGAGAAACTCATACACCCACTCACAGATCTACTCAGAGACTCACACACACACTCAAAGTCCCACCCAGACACTCATGCACCCACTCACAGACCCACTCAGAGACTCACGCACCCATTCCCAGACACACTCAGACATTTGCACACCCACTCAGAGACTAATGCACCCACTCACTGACCCACTCAGACACTCATGCACTCGCTCACAGACTGACTTACACACTCATGGAGGCACTTGCAAACCTACTGAGACACTCTCACACCTACTCACTAACCCACTGAGACTCTCACTTAGACACTCACGCACCCACTTAGACACTCACGCACCCACTCACAGACCCACACAGACACTTATGCACCCACTCAGACACTTATGTAGCCACTCCCAGACCCATATAGACACTCATACACCCATTGAGATACTCACGCACTCCCTCACACACCCACTGAGACACTCTTGTTTTCACTCACTCTCAAAGGTTACAGGTTACAGTTAGGAAATAACATTTCATCCCTTAGAAATTCACTGAAAAAAACAAAGGTTACAGGGACGTTATAGTTAGGAAATTGACTTTAAAAAACCTTAGAAATTCACTGGAAAAAACAAAGGTTACAGGGACATAATAGTTAGGCTCCGATTTCACTCGTACAAAACCAGTAAAATTCAGCAGTTATAGTTAGCTGAGTAACCTCACATATTACATCACTCATGACATGCTCAGTGACATCACTGATGACATCACTGATGTCATCTCAAATGACATCCTGATGACATCATCCAAAGAAGGACTCACACACCCACTCACATCCCTATAAACCCACTCAGACACCCACACAGTCACTTACATACCCATTCAAAGACACATTCAAGTACTCACACAACCACTCACTCATCCGTAGTTACTCACACACCCACTCATTCATATAGCCACTCACAAAGAAACACACTCACTCATACAGCTACTCACATATCCACTTATTCAACCTATACAGATACTCACACACCCACTCACTCCCCTATACAACCTCTCAACATGCCCCTCACTCACCAATACCAGCACTCACACACCCACACAACCACTTACATACCCATTCACACACCATGTAATCACACAGACACTTACTCTATAATACAGCCACTCAAACACCAACTCACTTAACCAAACACCCACTCAAACAGCCACTCACTCACCCATACAGACACTTACACAGCCATTCGCTCACTCATACAACCACTCATACACCCACTCACTCACCCATGCAGTCACTTACATACCCACTCACCCAACCATACAGCCACTCACACAGCCACTGACTCACCTGTACAGCCACTGACACACCCACTCACTCATCGATACAGTGACTCACACAGCCACTCACTCACCCACACAGCTACCCACACACACAGATTTATACACCCATACAGCAACTCACACACCCCCTTACACACCCATCCAGCCACTTAGACAAGCACCCACAAACGGCTATACACAGTCACACAGCCAATCACATACTATATGTTAAAAATAGTATTACTCATTAGTAGTACACTTAGGGGCCTATTACGATGGCGGGCGGATATAGTCCGCCCGCCACCGTAACTGAGCGTGGGACCGCCCACCGATGCTGCGGCGGTCCTGCCATGCACATTAGGATGCGCCCGCCACACTGGCGGGCGCATCCTGTGCCTTTTCCATTGCGGGTGGATCTGCTGGCTGCAGACCCGCCCGCAATGGAAAAGGACTGTGCACGGCACTGCCATGCACTACATGGCAGGCACCACGTGGTGCCTGCCACATAGTGCATGGCAATGAGGGGGGGTACCATAGGTACCCCCCATGTGCCCCCCCACCCCCCTTCACCCTGGGGGCGGGGGCGATTCGCCCGCCATCCTAATGGGCCCCTTAGTGTACTATTTTTACTTTTGCAGTACCTTGGTATATATATTTAACACTCATAAACTTTTAGAAAACACTCACACTTGCTGGATGATGTCATGAGTGATGTCATCAGTGATGTAATTTGAGATGTCATCAGTGATGTCCCTGAACATGTCATGAGTGATGTAATATGTGAGGTCATAAGCGGTGCATTGCGGGGGGGCATGAGTTATAGTTAGCTCAGCTAAGTATGACTGCTGAATTTCACTGGTCATGTGTGAGTGAAATCTGAGCCTAACTATAACGTCCCTGTAACCTTTAGTTTTTTTAGTGAAAAAAAAAATATATATAGATATATATATACATATATATAGTCGAGAATTAATTATATATATATGTATAGCTAAATATTGACTTTAGTAATACACTTAATTTTAACAAAATGTTAATTCAACTTTTTTACTTATTTTAAAAAATATAGATATATTTAAATCAAATAAATACATAGTTTTTTTTACCAGGTTTACTACAAATTAAACAAAAATAAAATTGTTTGCAAGGGTGGGTATTTTTTTTACTTATTTTCTAAAAATGAATATTTATAAAGTAAATTAATAGAGTTAAATTAGTTTATTATTTAATACACACTTAATTGAAGGAGGTAATATGTTATAACATTTTATTTTATCTGTTTCACGTTAATATTAATTATTTTACATTATTTAATATTTCTGTTTTTATATACATATTTTTAAATGAATAAACCTTATTACATTTCTCTATATTTTCCCATAAGGAGAACTCCACCCCAGTGGTGGTAATCTCTACGAATAGGTGAAAAGTTACTTGTAATAACTTGAAACTCATAAATTCATTTATAGGAGGCTTCACCACCTCATTTGAGGGAGTGGAGACAATGAAGTTCAAAGGTAGGTGTAAATCTCCACTCGAAAATGGTGAATAGCAAAACGCTGGAGAGTTACATTGGCGTGTAGGAGTAGATTAACTTGTAAATAGATCCTAATGTGTAAATTTACTTTAGTGGATCGGGCCCTAAGAGAGTCTCTTCCCTCAGAATCACCAATATTGTAGGCATCATCAATTCTGGGGGGAGGGCATAATTTTTCCCAATTATTACTTTTTTGGGAATAACTTGTGGGAATTAGTGTTTCTCTGCCAATCTCTGCTTTTTTTTGCCTGGATTTTCAGTCATTTTGCCTGCACCCAGCCTAAACCTAGAAAGCCAATGGTCCAGGTAAAAAATTCTGGACATGCTTTTTCCTGCTGATTTTATAATCCTGAAAGGGCTGGTAATGGGATAAGGATATGCGGGGTACTCATGGGGAGTCCTAATTGTTCGCTAAAACCAAAAATGGGTCTATAAAAAGAAGTAAGGTAAATGTTACATGTAAATATACACTTATTGGTTAATATAAGTGAATATTTTTTGTACAATAAAAGGTGTATGGAGTAATGGAACTTTTGCTGACCCATAATTTACTCCTGAAAGCAGTGAGGTTTTGTGGTAATACAAGTAATATTAAATTAAATATTCCAGATTTAGGCCTCCTTTACAACTAGTATTAGTTCCTGATTCGGCTAAAAATTAAGTTTCCAACATATTTGGGAATTAAAGGTGATGTGGACATACTGCCCTTCTGATTTCCCCCATTGAACTTTGTAGATGCGGAATGCCCACGCACTTAGCAGAGTAACTGATTGCAATGGTGATTCCTGTGGTAATTTCAGTGCCCGTTTCAGAATACGAATAGTATTCCCACATCCTGAAATTACCAAACCCCTGTGTCGGTAAAGGGGGGGGAGAGAGAGAGAGAGAGAGAGAGAGAGAGAGAGAGAGAGAGAGAGAGAGAGAGAGATCAAAATCCGTCTCATTAAAACGTTCTATTTCCACTTCATAGGCAAAACCATGAAACAGTATAACTTTTTACTCTGCAATATCACTCTAACTTTGTATACTGCGGATCAACAGGGGATGCATGTGTAACAGAACAATTTGACGTTTGTGAGACTGCAACTACAGAACAAATGTATCATCTATTCATTGTCAAATTCAGTGGCCTCATGACGATATAACCAAGGTACACATGAGAAACATGGCGACTCCTGAGGACACCTATCTAGAACAGCAGATGAGCTATGCTCTGGGATCATTGGTCTCTTTCAATATTCCAATACTTACAAAACTAAGCATTTTTTTATGCAAAAGGTAATGAGTCAATATAAGGCTTTGATTTGCAATTCATATTTTGTCACCTTGTTTATCTCGTGAGTGTAATGGAGCACCACTTTCAACTAAAAGTTTAATAATCTTCTCGTTTCCAATGCAGACTGCAAATGATAAAACATATTCTCCTGAAATGGAAAACAATATGATTTATTCCAATTGGCAACAAAATATAATTTTCACAAATATGTTAAGAGATGAAAAACATACTGATTGCCAGATCTTAATTTATTCTTTATTTCGAATTGTTATTACTGTAGCATTTCCTACTGTGTTACAATTCAATACAATACAATACTCACCACTTATTTAGCTTCTACCTTCCCTTTAGTTGTTAATTTTTTCCTTGTCTCCTTGCCTCATAGGTGCCCCCTTGCACTGTAAACAAAGATGCCTTACTGAAGGTGGTTATCTTCACCTTTAGGGTATTCGTTTAAGCCAATGAGTGCTTGTGGAAGGCCCCTGCAGCTTCCATGAATCTACACGGATTCATGAAATTGCATAACTAGGTGATAATTTGACATTCAACTAAGTACTTACGTTATATGAGCTGTAGTTTGTTGTTATCGCTTTATTATATTATATTGTCACATTCAGAAATGTGATTTTAGAAATATTTATAAAACTGTTATGAATAATATTTTATGAATCATCTTGTTGTACTAAACAAAATAATTACACTTCCTAAAGCTCCTAAAGCACTGACAAATAGAGGCACCCTTAGAGACTTAAAAAAAAGTTAAGAATTTCAATTATAGTTGATTTGCATTTGGATACTGGGTAGGTACTTATACAGCAGTGGATGAACATATTCAAGAGCTAAGATTCACTTAGCCGTTTAAAGAAAAAAAGTGAGCTCCTGCAACTTTTTACATATAAAATTCTATGCTAAAACTTAAGTAGACAGAACATGGAAATTGTTCAACCAGAGATTGTTGCCCAGATTTATAGTCCAGATTTATACAAAGAGAAAGAAGATGGAGCACAAATTGATAGAAACATCTTAACTTGACACCCAGGCTGGTGACAAAAAACACAGACTAGATAAGAAAAGAATCATCATTTAGCAGAGAGAGGGAAATGTTCAGTATGATTGTGATACCTTGTTAAATCTACACATGACTGAATAATGTCAATAGTCACATTTCCCCATGGAGAGCCTTCCAAAGTGGGGTGACCAGACCTGAGATAGCCCAATTTCCAAAAGTAAATTTCTTTTGTGGTAGAATAATCTGACAACTGATAGCGGAAAATCGTAGCTGGTAAGGGTCTTAGCAGCAGATGACCTGTCTTGTAGGTATGAAAATTTCTTTTGGCATGGTAAGCACAATCACAACATAAAGGCGAACTGTCTGCAAAACAGGAAATCTGTGCCTAATGGCCAGAGGTGGTGACCTATGCTCCACCCATTTGCATGACATGAAGGGCTGAATACTTTTCCATCCGAGTCAGTTAACTTAAGTTGCCACTTAAAAATCCATCACTCTCTCAAATTGAAGTCAATTGATTGCAGTGACAATGTAGCCTGCCCAAATAAAAGGTGCATGAGCTCTGAGAACGTGCATCTTTTGACTTATCAAATGTTGTCTCCACATTTAAGTGCAGAGCCTGTCACATATGCTAGTTTTGTGCAATTTCTAATTGATAGGCCTAAGAAGCAGTAATTACGAACCCGTTTACTAATTCTGGTAGGTGTAGTCCGACTCTGTAAAATGGCAGATGCGTGAGACCAAGCTCTCTTTCTGTCTCCAGAGAATCCTGTGGAACCCTGCAGCAAAAACCATTGGGCAGCACCTTTCAAAGAAATAGAAAGAGACGTCTCATAGACACACTTGAGATGGGGAAGCTAATGAGTTTGGAAGGCTGATGCACATTTGCTTGCTATCATAATCCACGATAAATACAAGGACATTGAATTTTGCTCAAGGCAGAATATTTTCTGCATACGAGGAATCCCGCACACTATCCAGAGACAAGACACCAGGGACTATGTCAGGGCCTCTTCTTAGCAATACAATCCTCAAAAGAGCAGGAACTGGCACCACCTGAAATTGACAGAGAGCACACAGCAGCCCCTATAAAATCTGGATGGGATCTGGCCGTAGATGTTGTTGTTAGAGTGCATTTTTATTGTGCCAACAAAGATCATATAGAGAATGTGGGATTCTGAGCCCTTTTCTTACAAAAGAATGAGAATTGAAATATTTCAGGCCCTTTCTGCAATAACATTGGCTATACACAAGGCTTTTTATCCAATCATGGCACAACTTTGAGCCACGCGCATTAAGAGTAGATGGGGCCACCTATCCTGGTTTTCACTTGGGAAGGACAGCACAAATTATTACATCTTTGAAAGCGCTTAGGATACACAGAGAGGAAGAAGATAGAATTCCAGATTCCAGCAGGGGCTCAGCACATTTTCAGTGACCTATGCAGCATACTGTTGGTCAACAAAGACTGTTCTCCAAAACTGAACCAAGCTGAGATCATGGATGGCAAAGCATACACGTCTTAAAAGAAGAGGTAGTGCCTTGAACTTGTCTACTCAGGACTTAAGGAGATGCTTGGGGCAACCAGGAGCGTTTTGGAGACAATAGAGGGGGGGGTGCAAATGTTATATTGATTGTTAAGCATGCAGGGTTTAGGACATTCACACTGGAGGAGATGGGGTTACTGATGAGGGACAATAATACTCCGGTCACATAGCCTTCTAATACTGCCACAACTGGCAAGATATTTACCTCAATGTGTCTGCATATACACTCTACTCAAGCAAAAAATGCTTTCTTTGTTCTGATTCTTGGGTGTTATAAACATGAGGAGGAGATCCAAGGAGGGAAACATATCTCAACTCTAAGTGCAAGGAGGCACAATCATTGAAAGCGGCCTGGAGCAGAAGGGATCAGTACATGATACATGCATCCAATGGTTAGGCTAGTTGGCTATTTTTCTGTTGGGAAAACAGAAAGCTGGCTTTGCACTGAGAGGTGCCTACTGGAGGGCTGAAAACACTATGAACTTATTCAAGTAAAACTACACATACATATTGGAAGGTAAAAAGCATTTAGGCACACAAGTCCCAGCATGCAAGTTGAATTAACTCACCTGTGAGGCCCACTGAAGGGCAACAAGTGTACGAATCAGCCTGCAGAGAAAGAGTGTTTCTAAAGTGCTGGTGCAAGGTTTCATTAGGGCCTGTGATCAAGGACCAGGAAGGTCCGAAACACGTCAGGCATGTAAAGAATCTATGTGTGAATGCCAGTTTTCCAGCTCTAAAAAGTCACCTGCAAGTGAGTGCATCTTCGTTCTTTGTCAACTTGGGTTCAATATATATATATATTAACTGAAAAACCATAGGTTTCAGGAACGTTATAGTTAGTTGGACATTTCACTTGTACAAAACCATAGAAATTCCGGCGTTATAGTTAGTTCAGCTAACTATAACTCGCGCCCCGCAATGCACTGCTGATGACGTCACATATTACATCATTCATGACATGGTCAGTGACATCACTGATGACATCACTGATGACATCTCAAATGACATCACTGATGACATCACTGATGACATCATCCAGTGACTGTGTGTTTCTGTAAAGTTTAATTTTGTTTTATATATATGCCAAGCTGTATTGAGGAATGAGTGGGTGTATAAGTGTCTGTATGGAGGATTTAGTAGGTACGTGACTGACTGTATAAGTGAGTGATTAAATGTGTCTTACTGAATGCATGGGTTAGTGACTAAACTGTGTGAAAGTCTGTATCAGTCTATCTGTTGTTGTGTAAGCTGCTGCATGGGTTGGTGAGTAGCTGCATGAGTGTCTATATGGGTTATTGATTGCTTGCCTGAGTATTTGTATGGCTGCCTGAGTGTGTGTGTGGGTGGGTGGGAGGTGTGTGACTCTGTGCATAGATGTGTGAGTGGTTGATTCACTGGGTGTATGGGTTCAAGAGTGCATGTGGAAACAGCTGTATGGGTGGGTGAGTGTGTGTATGGGTGTGTTGGTGTGTGAATGGATGTCTCAGTGGTACATGTGCAAGTAACTACATATGTAAAAGGCAGTATATGTGAGTGATGGTGTATATAAATAACTATATGTGAGAGTCAGTAATTGTGAGAGTGGCTGCATGGATGAGTGTGTATTTGTATCAGTGATTCTATAAGAGAGTAATTATGTGTTAGTATCTGTATAAATAAGTGAGGTTGTGTCTGTATAACTGTATAGGTGAGTAAATGGAAGTATGATTGATTCTTTGCATGACTGACTAAGTGTGTGAGTAACTCTGGATATGTGGCAGTGTGTGAGTGTCTGTATAGGTGTATGAGTGCATATGATAGTGTTGTATTGATGAGTGACTGCATGTATGAGTGACTGTATGGGTGAATGAGTGGATGTGTGTGTAGACCTAGGAATCAGTCAGTGCGTATTTAGTAACTGGTATTGATGTGTCTATTTTTTTGAAAATGGTAGTCTGTATTTTAGAGTGGGTGTATCAAAGGTTATATTCAGGTGTGAGGAGGTGCATCAGATTTTCACGTGGATGATGTCATCAGTGATGTCATCAGTGATGTCATTTGAGATGTCATCAGTGATGTCATCAGTGATGTCACTGACCATGTCATGAATGATGTAATATGTGACGTCATCAGCAGTGCATTACGGGGCGCGAGTTATAGTTAGCTGAACTAACTATAACGCCGGAATTTCTATGGTTTTGTACAAGTGAAAAGTCCAACTAACTATAACGTTCCTGAAACCTATGGTTTTTTCAGTTAATTTCTATGGTTTTTTAAATGCTAATTTCTAACTATAACGTGCCTGAAACCTATGGTTTTTTCAGTGAATTTCTATGGTTTTTTAAATGCTAATTTCTAACTATAACGTGCCTGAAACCTATGGTTTTTCCAGTGAATTTCAAAGGTTTTTTAAATGAAAATTTGTAAGTCTAATTTACCTCAATCCTATGGTTTTTTTATTTTCTATATATATATTATCTACTGGCGGTCGCCAGTAGATAGTTATAGTTAGGACCTATTTTCCATAGGAAATCCGCGACATTCTATTTAAAATAACTCTCTTGCCGGTTGACGAATCTTCGCGAAATTTTCAAACTTTATGGCCCGCTCCGGTCCGCTCCTACCCTGAAAGTTTCGGGGTGATTCGTCAAGCGGGGGCTGAGAAAAAAGGGGGTCCCAAAACGTGTTTTCCCCATTCATTTTCCCATAGGAAACTTTAGCCACGGCTACAGCCCGAACTGCTGAACGGAATTACACCAAATTTGGCAAAGAGGTAGTTCTTGGTTCAGAAAGAACCCTTTTTGTTAAATGGTGTAAATCCGTTCAGTAGTTCCAGAGAAAATCAAAAGGAAAATCACATATATATCTATGGGCGAGTAGGGTCCGCGTACCCTCCCGACCACGAGCTGCATGCTAATTGGCTGTCAACACTCCAAATCAGGAAGTGTTGGCAGCCATTTTGTCCCTCGGTAGAACCGAGGGACAGAAACAAGTGCGCAAAGCGCAAAAAGGGGGCAGGGTAGAAACACCCTGACCCCCTAGGTCTGCTCAGGGGGTCCCACAAGGACCCCCTGGGCAGAAAAAAGCATTTTTTTAAAAAAAAAATTGGCGGGATGCGCTTAGGGTGCGCGGATCCCGCCGAAAAAAAAAAAAAAACGAAGCGCAGTCTCCCGCGCTTTGTTGTTAATTGGCCCCCGGGTGGGCCAAGTCCTGGGGGAATGCAGGGGTTTCTTTTTAATATGTGGGGGGCCTCTAAGGCCCCCCAAAGCCCCGGGGACCGTCACCCCCCGGGGCTTAAAAAAAATAATGGTGCGGGAGGGCTCTTTGCCCTCCCGCTGCCCCGGGGACCGCCACCTCCCCGGGGTTTCTTTTTAAAAATGTTTTAACCTGTGTGGGGGGGCTCCAGCCCCCCCACACGCCCCGGGGACCGCCACCTCCCCGGGGCACTCAGAAATTTAAAATGGGGGTCCGTTTTGGACCCCCGAAGCCCCGGGGACCACCACCTCCCCGGGGCTTTCTAGATGTGGGGAGGGGGGCCGCGCGGCCCCCCTCTTGGAGCCTGTGGTGGCCCTGCGGACCGCCACCCCCCATGCCAGCTCCTGCAGTGTCCCGGGGTGCCTACCCCCGGGACACTGCTGTTTGCAATGACAGGACGGTAGCCTCGCGGCTCCCGTCCTGCCATTGCAAACTTGCTTTGGATATTGGAAGCGAGAGCAGGAAACCTGCTCTCGCTTCCAATATCCAAAGCAAATTGCTTTTCCACATGGGGAGCAGCATCTTAGCTGCTCCCCATGTGGAAAAGCAATGCCGGCTCCCGTAGGACACGGGGAGCCGGCGGGACTGTGGGGGGTTTGGGGACACCCCACAGTCCCCAATGAGAGGCCAGGCCCCGGGGGATGGGGTCCCCGGGGCCATAAGTGGCCAGGGAGGGGGGCCACGCAGCCCCCCCTCCCCTAAATTTTTTTAAAAAAAAAATATTTAAAGGCCGGCCCGGGGGATGGGGTCCCCGGGGCCTTAAATGGCCTGAGGAGGGGGGCCGCGCAGCCCCCCTCCAAATTTTTTATAAAAAAAAAGAGGGCTTGCCCCGGGGGATGGGGTCCCCGGGGCCAATACAGGCCCAGGGAAGGGGGGCCACGCGGCCCCCTTCCCGTTTTTTTAAATTTTATTTAAAAAAAAAAAAACTCCTCAGGCCCCGGGGGATGGGGTCCCCGGGGCAAAAAGTGGCTGAGGGAAGGGGGGCCACGCAGCCCCCCTCCCAATCAAAAAAAAAAAAAAAAAAAAGACCGGCATTGTGCCGGAGGCCCCGCCCCCCTCCCTGCAGCAGTCTGCAAATGCGCCCCCTGGCGCGTTTTGAGAAGGGGAAGTAATTCCCCTTGAATACTGGGGGTCCCTGGGGGCAAATTAGCCCACCAGGAACCTCCAGTATGCGCCAGGGGGCTGCGTTGCAGAGAGGTGTACAGAGGCCACGCCCTTTTTTACACCTCTCTGCAACGCAGCTCTGTGGCGCTTTTTGGAAGTACATGGTGGGCTAGTTGGACTCCAGGGACCCTCAGGATTCAAGGGGACTTAATCCAACAACTTAAAACGCGCCACGGGGCGCGTTTGCACAGTGGTGAAGGGGGGGTGAGGCTTCAGGTGACATGTGTGCAAACAGGCCCCGTGGCGTGTTTTAAGATGGGGAATTAAATCCCCTTCAATCCTGAGGGTCCCTGGGGGCCAACTAGCCCAACAGGTACGTCCAGAAAGCGCCACAGAGCTGCGTTGCAGAGAGGTGTAAAAGGGGTGTGGCCTCTGTACACGTCTCTGCAACGCAGCCCCTGGCGCATACTGGAGGTTCCTGGTGGGCTAGTTGGCCCCCAGGGACCCTCATGATTCAAGGGGACTTAATCCCCCAACTTAAAACGCGCCACGGGGCGCGTTTGCACAGATGTCACCTCAGGCCCCGCCCCTCCCTTCACCATTGTGCAAATATTCCTCTAAAATCAGCCGAAATACGAATTCCGATTTACTCACCTGTTATCAGGAGAGACCTCAGTGCTGCATCTTTCAGCCCAGTACTGGTCCTGAAAAGTAATTCTAACCGTACTTACCAGTAACTTGAATTTCCTTCCATAGGCTAACATTGACTGGGTTCACTTGGAAATTCTTCTAAGTGTGGAGTTTTGGAACTTTATAATATTCCTCTAAAATCAACCGAACTACGAATTCCGATTTACTCACCTGTTATCAGGAGAGACCTCAGTGCTGCATCTTTCAGCCCAGTACTGATCCTGAAAAGTAATTTTAACCGTACTTACCAGCAACTTGAATTTCCTTCCATAGGCTAACATTGACTGGTTTCACTTGGAAATTCTTCTAAGTGTGAAGTTTTGGAACTTTATAATATTCCTCTAAAATCAACCGAACTACGAATTCCGATTTACTCACCTGTTATCAGGAGAGAACCCAGTGCTGCATCTTTTAGCCCAGCACTGACCCTGAAAAGTAATTCTAACCGTACTTACCAGTAACTTGTATTTCCTTCCATAGGCTAACATTGACTGGTTTCACTTGGAAATTCTTCTAAGTGTGGAGTTTTGGAACTTTATAATATTCCTCTAAAATCAACCGAACTACGAATTCCGATTTACTCACCTGTTATCAGGAGAGAACCCAGTGCTGCATCTTTTAGCCCAGCACTGACCCTGAAAAGTAATTCTAACCGTACTTACCAGTAACTTATATTTCCTTCCATAGGAATCCATTGTCTGGTTTTCAGCAGAAAAGTTTCAAAGTGTCGATTTTCACAAATTACAAATATTCCTTAAAAATCGCCTGTATGACTTAAACGCATTCTTTCAACTGTTTACAGGAGATGCACCAGTGCTGGATCCAGGATCCAACACTGAGTAAGAAAAAGTAACGATAACACTACTTACCTGCTAAGTGAATTTCCTCCCATAGGATAACATTGGTGATTCTATGTGAAAAAGTTTCTAAGTGTCAACTTTTAAAATACAATAATATTCCTTAAAAATCACTACTGTAACCAAAACGCTTTTACTCAACTGTTTACAGGAGATGTCCCAGGACTGAATCTAGGATCCAGTCCTGTGGTTAGAAAAGTAATCCATAAAGTAACTAATTGCATTTAACTAGAAATTCACATTGAGGTCAATGTTGCATTGTGTTTGAAATTGTGTTGCCCATTGCAACAACTGTAACTACTGTACTTAAAACTCTATTGCCTATTTGCAAACTATTTAAACTAAAGTAATTCATTCTGAGAAAGTATATTTTGTAATGTAATGTATAATGTAATTACAATGTAATTTAATAAATAAAATATCTAAAAATAAATAGTTTTAAAAAATGTAGTAAATCAGTATCAAAAAATAAATATAACAATTAATACATTTAAAAATTGTCATTTACAAAACCTTTGAAATTCACTGAAAAAACCATAGGTTTTAGGGGCGTTATAGTTAGAAATTAGCATTTAAAAAACCTTTGAAATTCACAGAAAAAACCATAGGTTTCAGACACGTTATAGTTAGAAATTAGCATTTAAAAAACCTTTGAAATTCACTGAAAAAACCATAGGTTTTAGGGACAGTTATAGTTAGTTGGACATTTCACTCGTACAAAACCCGTGAAATTCCCCCGTTATAGTTAGTTCAGCTAACTATAACTCGCGCCCCCGCAATGCACTGCTGATGACTTCACATATTACATCACTCATGACATGGTCAGTGACATCACTGATGACTTCACTGATGACATCTCAAAGGAGCTGAAACGTTATGGCGGCACAGCAACAATAAATTAAAACAACTGAAAGTCTGGGTCCGTGTCCGTGTTTGGAGCAGAATCCGGTGGTACACGGAGTGAAGCTATATATACATATATATATATATTTAAAAAAATTGTGAATAATTTTTAGTTAGGAAAACTATATTCATTCTTTTTTTTTTTTTAAATATTATATAGAAGTCGCGCACCCTTTGCGCACCCTACACGATGGCTGCGCGCATTCCGGTAGCCATTTTGAAAAGTCGCGCTGGGGTCGCGACTTCGGCGTAATTTGTAAAGTATGAAATATCTTTAAATTAATTATAAATAAAAGTTTTCCTTTAAGTGTTTGTCTAAATGTATTAATAAAAGTATTTTTAAAGTATTATTTTCAATATAATTTCGACTAAAAATTATTCGATTATTATTGGATTCGGAGGTTAGGAGGGATGGCCATTTTGCTCCATCTGTTTTGCAAGATTTTTTGGTCTAGTCAGGTGGACACCCTCCTCCGGGTGAGGTACGGCTTGAGGATTCTATTCAAAAGGTGAGGAATCAACAGGCAGAAGTATCCATCAGAAGAGCAAGTTACTTACCTTCGGTAACGCTTTTTCTGGTGGATACAGTATCTGCCTGTGGATTCCTCCCACCCACCTCCCCGTTGTCCACCTGTTTCTACCAAAAAGATGCTTTTACTGTTTGGCATGAATGTTTTTAATATGTCTTAATCATGCTTATGTTTTAATAGTGAGAAATGCTTGATCTGTTGCTATTTCTTTATGCCTTTATTGGTTATGCATTTGTATATATATATATATATATATATATATACTATGTATACATGTGAAAATGTGTCGGTCCACCTGTTTACCTCGGTGGCACGGAAAAAATGGGTGGAACTGACGTCAGCACGCCGACGAGGTCCTCTTATGGCTCCTATGACGTCATACGGTGTCGCGAGCGGAGCCGTGCTATTATGACATCGTCGTCGACGTGGGAGAGCTAGGAAAGAATTTCCACGGAATGCTGGCGCAGGGGATATTCACCTAAGTGTTCAGGCTAGTCCTTTGGGAGCAACTGTTTATGTTGCCACTCCAGAAACCGAAACCAGTGATCCGAGGGCAGAGGCCCTGCAGATGGCACACGAGGTGGGGAGCCCAGTCGTGAGCACCGGCGGGGCAGCGAAGTGACAAGCACCACTACCCACAGAAAAGGTAACGAGGGCACTGAATAACACAGTATCTTCTCTTTGTATCTGGCAGGAACAACAAGGTTAAAATGCCCTAGTTCCAAAATGTAGAATTAGTGCTACAACGGTCTTCAAGAGGACCTGCGATGGATGCCGCTTCTGCCTTCCGTACACTGGAGGCGGCACATGGGTCACGCGGTACGGTCATACTGCGGTGGGACGCACACTCGATGACCTCTCATGGCACTGCTCCACACTTCGGGGACATCGCTTTCCATTAGCTGTGTTTTCTGATGACGTGTCGCGCCGGCCCGTCCAACAGCAGAACCCCTTTAGATCCAAACAGACTCTTCCACTCTTTTACCGGAAGTGAAACCAGGCCACGCGGACACTTTCACAATACAACAGCCGGGAATGCACTTTTTGGTAAAAAAAAACACATTCCTTCCTCCTAATTTATCAAATAAATGACTCACTGAAGAACAGGGGCCAGCTTCGATCGGTAAACAGCCGTTACAACGACTTTTTACTTCGCGATACCATTACAACGCATGCATTACCACGCATGCGTTGTACATCGCGAAGTCATTACTACGCATTTTTTTGTAGAACGCATGGTCATTTACCACGCATGCCTTTACAACAAATTTTGTTGTAAAGGTATGTATGGTAAAGGATAGCAAAACCAAAGGGTATGGTAAAGGACCATGAGTTCTAAAAAAATGTAGACGATCCACGTCATTGTAAGGAAACAGAGGCTGTTCCGTTTCCTCACGACGTGCACCTCCCCTCAGAGACGACATGAAGCAGCAACCACGAGGAGAGAGGAACCACGAGGAGTGAGAGGTAAGGGGGATTGGGCATGGGGTGGTGGTTACTTTTCTAGGGTTTAGGGTAGTGCAGTGGTGTTTGGGTAGTGTAGGGGGTTGTGCTGAGGGTAGTGTTTTAGGGTTTAGGGTAGTGCAGTGGTGTTTGTGTAGTGTAGGGGTCGTGCTGGTGGTAGTGTTTTAGGGTTTAGGGTAGTGCAGTGATTTTTGTGTAGTGTAGGGGGTCATGCTTGGGGTAGATTTAGGGTTTAGGGTAGTGCAGTGGTGTTTGTGTAGTGTAGGGGGTCGTGCTGGGGGCAGTGTTTTAGGGTTTAGGGCAGTGCAGTGGTGTTGGTGTAGTGTAGGGGGTCGTGCTGGGGGTAGTGTTTTAGGGTTTAGGGTAGTGCAGTGGTGTTTGGGTAGTGTAGGGGGTCGTGCTGAGGGCAGATTTAGGGTTTAGGGTAGTGCAGTAATGTTTGGGTAGTGTAGGGGGTCGTGCTGGGGGTAGATTTAGGGTTTAGGGTAGTGCAGTGGTGTTTGGGTAGTGTAGGGGGTCGTGCTGGGGGTAGATTTAGGGTTTAGGGTAGTGCAGTGGTGTTTGGGTAGTGTAGGGAGTCGTGCTGGGGGAGTGTTTTAGAGTTTAGGGTAGTGCAGTGGTGTTTGGGTAGTGTAGGGGGTTGTGCTGGGGGTAGTGTTTTAGGGTTTAGGGTAGTGCAGTGGTGTTTGCGTAGTGTAGGGGGTCGTGCTGGGGGTAGTGGTTTAGGGTTTAGGGTAGTGCAGTGGTGTTTGGGTCGTGTAGGGGGTACTGCTGGGGGTAGTGTTTTAGGGTTTAGGGTAGTGCAATGGTGTTTGGGTAGTGTAGGGGTACTGCTGGGGGTAGTGTTTTAGGGTTTAGGGTAGTGCAGTGGTGTTTGGGTAGTGTAGGGGGTACTGCTGGGGGTAGTGTTTTAGGGTTTAGGGTAGTGCCGTGGTGTTTAGGTAGTGTAGGGGGTCGTGTTGGGGGTAGTGTTTTAGGGTTTAGGGTAGTGCAGTGGTGTTTGTGTAGTGTAGGGGGTAGTGTTTTAGGGTTTAGGGTACTGCAGTGGTCTTTGGGTAGTGTAGGGGGTCGTGCGGGGGTAGTGTTTTAGGGTTTAGGGTAGTGCAGTGTCTTTGGGTAGTGTAGGGGGTCATGCGGGGGGTAGTGTTTTAGGGTTTAGGGTAGTGCAGTGGTCTTTGGGTAGTGTAGGGGGTCGTGCGGGGGGTAGTGTTTTAAGGTTTAGGGTAGTGCATTGGTGTTTGGGTAATGTAGGGGGTCGTGCGGGGGGTAGTGTTTTAGGGTTTAGGGTAGTGCATTGCTGTTTGGCTAGTGTAGGGGGTTGTGCTGGGGGAGTGTTTTAGGGTTTAGGGCAGTGCAGTGGTGTTCGGGCAGTGTAGGGGGTCGTGCTGGGGGTGGTGTTTCAGGGTTTAGGGCAGTGCAGTGGTGTTTGGGCAGTGTAGGGGGTCGTGCTGGGGGTGATGTTTCAGGGTTTAGGGCAGTGCAGTGGTGTTCGGGCAGTGTAGGGGTGGTGCAGGGGTGGTGTTTCAGGGTTTAGGGCAGTGCAGTGGTGTTCGGGCAGTGTAGGGGGTGGTGTTTCAGGGTTTAGGGCAGTGCAGTGGTGTTCGGGCAGTGTAGGGAGTCGTGCAGGGGGTGGTGTTTCAGGGTTTAGGGCAGTGCAGTGGTGTTTGGGTAGTGTAGGGGGTACTGCTGGGGGTAGTGTTTTAGGGTTTAGGGTAGTGCAGTGGTGTTTGGGTAGTGTAGGGGGTCGTGCTGGGGGTAGTGTTTTAGGGTTTAGGGTAGTGCAGTGGTGTTTGGGTAGTGTAGGGGGTCGTGCTGGGGGTAGTGTTTTAGGGTTTAGGGTAGTGCAGTGGTGTTTGAGTAGTGTAGGGGTTGTGCTGGGGGTAGTGTTTTAGGGTTTAGGGTAGTGCAGCCGTGTTTGTGTAGTGTAGGAGGTCGTGTTTTAGGGTTTAGGGTAGTGCAGTGGTCTTTGGGTAGTGTAGGGGGTCGTGCGGGGGGTAGTGTTTTAGGGTTTAGGGTAGTGCAGTGGTCTTTGGGTAGTGTAGGGGGTCGTGCGGGGGGTAGTGTTTTAGGGTTTAGGGTAGTGCAGTGGTCTTTGGGTAGTGTAGGGGGTCGTGCGGTGGGTAGTGTTTTAGGGTTTAGGGTAGTGCATTGGTGTTTGGGTAGTGAAGGGGGTCCTGCGGGGGGTAGTGTTTTAGGGTTTAGGGTAGTGCATTGGGGTTTGGGTAGTGTAGGGGTCGTGCTGGGGGGAGTGTTTTAGGGTTTAGGGCAGTGCAGTGGTGTTCGGGCAGTGTAGGGGGTCGTGCAGGGTTGTGGTGTTTCAGGGTTTAGGGCAGTGCAGTGGTGTTCGGGCAGTGTAGGGAGTCGTGCTGGGGGTGATGTTTCAGGGTTTAGGGCAGTGCAGTGGTGTTCGGGCAGTGTAGGGGGTGGTGTTTCAGGGTTTAGGGCAGTGCAGTGGTGTTCGGGCAGTGTAGGGGGTGGTACAGGGGGTGGTGTTTCAGGGTTTAGGGCAGTGCAGTGGTGTTCGGGCAGTGTAGGGAGTCGTGCAGGGGGTGGTGTTTCAGGGTTTAGGGCAGTGCAGTGGTGTTTGGGTAGTGTAGGGGGTACTGCTGGGGGTAGTGTTTTAGGGTTTAGGGTAGTGCAGTGGTGTTTGGGTAGTGTAGGGGGTCGTGCTGGGGGTAGTGTTTTAGGGTTTAGGGTAGTGCAGTGGTGTTTGGGTAGTGTAGGGGGTCGTGCTGGGGGTAGTGTTTTAGGGTTTAGGGTAGTGCAGTGGTGTTTGTGTAGTGTAGGGGTCGTGCTGGGGGTAGTATTTTAGGGTTTAGGGTAGTGCAGCGGTGTTTGTGTAGTGTAGGAGGTCGTGTTTTAGGGTTTAGGGTAGTGCAGTGGTCTTTGGGTAGTGTAGGGGGTCATGCGGGGGTAGTGTTTTAGAGTTTAGGGTAGTGCAGTGGTCTTTGGGTAGTGTAGGGGGTCGTGCAGGGGTAGTGTTTTAGGGTTTAGGGTAGTGCAGTGGTGTTTGGGTAGTGTAGGGGTCGTGCGGGGGTAGTGTTTTAGGGTTTAGGGTAGTGCATTGGTGTTTGGGTAGTGAAGGGGTCCTGCGGGGGGTAGTGTTTTAGGGTTTAGGGTAGTGCATTGGTGTTTGGGTAGTGTAGGGGGTCGTGCTGGGGGGAGTGTTTTAGGGTTTAGGGCAGTGCAGTGGTGTTCGGGCAGTGTAGGGGGTCGTGCTGGGGGTGGTGTTTCAGGGTTCAGGGCAGTGCAGTGGTGTTCGGGCAGTGTAGGGGGTCGTGCGGGGGGTGGTGTTTCAGGGTTTAGGGCAGTGCAGTGGTGTTCTGGCAGTGTAGGGGGTCGTGCAGGGTTGTGGTGTTTCAGGGTTTAGGGCAGTGCAGTGGTGTTCGGGCAGTGTAGGGGGTCGTGCTGGGGGTGGTGTTTCAGGGTTTAGGGCAGTGCAGTGGTGTTCGGGCAGTGTAGGGGGTGGTGCAGGGGGTGGTGTTTCAGGGTTTAGGGCAGTGCAGTGGTGTTCGGGCATTGTAGGGGGTGGTGCAGGGGTGGTGTTTCAGGGTTTAGGGCAGTGCAGTGGTGTTCGGGCAGTGTAGAGGGTCGTGCAGGGGGTGGTGTTTCAGGGTTTAGGGCAGTGCAGTGGTGTTCGGGCAGTGTAGGGGGTCGTGCCGGGGGTGGTGTTTCAGGGTTTAGGGCAGTGCAGTGGTGTTCGGGCGGTGTAGGGGGTCGTGCTGGGGCTGGTGTTTCAGGGTTTAGGGCAGTGCAGTGGTGTTCGGGCAGTGTAGGGGGTCGTGCTGGGGCTGGTGTTTCAGGGTTTAGGGCAGTGCAGTGGTGTTTGGGCAGTGTAGGGGGTCGTGCTGGGGCTGGTGTTTCAGGGTTTAGGGCAGTGCAGTGGTGTTCGGGCAGTGTAGGGGGTCGGGCTGGTGTTTCAGGGTTTTGGGCAGTGCAGTGGTGTTCGGGCAGTGTTGGGGGTCGTGCTGGGGGTAGTGTTTCAGGGTTTTGGGCAGTGCAGTGGTGTTCGGGCAGGTTAGGGGGACGTGCTGGGGGTGGTGTTTTAGGGTTTAGGGCAGTGCAGTGGTGTTCGGGCAGTGTAGGGGGTCTTGCTGGGGCTGGTGTTTCAGGGTTTAGGGCAGTGCAGTGGTGTTCGGGCAGTGTAGCAGGTCGTGCTGGGGGTGGTGTTTCAGGGTTTAGGGCAGTGCAGTGGTGTTCGGGCAGTGTAGCGGGTCGTGCAGGGGCTGGTGTTTCAGGGTTTAGGGCAGTGCAGTGGTGTTCGGGCAGTGTAGGGGGTCGTGCAGGGGGTGGTGTTTCAGGGTTTAGGGCAGTGCAGTGGTGTTCGGGCAGTGTAGGGAGTCGTGCTGGGGCTGGTGTTTCAGGGTTTAGGGCAGTGCAGTGGTGTTCGGGCAGTGTGGGGGGTTGTGCTGGGGCTGGTGTTTCAGGGTTTAGGGCAGTGCAGTGGTGTTCGGGCAGTGTAAGGGGTCATGCTGGGGCTGGTGTTTCAGGGTTTAGGGCAGTGCAGTGGTGTTTGGGCAGAGTAGGGGGTCGTGCTGGGGGTGGTGTTTAGGGTTTTGGGCAGTGCAGTGGTGTTCGGGCAGTGTAGGAGGTTGTGCTGGGGGTGGTGTTTCAGGGTTTAGGGCAGTGCAGTGGTGTTCGGGCAGTGTCGGGGGTCGTGCAGGGGGTGGTGTTTCAGGGTTTAGGGCAGTGTAGTGGTGTTCGGGCAGTGTAGGGGGTCATGCAGGGGTGGTGTTTCAGGGTTTAGGGCAGTACAGTGGTGTTCGGGCAGTGTAGGGGGTCTTGCTGGGGGTGGTGTTTCAGGGTTTAGTGCAGTAGTGTTCGGGCAGTGTAGGGGGTCGTGCAGGGGGTGGTGTTTCAGGGTTTAGGGCAGTGAAGTGGTGTTCGGGCAGTGTAGGGGGTCATGCAGGGGGTGGTGTTTCAGGGTTTAGGGCAGTGCAGTGGTGTTCGCGCAGTGTAGGGGGTCGTGCTGGGGGTGGTGTTTCAGGGTTTAGGGCAGTGCAGTGGTGTTCGGGCAGTGTAGGGGGTCGTGCAGGGGGTGGTGTTTCAGGGTTTAGGGCAGTGCAGTGGTGTTCGGGCAGTGTAGAGGGGCGTGCAGGGGGTGGTGTTTCAGGGTTTAGGGCAGTGCAGTGGTGTTCGGGCAGTGTAGGGGGTCGTGCTGGGGGTGGTGTTTCAGGGTTTAGGGCAGTGCAGTGGTGTTCGGGCAGTGTAGGGGGTGGTGCAGGGGGGTGGTGTTTCAGGGTTTAGGGCAGTGCAGTAGTGTTCGGGCAGTGTAGTGGGTCGTGCTGGGGGTGGTGTTTCAGGGTTTAGGGCAGTGCAGTGGTGTTCGGGCAGTGTAGGGGGTCGTGCTGGGGGATGGTGTTTCAGGGTTTAGGGCAGTGCAGTGGTGTTCGGGCAGTGTAGGGAGTCGTGCAGGGGGTGGTGTTTCAGGGTTTAGGGCAGTGCAGTGGTGTTCGGGCAGTGTAGGGGGTCGTGCAGGGGGTGGTGTTTCAGGGTTTAGGGCAGTGCAGTGGTGTTCGGGCAGTGTAGGGGGTCGTGCTGGGGCTGGTGTTTCAGGGTTTAGGGCAGTGGTGTTTGGGCAGTGTAGGAGGTCATGCTGGGGGTGGTGTTTCAGGGTTTAGGGCAGTGCAGTGGTGTTCGGGCAGTGTAGGGGGTCGTGCTGGTGCTGGTGTTTCAGGGTTTAGGGCAGTGCAGTGGTGTTCGGGCAGTGTAGGGGGTCGTGCTGGGGCTGGTGTTTCAGGGTTTAGGGCAGTGCAGTGGTGTTCGGGCAGTGTAGGGGGTCGTGCTGGGGCTGGTGTTTCAGGGTTTAGGGCAGTGCAGTGATGTTCGGGCAGTGTAGGGGGTCGTGCTGGGGCTAGTGTTTCAGGGTTTTGGGCAGTGCAGTGGTGTTCGGGCAGTGTAGGGGGTCGTGCTGGGGGTAGTGTTTTAGGGTTTAGGGCAGAGCAGTGGTGTTCGGGCAGAGTAGGGGGTCGTGCTGGGGTGGTGTTTAGGGTTTAGGGCAGGGCAGTGGTGTTCGGGCAGTGTAGGGGGTCTTGCTGGGGGTGGTGTTTCAGGGTTTAGTGCAGTGGTGTTCGGGCAGTGTAGGGTGTCTTGCTGGGGCTGCTGTTTCAGGGTTTAGGGCAGTGCAGTGGTGTTCGGGCAGTGTAGGGGGTCTTGCTGGGGCTGGTGTTTCAGGGATTAGGGCAGTGCAGTGGTGTTCGGGCAGTGTAGGGGGTCGTGCTGGGGCTGGTGTTTCAGGGTTTAGGGCAGTGCAGTGGTGTTCGAGCAGTGTAGGGGGTTGTGCTGGGGCTGGTGTTTCAGGGTTTAGGGCAGTGCAGTGGTGTTTGGGCAGTGTAGGGGGTCGTGCTGGGGCTGGTGTTTCAGGGTTTAGGGCAGTGCAGTGGTGTTCGGGCAGTGTAGGGGGTCGTGCTGGGGCTGGTGTTTCAGGGTTTAGGGCAGTGCAGTGGTGTTCGGGCAGTGTAGGGGTCCTCCTGGGGGTGGTGTTTCAGGGTTTAGGGCACTGCAGTGGTGTTCGGGCAGTGTAGGGGGTCGTGCTGGGGCTGGTGTTTCAGGGTTTAGGGCAGTGCAGTGGTGTTCGGGCAGTGTAGGGGGTCGTGCTGGGGCTGGTGTTTCAGGGTTTAGGGCAGTGCAGTGGTGTTCGGGCAGTGTAGGGGGTCGTGCTGGGGGTGATGTTTCAGGGTTTAGGGCAGTGCAGTGGTGTTCGGGCAGTGTAGGGGGTCTTGCTGGGGGTAGTGTTTCAGGGTTTAGGGCAGTGCAGTGGTGTTCGGGCAGTGTAGGGGGTCGTGCTGGGGGTGGTGTTTCAGGGTTTAGGGCAGTGCAGTGGTGTTCGGGCAGTGTAGGGGGTCGTGCAGGGGGTGGTGTTTCAGGGTTTAGGGCAGTGCAGTGGTGTTCAGGCAGTGTAGGGGGTCATGCAGGGGGTGGTGTTTCAGGGTTTAGGGCACTGCAGTGGTGTTCGGGCAGTGTAGGGGGTCGTGCTGGGGCTGGTGTTTCAGGGTTTAGGGCAGTGCAGTGGTGTTCAGGCAGTGTAGGGGGTCATGCTGGGGCTGGTGTTTCAGGGTTTAGGGAAAAGCAGTGGTGTTCGGGCAGTGTAGGGGGTCGTGCTGGGGCTGGTATTTCAGGGTTTTGGGCAGTGCAGTGGTGTTCGGGCAGTGTAGGGGGTCGTGCTGGGGGATGGTGTTTCAGGGTTTAGGGCAGTGCAGTAGTGTTCGGGCAGTGTAGTGGGTCGTGCTGGGGGTGGTGTTTCAGGGTTTAGGGCAGTGCAGTGGTGTTCGGGCAGTGTAGGGGGTCGTGCTGGGGGATGGTGTTTCAGGGTTTAGGGCAGTGCAGTGGTGTTCGGGCAGTGTAGGGAGTCGTGCAGGGGGTGGTGTTTCAGGGTTTAGGGCAGTGCAGTGGTGTTCGGGCAGTGTAGGGGGTCGTGCAGGGGGTGGTGTTTCAGGGTTTAGGGCAGTGCAGTGGTGTTCGGGCAGTGTAGGGGGTCGTGCTGGGGCTGGTGTTTCAGGGTTTAGGGCAGTGGTGTTCGGGCAGTGTAGGGGGTCGTGCTGGGGGTGGTGTTTCAGGGTTTAGGGCAGTGCAGTGGTGTTCGGGCAGTGTAGGGGGTCGTGCTGGTGCTGGTGTTTCAGGGTTTAGGGCAGTGCAGTGGTGTTCGGGCAGTGTAGGGGGTCGTGCTGGGGCTGGTGTTTCAGGGTTTAGGGCAGTGCAGTGGTGTTCGGGCAGTGTAGGGGGTCGTGCTGGGGCTGGTGTTTCAGGGTTTAGGGCAGTGCAGTGATGTTCGGGCAGTGTAGGGGGTCGTGCTGGGGCTAGTGTTTCAGGGTTTTGGGCAGTGCAGTGGTGTTCGGGCAGTGTAGGGGGTCGTGCTGGGGGTAGTGTTTTAGGGTTTAGGGCAGAGCAGTGGTGTTCGGGCAGAGTAGGGGGTCGTGCTGGGGTGGTGTTTAGGGTTTAGGGCAGGGCAGTGGTGTTCGGGCAGTGTAGGGGGTCTTGCTGGGGGTGGTGTTTCAGGGTTTAGTGCAGTGGTGTTCGGGCAGTGTAGGGTGTCTTGCTGGGGCTGCTGTTTCAGGGTTTAGGGCAGTGCAGTGGTGTTCGGGCAGTGTAGGGGGTCTTGCTGGGGCTGGTGTTTCAGGGAGTAGGGCAGTGCAGTGGTGTTCGGGCAGTGTAGGGGGTCGTGCTGGGGCTGGTGTTTCAGGGTTTAGGGCAGTGCAGTGGTGTTCGAGCAGTGTAGGGGGTTGTGCTGGGGCTGGTGTTTCAGGGTTTAGGGCAGTGCAGTGGTGTTTGGGCAGTGTAGGGGGTCGTGCTGGGGCTGGTGTTTCAGGGTTTAGGGCAGTGCAGTGGTGTTCGGGCAGTGTAGGGGGTCGTGCTGGGGCTGGTGTTTCAGGGTTTAGGGCAGTGCAGTGGTGTTCGGGCAGTGTAGGGGGTCCTCCTGGGGGTGGTGTTTCAGGGTTTAGGGCACTGCAGTGGTGTTCGGGCAGTGTAGGGGGTCGTGCTGGGGCTGGTGTTTCAGGGTTTAGGGCAGTGCAGTGGTGTTCGGGCAGTGTAGGGGGTCGTGCTGGGGCTGGTGTTTCAGGGTTTAGGGCAATGCAGTGGTGTTCGGGCAGTGTAGGGGGTCATGCTGGGGGTGATGTTTCAGGGTTTAGGGCAGTGCAGTGGTGTTCGGGCAGTGTAGGGGGTCTTGCTGGGGGTAGTGTTTCAGGGTTTAGGGCAGTGCAGTGGTGTTCGGGCAGTGTAGGGGGTCGTGCTGGGGGTGGTGTTTCAGGGTTTAGGGCAGTGCAGTGGTGTTCGGGCAGTGTAGGGGGTCGTGCAGGGGGTGGTGTTTCAGGGTTTAGGGCAGTGCAGTGGTGTTCAGGCAGTGTAGGGGGTCATGCAGGGGGTGGTGTTTCAGGGTTTAGGGCACTGCAGTGGTGTTCGGGCAGTGTAGGGGGTCGTGCTGGGGCTGGTGTTTCAGGGTTTAGGGCAGTGCAGTGGTGTTCGGGCAGTGTAGGGGGTTGTGCTGGGGCTGGTGTTTCAGGGTTTAGGGCAGTGCAGTGGTGTTCGGGCAGTGTAGGGGGTCATGCTGGGGCTGGTATTTCAGGGTTTAGGGCAGTGCAGTGGTGTACAGGCAGTGTAGGGGGTCATGCTGGGGCTGGTGTTTCAGGGTTTAGGGCAGTGCAGTGGTGTTCGGGCAGTGTAGGGGTTCGTGCTGGGGCTGGTGTTTCAGGGTTTAGGGCAGTGCAGTGGTGTTCGGGCAGTGTAGGGGGTCATGCTGGGGCTAGTGTTTCAGGGTTTAGGGCAGTGCAGTGGTGTTCAGGCAGTGTAGGGGGTCATGCTGGGGTTGGTGTTTCAGGGTTTAGTGCACTGGTGTTCGGGCAGTGTAGGGGGTCGTGCTGGGGCTAGTGTTTTAGGGTTTTGGGCAGAGCAGTGGTGTTCGGGCAGTGTAGGGGGTCATGCTGGGGGTGGTGTTTCAGGGTTTAGGGCAGTGCAGTAGTGTTCGGGCAGTGTAGGGGGTCATGCTGGGGGTGGTGTTTCAGGGTTTAGGGCAGTGCAGTGGTATTTGGGCAGTGTAGGGGGTCGTGCTGGGGATGGTGTTTCAGGGTTTAGGGCAGTGCAGTGGTGTTCGGGCAGTGTAGGGGGTCGTGCTGGGGGTAGTGTTTTAGGGTTTAGGGCAGTGCAGTGGTGTTCGGGCAGTGTAGAGGGTCGTGCTGGGGTAGTGTTTTAGGGTTTAGGGCAGTGCAGTGGTATTCATGCAGTGTAGGGGGTCGTGCTGGGGTAGTGTTTTAGGGTTTAGGGCAGTGCAGTGGTGTTTGTGTAGTGAGCAGCGCATGCGCTACATCGCTAGGCGAGACCTAAAAAGCATTGCACCAAGATGGCTGCCAACACTTCCTGGATTGAAGTGTTGGCAGCCAATTAGAGCCAAGCTCGTGCTTGTGTAGTTAGGTCCCGCCCAGATATATAAAGATTTTTTTCCTTTAATATCTCGAAAACTACTGAACGGTAAAGTAAGTAAGTAAGTTTTAAAAAAAGGGCGCTTTCTGAACCAAGCACTACCTTTTTGCCAAATTTGGTGTAATTCCGTTCAGCAGTTTTGGCTGTAACCGTGTCTAAAGTTTCCTATGGGAAATTGATTTTTTGACCTCTATTTTTTGAATTTCTCAGGAACTACTGAACAGATTTACACCATTTAAAAAAAAGGGCGCTTTCTGAATCAAGGGCTACCTTTTTGCCAAATTTGGTGTAATTCCGTTCAGCAGTTCGGGCTGTAGCCGTGTCTAAAGTTTCCTATGGGAAATAACATGGGGAAAACGCGTTTTGGGACCCCCCTTTTTTCTCGGCCCCCGCTTGACGAATCACCCCGAAACTTTCAGGATAGGAGCTGACCGGAGCGCCCCACTAGTTTTGAAAACTTTGCGAAGATTCGTCATCCGGCGCCAAAGTTATTGGGAAAAGAAAAAACGCTTTTCCTATGGAAACTAGGTCCTAACTATAAGAAGTGTTGGCAGCCAAGTAGACCGCCAGTAGATAATATATATATATATATATATATATATATTCACTGAAAAAACCATAGGTTTCAGGCACGTTATAGTTAGAAATTAGCATTTAAAAAACCTTAGAAATTCACTGAAAAAACCATAAGGTTTTAGGGACAGTTATAGTTAGTTGGACATTGCACTCGTACAAAACCCGGGAAATTCCCCCGTTATAGTTAGTTCAGGTAACTATAATTCGCGCCCCCGCAATGCACTGCTGATGACGTCACATATTACATCACTCATGACATGGTCAGTGACATCACTGATGACATCACTGATGACATCTCAAATGACATCACTGACGACATCATCCAGTGACTGTGTGTTTCTGTAAAGTTTAAATATGTTTAATATATATAGGGAAAGGCGTATTGAAGAATGAGTGGGTGTAGAAGCACCTGAATGGATGATTTAGTAGGTGCGTGACTGAGTCTATAAGTGAGTGATTAAACGTATCTTACTGGATGCATGGGTGAGTGACTAAACTGTGTGAATGTCTGTATCTGTCTGTCTGTTGTTGTGTAAGCAGCTGCATGGGTTTCTGACTAGCTAAATGAGTGTCTATATGGGTTATGGATTGGTTCTCTGAGTATCTGTATGGGTGCCTCAGTGTTTGTGTGGGTGGGGTGTGTGTGACTCTGTGCATAGATGTGTGAGTGGGTGATTCACTGGGTGCATGGTTTCAAGAGTGCGTCTGTGATGGACTGTATGGGTGGGTGAGTGTGTGTATGGGTGTGTTAGTGATTGAATGTATATCTCAGTGGTACATGTGTGAGTAACTACATATGTGAAAGGCAGTATATATGTGTGTTGGAGTATATAAATGGCTATAAGTGAGAGTGTGTGATTGTGAGAGTGGCTATATGGATGAATGTGTGCTTGCATCAGTGATTGCATAGGAGCGTAAGAATGTGCTAGTATTTTTATGAGTAAGTGAGCTGGTGTGTATAACTGTATAGGTGAGTAAATTGGAGTGTGATTAATTATTTGCATGACTGACTAGGTGTGTGAGTACCTCTATGGATGAGTTGCATTGTGTGAGTGTTTATATAGGTGTTTGAGTGCATATGATAGTCCTGTACTGAGTGACTGTAAGTATGAGTGACTGTACGGGTGAGTGAGTAGATGTGTGTGTGTAGACCTAAGAATCAGTGAGTGGTTATGTACTTATTGGTATTGGAGTGTGTATGGTTTTGAGAATGGCAGTCTGTAATTTAGAGTGGGTGTATCAAAAGTTATATTAGGGTGTGAGAAGATGCATTAAATTCTCACATGGATGATGTCATCAGTGATGTCATCAGTGATGTCATTTGAGATGTCATCAGTGATGTCATCAGTGATGTCACTGACCATGTCATGAGTGATGTAATATGTGACGTCATCAGCAGTGCATTGCGGGGCGCGAGTTATAGTTACCTGAACTAACTATAATGGGGGAATTTCACGGGTTTTGCACGAGTGCAATGTCCAACTAACTATAACTGTCCCTAAAACCTTATGGTTTTTTCAGTGAATTTCTAAGGTTTTTTAAATGCTAATTTCTAACTATAACGTGCCTGAAACCTATGGTTTTTTCAGTGAATTTCAAAGGTTTTTTAAATGCTAATTCCTAACTATAACGTGTCTGAAACCTATGGTTTTTTCAGTGAATTTCAAAGGTTTTGTAAATGACAATTTTTAAATGTATTAATTGTTATATTTATTTTTTTGATACTGATTTACAACATTTTTTTAAACTATTTATTTTTAGATATTTTATTTTTTAAATTACATTGTAATTACATTATCATTACATTACAAAATATACTTTCTCAGAATGAATTACTTTAGTTTAAATACTTTGCAAATAGGCAATAGACTTTTAAGTACAGTAGTTACAGTTGTTGCAATGGGCAACACAATTTCAAAAACAAAGCAACATTGAGCTGAATGTGAATTTCTAGTTAAATGCAATTAGTTACTTTATGGATTACTTTTTCTAACCACAGGACTGGATCCTAGATTCAGTCCTGGGACATCTCCTGTAAACAGTTGAGTAAAAGCGTTTTGGTTACAGTAGTGATTTTTAAGGAATATTATTGTATTTTAAAAAGTTGACACTTAGAAACTTTTTCATATAGAATCACCAATGTTATCCTATGGGAGGAAATTCACTTACCAGGTAAGTAGTGTTATCGTTACTTTTTCTTACTCAGTGGTGGATCCTGGAACCAGCACTGGTGCATCTCCTGTAAACAGTTGAAAGAATGCGTTTAAGTCACACATGCGATTTTTAAGGAATATTTGTAGTTTGTGAAAATCGACATTTTGAAACTTTTCTGCTGAAAACCAGACAATGGATTCCTATGGAAGGAAATTCAAGTTACTGGTAAGTACGGTTAGAATTACTTTTCAGGGTCAGTGCTGGGCTAAAAGATGCAGCACTGGGTTCTCTCCTGATAACAGGTGAGTAAATCGGAATTCATAGTTCGGCTGATTTTAGAGAAATATTATAAAGTTCCAAAACTCCACACTTAGAAGAATTTTCAAGTGAAACCAGTCAATGTTAGCCTATGGAAGGAAATTCAAGTTACTGTTAAGTACGGTTAGAATTACTTTTCAGGGTCAGTGCTGGGCTAAAAGATGCAGCACTGGGTTCTCTCCTGATAACAGGTGAGTAAATCGGAATTCGTATTTCGTCTGATTTTAGAGGAATATTTGTATGTTTCAAAAATCGACACTTAGAAACTTTTTCAGCAAAAAGCAGGTAATGATATCCTATGGAAGGAAATTCAAGTTACTGGTAAGTACGGTTAAAATTACTTTTCAGGATCAGTACTGGGCTGAAAGATGCAGCACTGAGGTCTCTCCTGATAACAGGTGAGTAAATCGGAATTCGTATTTCGGCTGATTTTAGAGGAATATTATAAAGTTCCAAAACTCCACACTTAGAAGAATTTCCAAGTGAAACCAGTCAATGTTAGCCTATGGAAGGAAATTCAAGTTACTGGTAAGTACGGTTAGAATTACTTTTCAGGATCAGTACTGGGCTCAAAGATGCAGCACTGAGGTCTCTCCTGATAACAGGTGAGTAAATCGGAATTCGTAGTTCGGCTGATTTTAGAGGAATATTTGCACAATGGTGAAGGAAGGGGCTGCGTTGCAGAGAGGTGTTCAGAGGCCACGCCCTTTTTACAACACTCTGCAACGCAGCTCCGTGGCGCTTACTGGAGGTACCTGGTGGGCTAGTTGGCCCCTAGGGACCCTCAGGATTGAAAAGGAATTTATTCCCCATCTTAAAACGCGCCACGGGGCCTGTTTGCACACATGTCACCTGAAGCCCCGCCCCCTCCCTTCACCACTGTGCAAACGCGCCCCGTGGCGCGTTTTAAGTTGGGGGATTAAGTCCCCTTGAATCCTGAGTGTCCCTTCCCTTGCCCACTTTTGGCCCCGGGGACCCCATCCCCCGGGGCCTGAGCATTTTATTATTTTTTTTAAATAAAAAAAAAAAAAACGGGAAGGGGGCCGCGTGGCCCCCCTTCCCTGGGCCTGTATTGGCCCCGGGGACCCCATCCCCCGGGGCATGGCCTCGATTTTTTTATTTTTTTATTTGGAGGGGGGCTGCGTGGCCCCCCTCCTCAGGCCATTTAAGGCCCCGGGGACCCCATCCCCCGGGGCCGGCCTTGCACTTTTTTTTCTTTTTTTTTAAATTTGGGGATGGGGGCTTCGTGGCCCCACTCCCTGGCCACTTATGGCCCCGGGGACCCCATCCCCCGGGGCCTGGCCTCTGGTTGGGGACTGTGGGGGGGTCCCCAATCCCCCCACAGTCCCGCCGGCTCCCCGCGTCCCTTGGGAGCCGGCATTGCTTTTCCACATGGGGAGCAGCTAACATGCTGCTCCCCATGTGGAAAGCAATCAGCTTTGGATATTGGAAGCGAGAGCAGGTTTCCTGCTCTCGCTTCCAATATCCAAGCAGTTTGCAATGACAGGACGGGAGCCGCGAGTCCTGTCATTGCAAACAGCAGTGTCCCGGGGTAGGCACCCGGGACACTGCAGGAGCCAGGCCTGGGGGTGGCGGTCCCCAGGGCCATCACTGGCTCCAGGAGGGCGGCCGCGCGGCCCCCTCCCCACATTTTCAAAGCCCCGGGAGGTGGTGGTCCCCTGGGCTTCGGGGTCCAAAACGGACCCCCATTTTTAATTTTTATTGCCCCGGGGAGGTGGCGGTCCTCGGGCGTGTGGGGGCTGGAGCCCCCCACACAGGTTAAATTTTCTTAAACAGAAGCCCCGGGGAGGTGGCGGTCCTCGGGGCAGCGGGAGGGCAAAGAGCCCTCCCGCACCATTTTTTGTTAAAGCCCGGGGGTGGCGGTCCCCGGGGCTTGGGGGCCCTTAGAGGCCCCCATACATAAATTTAACCCCCTCACCATGCCCCCGGGACTTGGCCCACCCGGGGGCAAATTAACATCGAAGCGCGGGAGACCGCGCTTCGATTTTTTTATTTTTCGGCGGGATTCGCGCACCCTAAGCGCATCCCGCCGATTTAAAAAAAAAAAAAAATGCTTTTTTCTGCCCAGGGGGTCCTTGTGAGACCCCCTGAGCAGACCTAGGGGTCAGGGTGTTTCTACCCTGCCCCTTTGTGCGTTTTGCGCACTTGTTTCTTTTTTTTTCTCGGCGGGATCCGCGCACCCTGAGCGCATCCTGCCAATTTAAAAAAAAAAAATGCTTTTTCTGCCCAGGGGTCCTTGTGGGACCCCTGAGCAGGCCTAGGGGTCAGGGTGTTTCTACCCTGCCCCTTTGTGCGTTTTGCGCACTTGTTTTTGTGCCTCGGTTCTACCGAGGGACAAAATGGCTGCCAACACTCCCTGGTTTGGAGTGTTGACAGCCAGCTGACAGCCAATTAGCATGCAGCTCGTGATCGGGACGGTGCGCGCAGGGTGCGCTGAGGGTACGCGGACCCTACTCGGCCATAGATATATATGTGAATTTACTTTTGATTTTCTCAGGAACTACTGAACGGATTTACACCATTTAAGCAAAAGGCACCAGTCTGAACCAAGGGCTACCTCTTTGCCAAATTTGGTGTAATTCCGTTCAGCAGTTCGGGCTGTAGCTGCGACTAAAGGTTCCTATGGAAAAATGAATGGGGAAAATGCGTTTTGGGACCCCCCTTTTTTCTCGGCCCCCGCTTGACGAATCAACCCGAGACTTTCAGGGTAGGAGCGGAGCGCCCCAACAAGTTGGAAACTTTCGCGAAGATTCCGCCAACCGGCGCCAACGTTATTTCAAATAGAATGTCGCGGATTTCCTATGGATAATAGGTCCTAACTATAACTATCTACTGGCGACCGCCAGTAGATAATATATATATATATATATATGGTATGCAAATGCATGAAACAGGATATAGTATGTACAATGAGTGGCCTCAAATGAATTTAGAAAAGCTCCAACCTTCCTATTAAAAATTTCATTTGATATTTATTTGCAAATTATATAAACTTTTTCATAATTTACGTACTTGTTTGTTTGATGAATGCTAGTTTCTATATTTTTGTGTATTGTTTTGCAGTCCAAATCATGGAAAATGCTTTGACCATGGTTATCGTCTTCCAGGAATGACTCCGTGTGGGTCCCAGAGTTCCAATGATGATTAACTGGGGGTCCACAGAAGTCAAAAGGCTAAGAACCACTACCTTAGAGTGTTACGTCTGATCCTCGCAGAACTTTCACAAAGGAGACCCAACTACAAGGCCATGGTACTCTAAGTGGAGAAAAAAGCTTGGGTGGAAACGTTCGGGTTTGGAGGAAGACCATTTATGTGAAAGGGTGTAGACCTATGGACAGGGGAAGTGGAAGCTGGTAGTCTTGAGTGGGAGGACATGTTGAGAGGTAGATTTAGTCTCTTTCGCATTTTATGTTGGGTAACTTGACTAAGTGGCTGACTTGAAAAATGGTAGTTTGACTAATATAAGCTTGCTCCTCTTCGGCCTTCGGTTGTAGGCGAGTATATGTGTGACTGAATGACAAATAAAGTCACACTTAAAAGCTGATGATAAGAGCAAGACCAAAATAAAGGGCAATTTGTGCTCAGCCCCATTTTGGCTGTAGTGCAAAAATAGTTGGGGTGCACGAAATTTGCAAAACTTCTTTTGCAAAATACTTGTCACTTATACAAAATTATGTATATTAAATTTTCTCGTGAAAGTATATCTCGCACAAAAAATGTTACGATTTACTGTGTTGGTGAAACATTTTCTTCACACACTAAACTTTGCATTATGCAAAATAGTGAATATTTCACATTTTGCTTAACACAGAATTTGAGAACTTCGTGAGATTCCGCTGACATAACAAAAATTCACATAGGCATAAAAATCTAGCACAAATACCGCGTACAGTAGAACCATTTCAACACTATAACCATTCGTTAGTTTTCAGTTCTACTTGCATTTCATGCCTCATATGCCTGCTGTTTTCACTCTAATGCGTCAACGGCAATTTGGCCAAAACAGCTGAATAAAAATTTCTATATTAAGTACTCACTTTACTGACTTATACATTGTCATAACCTATGCATATTCTGCAGCCTGTGATTTTACGACAATAAAGTGAAATATACCTTAGTAGATCATCACGATTCATGTTTACCATATAAAGATTGATTTCTTAAATTAAACATAGTTGTTTCTTACCATAATAAAATTTTCTCGTTTTTCCTGGAGCAAAGAATTTGCCAAAAGCGCAAGCATTTTCTGTGTCAGCTTTGCGAGCCAGTAATTCTTTAACCATTGAAACGTTCTGATTCACAACAGAAATATGTAACGCAGTTTCTCCTAAACAACGAGCAGAAAGACAAAATGGCGTCCTTTAAACCAAACATTTGAGAAATAAGATAGAAATTCTAGGATAAAGTTCAAATACGCAATTACTAAGGGACTATAGTAATATCCTAATAGCCAGAGTTTCTACAGAGCTCACAAATGTAGAGAACGTGTCTAGGGGTGAAATACAGATTCGTAGGTCTCCCTCCGCCACACATCCCTCCCCCCCCCCCCCCACCTCCTTAAAAAAAAAAACAATAAAGGGCAATTCCATTTGCACCACCTTTGTTGCTTGCGTACCAGGAAATGAAGCAAACAGTATTTACATTATGTTCATCACAGGAAAACAGATTTTGCGCTATTTTAGATTTATGCATTTCCCTGGCTTTTCAAATCTGAAATATGTGACTTGACCTTGAGTCGAAATGTATTCCACTTTCATCATAAAAATACCAACAATAATGCTACATTAGTTTGCGCTGTTTTAAAAAAAAACACTTTTTAAAGAAACGTTTATTCATGGACTTGAATTTCTTTGTGCAAATCTCTATTATTAAAGTAAAATTATTTTTGAGGAACAAAATGTTCTAAATATTTAGAAATAACTCTAGTACTCTAATCCGCTGTATTTCCCTAGTTCAAAAACCATTCTGTAATATGAAGTGGGGGTGAAATGTGCTTGTTATGTTCTGCATTACCAAGCAACAACTGTAAAATTGAATAGTCCTTCTTTGCACCAGTGCAAAGATCCTGCAATAGGATCTTTGGTGTTTATTTCTCTTCTTAAAGACAAATACTGGCAGGGCCAAGATGGCGGCGCAGTAGGAAGCAAGACATGCTCTTCCTCAAGACTAAACTGACTCCACCGCAATCCCGGGGCCCCCAGGACCACAAATGCAGAATAAAGGTACCCTGATCACGGGAAAAGCTTGCTGCATCCACTGTTCAGGGCCCCTCAATTATTTCTAGCCTGAAAAGAAGCTGATACAGAAGACCCTGAATAGCATTCTATGCTCAACAAGAAGATGGCAGCGGTCCCAGAGACCACAGAAGATAGAAGTGGTGCAGTTGCCAATACGTGCAGGAATGGTGAAGCAGGCAAAGGAGACGATTTCGCCCAGGTGCCGGGCAGATACACAGCAACTCGAGGATGGGGCACCCCAGTAAACACACAGCTCTCTGCACAGCCAGCGGCGACGTGGCCATATCTGGTAAGATAAGAGGCTGGGGCAGCTGTGCACCGGTGGGCATAACTGGTTAGGAAGACCTGCACTGGGGGTGGTGTGAACATCAGGTATTTTTGGGGAGGCCAGGGCTGCACACCGCAGGCCTGTCTGAAGAAGCGGAGCACCATGGGTGTCTTGGAAGTGGTGTTGCGCCACTGGGCTATTTACTTTGTCTCTTTTTATCACTTTACACTACACCTCAGATTCATTTACTTGGTCCCCCGATGGATCTTTGAACCGTGCCAAAAGGGGTCGGATTTAGGGGATCTAATCCAGTAATCCAATGAGGACCAGGAATTGGGTAACTGACCTACAAACTTGTAATTAAATTCATGTATATAACTCTCAGGACTAAACTATACAAGTACAGAATTATCACAGCTAGACCAAATTTCCTGAAGAAATTCAGTCGAACTAGAATGATGCAAACCATTGATTCGGTTAGAGCTATGAAAAATAGTAACATTAGTATTTGCTGACCAGAGATCTCTCTATTCAGAATCCCATCCCTCATTAATATTCAGTTGGAATGCACAATCAATAACTGAAGATGAGACATAGAGAGACAGAAACAGGATTTGAAGATGGTTTCATTTAGCAGTAATTTGAGAAGAGTAAACACATCAATATCTGGCCTTTACATTTAGGAGTGCAGAATAATCAAATTAATCTCTCTTGGGCCATCAATTACCAAAGTTCAAGAGGAAGAGTTCAGGAAGGGACATGAACCATATCAGCTCAAAGGTACTCTCCTATGAGGGAAAGAAGTCCTGGAATAGCACACACAGCATATGCATTAGCCCAAGGAAAGCCAGTAGAGTCCGCAAGATCGAACGCTGTCTCTCAGTCTGCAAGAGCAAGATCTCCAAAGAAAGAAGGAGAAAGGACTGAACTCCGCTCCATCACACAGGGTATATTATCAAAGTCCTGGTGTGACACCTCCTGGGTCACCTCATCTGGTCAAACCACTCAGTCCATTCGTCAGTTCGTATAGGACGGTTGTCATGCAGCATGAAGAAGACACATTTTATGGCAAAAAGGTTGTGATCATTGCGTAAGCTGTCGAACCATCCAGTGTGTATGATTTTTAACAATGGTCCTTTTGCAGAAGCCCGAGTTAGTTTAAGAGGACAGTTTCTCACGGCAGACGCTCATCTAACACTGCAAGTTATAAAGCCTTTCCTTGAGAACGGAATCAAGCAAAGGAAAGAAATTGCAGGCCTAAATTGAATCTTGCCATGAAATGCAGAATATAAAATAATGGAAATATGCATTACGTTTAGAGTCTTTAGAACCTTTACATATTGCTTTCAATTCATTGAACTCATAAAGCATTTTAGTGTCGTAATTTGGAAATGTAACTACAACACATTACTACATTTTCAAAATACCAACGTTTAAAATCATTTCAAAATGCAAGACATTCATATTGTTACTAGTAATTCTCATACTGTATGAAGATTATTCTGTAGAAGTTTTAAAGAAATTAGAATTGTTATAAAAGTGCAACACCATTTCTCTTTTTCTCTTTTGGTGCACACTTTCACAAAAGCAAAACATAGAGGGCCTCATTACGATGTCGGTCGTTAAGCATTCCATCCGACTCCGTGTCGGAATCGGTTCCGACCGACTCGGGTTCGGCGAGTCCGACCGACCGATTATGATGTTTCCGAACACCTTTCGGTCGGACTCCTATTGACTTCAATGGGAGCCTGTGTTCCGACCGACAACACAGGCTCCCATTGAAAAATGGGGTGGTTGCGGAAAACCTTGCACCCTGTTGCAGTCACCCCGTGGTGCCTGCCACACTGTGCATGGTTGGAAAGAGGGGTCCCATAGGTACCCCCACGGGCCCCAACTGGAGGCCTCCGGGTGAGGGGTCCTGCTACGGGCCCCCAAAGTCAGTTTCTGACAGCCGTTTTGTGTCGGACTGACCGATTCGGAAAGGCTGTCCGAATCCAACATCGTAATATGTCGGTCGAAAAGGTGGTCCATAGACCTGTTCGATTCGGCTCCGACTGACTCGGAGTCTCCGAATGCCGGTCGGAGCCGAATCGGAAAGACCGAACGGTTACCTTCTATTGTAATCGGTCGGTCGGAAATGTTTCAGAGTCGGTCGGAAACATGGGTTCCGACACTGGTCAGGAAAATCCTAATGCCGTTGAGAGCCTTTCCGACCAACATCATAATGAGGCCCAAAGTATTAAAATGAGACTCCTAAAATACACACATAAAGTCATCTAAATGACCTTAGTTTCATAAATTCTTCACACATATCATTATTTAAAGGCGAATGGTTAATGAAATCTCTATCAAACGTGAGTCATCACCTTCCATTTCTATTCCACGTTAAACTAATATACCATTGCAATTTAGTAAAAATGAGCCTATTTTATTCAACTGAATGGTTTTAGCTAACCTACTTTCTTCTGCATGCTTTCACAATGCAGTAGCGAAGTCCTTTCAGGATCTGTTTCTCAAGATTCTTCAACGTATAGTGAACACAAGTTGTGCACATTTGTAATTTTTCTCTCAAAGGAGTCAAAATCAGTTTTATGTGTCAACTAAGGGATTCAGCAGTTATCTGCTTCATCAGAAGGTAGAGGAGCAGTGCTCCAATAATAGAGTGCAAACCCGGCATTCTGTGACCTAGCCTGCTGGATTCTGGCAAAAGGTGCACCCAATCCCAGGAATACAAAGGCCTCCCACACTGGGAGCCAAGATGGCAGATGCAGGTAGAACCCTCTAATTTAGAAACTACACTCCCTCCGCTGCCAAAGAGATAGTGCAGTCGTAGTTGCGAGGGACATCCATCATCTTAGTAAACCAATGTCTATTGTAGCTATGAAGCCGGTTCCTGAGCTATAATGTCATTTAAGGAGAAGGGAATCCCTCTCAGAGCCGGCAGACACACAGGCTAGATACTAAAGACAATTAGCTACGGCAGTGAAAAAGGCATTGCCAGAAACATTAAGCACTAAATGCATCATAAGAAGAGTCAACTGGTGATAACACTAACACTAACTTACACTTGAGAGCTGGGAAGAGGCTTCCATAGTGAAATAGACAGCTGCTGCACAGCATGTGTACTTAAGATGGCGACCACCAGGAATTGGAAAGGTTCCTCCATTAAGGACATGTTACCCAATCAGGGTCAGCAAAATAGAAGAATACAACCAAGCCAATCTACAGCTCGCCCTAAAGAGACAAGCTAACACAAAAGGATTTAGGTTTCCAGGAAACACCGGTGAGGCGCTCGTTCCTGGAGGATCCCATCTGGGGCCCCCGCAAGGACCTCCAGATACTAAAAAGCAGGATCAAATAGGGTGTCCAGAATCTAAAACAGGGCATTAATGGCTTGGGAGATAGAGTCTCTTCTCTTGAGAATGCAGGAGATGTGCGAGAGGAAGATATGGAGGCACTAACACAAGAGGTCCTCTTCCTCAAAGACTATCACGCAGCTGGAGGACTTTGCAAATCAATCAAGACACCATAACATACATATCAAGGGAGTTCCACGAAATACAAAGGACAGGGATATCGCATCATATGTACAGAGACTGCTTAAGCATACTCTCCCAACTCTGTTAGAGAAAGAGATAATATTTGATTGCTCACACAGGGTGGGACCCAATTGAGGGAGAGGAGACCAATCGCCAGATATCTTGACATGCCTACACTACTACTAACAGAAAGAGAGAATTATGCTGTCAGCCAGAGATATGAAATAAATACATTTTGAAGGAAACAGAGTGGCTTTATACAGCGGGTCCTCAACCTTTTCTGTAATAAGAGCTACTAATGTTCAATGAACTTCACCCTGAACTACTAATATTATTGGTGTTGTAATAGTGACCACATCATACACAATTACATTAGTGGTCACCATATGCAAGATACAAGCAGTGATTACCTCAGTTCATCAGGCATGGTAACCAGCTTTGTGAATGTGCCATGCCTCTACATGTGTGATACATAACTGCCATATCTGCAATACCCCTGGCACCAAGGTAATAATATTAGTATATTATAGTAAGTCTTCCGAAAGCAGCATGATTTATCATTCAAATATCAGCTTGAAATAAACTTTGGAAATGCAACCCTTTTTCTCCAAACATAATTCAGAAAATAATACAGCGGGACGGTGCCTAGCTCTCCATTAGAAGGCGGATGTAGCCGGATTTCTCACTGGACCGGCAGAACCACTCAGTCAAGAGGTCACCTTGCAGCCCAGCTTGCCCCTCCCCTGGTGGTGGTCATATTTAATTGCACTGATATTTGTTTTAATCCCACTGTAGACACATGGCCTTGAATACACACCCATAATGTGCTTGATGCCAGTTAAACATCTATTTGTTTTATTTGATAGTTATTTCTTGGGCCCCATATACCACACACAGATTATTTCAGTGTATCAATAATTCAAATATGTGGCTCCTTCACAACTTACCCCTCAGAAAAACCCTCTATATTACAATATACACCATATTATTTATATTATTGGAGAAAATCAGACTAATCTGAGTTAATCTATTCAGCAAGATGGTGACTTTCACTGACTTATATGACAAAGGGAAACAATACTAGCTATGGACAATATATTACATTGGAAGATGGAAGGTGCAGTTCCTCACTTTAGTTTGCTGTAAGCCAATGTAGGATTGATTTGTAGCTCTGAACTCATTTTCTAGACTTGATCAATAGAGAGCCCATTGAAATCTTAATGAGTGAAATGAATTTGGTAGAAATGATAGGAGAAAGCCTGCCATGAACCGCCCATCAGTAGATCTTGATTAGGGAAAATGATTAAGGGTAATATATATGTAGTCCGTTATTCCATGTATTGCACAACATTGAAAATCAGGTGCAAATGATGTTTGCGCTCAATTTCTGATTCTAAAAGGATTGGCCATTTCATTCTCACTTGCAGTAATTCCCCATACAAAGTTAGCCAGTTGTTACCACGTGACATTTGTTTAAGCAAAACACAGAATTCCAATGTTTCTTGGGGCAGGGGAAACCATGTGGTAATACCACAATAGCTTCTATTCCGATGTGCCGAACTCGGACTAGGAAGGCAAAATGTTATTAAGGAAAAGATACACTCTAAAGTATCAGTGTTTCCTCCACCACTTTTGCTGCATGCAAACATCACAGCCCTCTTAACAAAGAAATAAGTCTAGGGAATTTCGTTGTAATGGTGCCTGTGAAAAATGTTTTGATGGAAGATCCAACTAACACAATTTCCATGATGTGGTTAGACAAAAGCATCAGTCAGTCCATTTGACTTGGTTGACTTTGTCAAGCTTGTCAATCTAATATGGACGTACCTTTATTGGCCTGCTGCTTTTGTGTTCTTAAGAAGCACAATCCATAATGAAATCATCCCAGGCTCTATCATGTGTTGGGTTTCAGTTGCAGGACTGCATCTAGCAAAGATTTTGGACCTTCTATGTGGTGGGTAGCAGAACAAAGTTGTGGCTCATCTATCAGATTAGGTATCTAAAGATCAATCACTTGTCACTTGGAACAATATACTAGAGCCAGGATGGCTGAGAGTTGCTGTATTCCTAACATTTTCCTCATCCTAAGAGCACAACCTTCACAAAATTAATCTTGATCAGAGCTTTTCTGTGCTGATGTTTGCCCAAAAAGCTAGCTTTCTGCGATCCTATTTGTCTGCAGTCCTGAGAAATGTATCAGACCTGTCTCTTGCTGTTGGAGTCCGCTCTACTTTGATGATGGGTGAAAGGATGTTTTCCAAGTCAGTCTCTCCTCTGATGTGTGCATTTTCTGTAGTCTTATACAGAGCATGTCTGGAGATGGAATGATCTTCAGGTGTCTGGCAGTCCCTAATCTGGAGAAAAGGGATCCAGAATGTATGGGCTTTGCATGCAGAGACATGATGGTGATTACTTATGCACAGGTCAGTGATTTATGAGTGGCAACAAAATGAGACCAAAGACGCTCCAATACCTCATCAGAACAACACTTTTGTGCCTCATTCAGGATCCACAGAGTTTGACAGTAACTTTAGGTCCCAGTGTCAATAATAGCAGCGGCGTCAGTCACTTGGTGGCAGGGGGAACTACCAGGCATGAAAGCCTGAGGGCCTCATTAGAAATTGGGACTTGCAGAGAATTCTGTAACACTGCATCTGATTCTCTTTCTTTATGAAGTTACTGGGGATATCTTAATGCTGGTGGGGCTGATGACTCCTGATATTATCCCAGCCACCTGATATACCTCCATAAATAAATTGTTGTCCAGAGATTTTCATTTTTGATTTGTGTTTTTGGATCATTAGAGAAGTAATTTAGCTTGGGTTGACACTGCTGATCAAGGCCGAATTTTTCCGGATGACATTCTTAAAAATGGTGGATGTGTTGCAGTGAGGATGTAATATTTCAGGAACCATGAGACCTATATACTTCATTTGGTGTCAAAACATAGGTTTTGGCGGCTAAGTAGTCTTATAGAGATAGAAAATAACTCCTCAGGGCAACCCTTTCGCCATTTTCAAAAATGGCAGCTATAATAGAGGAAGAAGAGACATATATAGAAATGAAACAAATAATAGTGCTTTTTAATCCTTTTATGTGTACACCAAACAATGTTTATGATCTGAATATGAAAAAAAGTCATGTTTATCACACCTGTTTTAGAAACACATTTTCATAGTTCACTTTATTTATTTGTTTCGGCAATCACCCCATGTACATTTGCAGAACGTTGAACATCTGAGAAGAGCATATCGACAGGGACATCGTTTTGTAGCACAGGGTTTGCAAGTACATGTATGTGTAAGTTCTGTGGGTAGAGGCTTTAGAAATTTCGCAGGTTTTAGCACCCCATCAATATCTTCCCAAAATTCACACTGATCTTTCTCTACATGCGTATGATCCAAAACATTTACACATCTTCTGATCAAGTAGAATGCTCTTTTAATGTGTCCACGCACAAAATATGACGTTGGTGGAAGCTTACTTAACGGAACCAATCTCTTGAACTCACTGTACCGAAGATCTTCAAATGTGTGACAGTCAGAACTCGTTTTCCATACACGCACAAGGTATTTTTTTACGTCTTTAAAGTCACATTCTTCTTCTGTCTCAGCAAATCCTTTTAGAAACTTCACAGGTTCATCAGTTAAAGCTCCAAGCTTTGTTCCAATTGTGTTCATAGTGTCATCAGCCTCAAGAATATGTGCCTTGATAAGAACACTGGGCATCTCTGGGTCAAGTTTCTTGTACAGAATATGAAGCATGAATACATGTCCTTTTTCGCCTGTTCCATTATGTTTCCATACCTCTGACAATCCTTGACTTATGAACATTGCAACAAATCTAAGTAGCACAATAATATCATCTGTGTCATTTGACAGTACTAAGACTCTATTAGAACCATTTCGAACAGCCCACTCAACATGTAGCACAGCACAAAACTCTCCAATTTGTTGTTAAGTTCTTCAACAAGATGGCCGTACCTTTTGAATATATCTCTGCAGGCACCAACTCCTCATTGACAATCATTCCACGTGCAATCATTGAAAATTCAGTGTTCACTGAAGCATCAGCAATTTTTTGTTTGTTCGATGTTGATGACCAGAATTTACCAAGTTGCACAGGTATAGGTGTCGAATTTTTGATGCAGGCAAGGTATTGTTCCACTTGTAGACATTCGTCTGATTCTCTCACGTTCTTTGACAGATAACTATCAAAGCAATAGGCAGTTCTTGCAAGGTGCACACTGACTTTGATATCTGTAGAACAGACTGAGCGACCTCTCCAAAGTTTTGCAAGGATGAAATCTTGACTATTCGCAAATGTGACATATTGTCCACAACATCAGCAGTTTTCAATGAGGACACCTTTTCGAATTGAAATTCTTGAGCTGAAAGTTTTTTTCAAGCTCTTGTACGAGTTGGTGCTTCACTGGTTTGGTTACAGCATCTCCATCAAATAATGCTTTTGTTGAAAGAAGATCATGCAACAGAATGTTCTTGATAAATTCTCCCTTTTCTTTTGCTACATCCATATCTCTATGTGTTTGCGAAAATTGTTTTTTTGTAACCTGTTTTGTAGTGGCTTGTTGGACAAAACTCTCTCTATGGCAATTAAAGCGTGGAAGTTTAGCTTTAATGATTATGTTAAACAGTTTTTTCTCTTTCATACAAATCTCTCCTGCTTCAGTTCTGCATATAGTTTCGATCCATTTTCCAGTAAATCTAGTAGATGTGTCTTTATATTGTTACCCACATATTGTTTGGTCACGAAGTTGTGTAGTCGCACAGGCTCAGTAATTTCAAAGGGGTTTCCTTGCTGCTGCATGAAATGAAGAAGGCTGTCAACATATTTATTAAAACATTCCCCCTCTTTCCCACAAGTTCGTGGTGAGGAACAGTTTTACGATGGTCCATTTATTTTGAATTTGTCATCCTACAGCAAATAGAAAGGACTTCATGGTAGACTGGCTGCCATTGAGCAACTTATTCACTTTTAGGTATCTGGCCAACAATTCCCTTGGAGCTTTTCTGTGATCTCTGGATCGTCTGTTCCAGTTTCATATCTGGAGCCACAGCATTAAGCCTTCCCATTCTGTCTTTCACCACAAAATGTCTTAGGATTAATTTTCTGTAGAGGTATGATTTTTCTACATTTAGCTTCTTCACACTTTCCAATTACCATGACCTATTTCTCAGGTAGTTTATGCAATCAAATTCGTAAAACACAGTAAACAGTGACTCCACAGTCTTCACATGCAGCTCCCATTCACCTTCCCGATCAGCATGTACCAAGTTTTTCATAGAGCTAACACGTGTAAATATTTCCCCAGTACTTGCAAAGTTCTGATTTTTCTTCACATTCTTTGACAAATTCTACGAACCTGGTTTTCAGGTTTTCTGATATTGAACTGAGTGTATTGACGATTGCCTGACTTTGGATTATGTCTTTTGAATGAAGTGCACCATGTGCCATGTTCACTTCTGAGATAAGATATGCAAAACCTAAATTGTCGTTCTTGTTCCAGAAAGCATTCCAATACAATGTTTCTATAGTCTCAGATATGATGAGCATACCTTGTAACGAAGAACATAATGAATTCCGCTCAATACTGACTGGACGTTTTGTTTCCAAAGATTTCAGCCGCAATAAGTGCATCATCTATGCCACATCCACTGAGATAACTCCCTGTACACTGCAACACAACTTTTGTCATGTGGGAAACGGCCATCATTGGATAAAGACATTAAATTCTACTGGATTGCTCATACAAATGTGAGCAACAATATGGAAAACACCTTCATTGGAGAAAATTGGCAGGATAGGTTGGTCTTCAAGCTGAGCATGAACATTTTTTAATTTTTTTAGAGCTTTGTATACTGTTGCGTAGTTTGTGACTGATGGCATTACTGGTAAAAACCCAACCTTCTTCAGTGGGACGGTATTCTGGGAGATCAGAGCATGAATTCCAGCCCATAGAGGAACTGGCTTTTTTCATCCTTCAGTCTGCACCGAATAAGTAATATTATAAATTCAGTTAAATCAGCTTTGTGGACTGCAGCATTAGGCAGAAGAAGATCCATGGCCTCAGCCACTTTGAAACTTTCTGGTAGACTGGGACATGTTGATAGCTTGTAGTGATTTTGCACACATTGGCAAGCGAGTGGGGTTATAGGTTTGCAGCTTCGTTTGTTTATGCCTACAGCTGACACAGCTTGTTTGTCAGAAGCAACTTCATTTGTTCAGTCCTGAAAAAGCACCATGGCAGCATCATGTGTGCTGGATGTTCCAGACAAAGAAGAGTTGTCTTCAAAATCAAAATTATCAAGAGCAGCAATTGTTAATCCTTTCCTGGTAAAGTTACTTGGAAATGGTGTGCTGTGGGATTCACAAGATTTTAAAGCATGAGCTGCTAACAAGTTTCTGCTCTGTACTATCTATGTCATTATAACTTGTAGATACACCAATCCTATTCATTGAAGTGATTAGCTCCCTACTTTTGCACTTATAATAGATTGCGTGGGCAGTCATCATATAGCGGAGTTTTCTTTTTGCCGCGATGTAATTCATAAAACATGATTTGGAAAAGACAGAACATTTATGCAGCATAAGCCTGTTGGTTCATGGGATTGTCTTCCACTTCTTTGCTTATATCTTCAAAACCATCATCTATGTTGTCAGCTTCTGTTCCGAACTCAAGAACTTTAGTTTGTAACAGTTTTGCTTTGCTGATATTAAACAATGATGTAAAAATGTTAAGACAACATCAGGCATTCTTGTTGACTCCCATGATTTGCGGAGCTTTGTGGCATCACACAATTTGTCATTAAGTGCAAAATCTAAATCTTTCAGGACATTTCTTGAAATGGTTCCTGCTGATTTTACTGTATCCTGTGATCTTATTATAGCAGCAAGAACATCAGGAGTCACATCAGCTGAGAACACCATAAGTGGCTCATTCTTTTTGTCAGACTGACAAAAACAGATTCTGTCATTGTACATTCTCACCAGAAAAATCTTAATTTCATTATTATTGAGCAATACAATTTCATCAATGTTGACCATTATTTCTCTGATCTCACTCAGGAGTGGCTTTAAGCACTCAGGAGTGGCTTTAAAACTTCATTTGCTTTTTCAAAGAGTGCAGACTTGACTGAAGGCTGGCAGTTACGTTGCTGGCGGGATCTCATTTTACATTCATATTTTTTAATGTATGCATGCATGCAGTTCAGGTGGGCATACAAATCCGCTGCAAATACATTCACCTCGTTATTTAGATCGGCTACTCGGCTGAAAACTTCATCTTGGAAAAAACTTGCTGCAGATAAAAACATGTTTGCCCTTTGAGACTCACATACTCTGTACTTTGTTCTTTCGTCAATCCCTTTGGCCCTTGTTCTGGCTAAACCACAGATAACACATTGAAGAACCCCTGCTTTCTGATCAGTTGTTGAAGGTGGACGAGGGGTAGCCATCGATCTTCTAAGTGGATGGGCATTGGGTTTGGTTGGCATCCCTTTCTCAGAAGGTTTGGATTCTTGTTGGGATTTAGTGGTTTCTGCTATTTTTGACAATTTTTTTCCAGGCTTTATTCCATTGTATATGACTTGTAGCACTTGTTGTTACAATGATAAAATATTTGATCCTCTTAACCCATTAGTTTCAATCTTTTGTGAACTTCGTCTTGCAATATTTCTGCAGCATCTCAAACTCTCTTCTGTCCAGCCGCAGTTGATGTTAGCTTTTCTTTCGGATTAGTTTGGCATCTGACACATTTTTCTTTGTTGAAGGAGTCCTCAGATTTTGTAGCAAGCAACACTCTGTCAGGAGGTAAAGATCCTCTGCTAACACCTGCTTCGCTCATGTTTACGAAATTGGAATAAACAGAAAACCTAAAACAAAAACAATATTAAAATGAATTACCAATATGATGGTTAAAACACATCATTATAGAGCCACCAATTTTGGAAAATGGTGGAAGGGTTGCTCTGAGTAGTTATTTTCTGTCTCTGTAGAACTACTTGACCCTCAAAACCTATGTTTTGACACCAAAATTAAGTATATAGCTCTCATGGTTCCTGATATATTACATCATCACTGCAACACATCCACCATTTTTAAAATTGTCGTCCAGAAAAATTTGGCCCGGATTAGCAATGTCTGCCCAAGCTAAATTACTTCACTAATGATCCAAAAACACAAACAAAAATGAAATTCTCTAAACAACAATTTCTTTTACGGAGATATATCAAGGGGCCAGGACTAATACCTGTTCCAGCGGAATTAATAAGCCACTCATAATGTGGGCCTTGGTCTGAATGCCCTGACAGGCAGAAGACAGGAACAGGATAGGAAGGAGGAGGAGGGCTAAAGACTATAGCACATTGTGGATTAATTATTTTTCATGGAATAAAATAATATTTTGGATACTTTACAGTCCACTGTGGAAGAAGTTACAATATTTCATTAGATTTGCCACTTATCATCACTTCTGCCACATGCAGTCACAACTCCTTGCAGCTTCCTATTTGTGTGATTCACATGGACAATACATGAGATGTGGAAGATCTTGTCAGGCTTGTTGGCTTCTTTAACAGTATACTGAACAATTTCCCAAAAAGTTGTTTTGCTTCATGAAAAGTTTCATAGAACATTCTTCTAACCACACATCAATTGAGCCTTGGGTTTTGAGGAAACTTTGAATTTGGTAGACCTTTTTAGACATACGTGCCATCAATGGCTCAAATATGCCTGTGGTTTGACAATGCAGTCAATTTTGGAGATGAAGAATGCTCAACAAGATTAGGAGTATTTCGTTGCATCACTGTGTTTCTTAGATTGTACATGTTTGTGAATATTGGTATGGCCCAGTGTTTAGTGTTATGGGGTTGGTTAATGAACTGCATGCCTGTTTCTTTAACATTGTAATGAGGAGAGAATGGACTTACGTCTTACTCATATTTTTTCTGTTACCAACTTATTGCAAATGTTTATAATGCATTTAAAGTGATAGGTGCACATTACCTTGGTACATCTCAGACTCCATTGGTTTGTTGAGCAAGAATGGATAAGCATCCAGTAATGTAACAGCAGCTTGCCTGTTGTTGTAAAGTGCTGCTACGTGCAAAACGTTTTCCCCCAGTGCACCTAGGACAGAAACATATAATTTAATATAACATTTAGTGTGATGCACTAATGAAAATAACAAGGACTAAAGATATTTTGTGGTGAACAACATGGAAAGTAATTGACACAAATAACCAGTGTACTGTGATTTAAGGAACCCCTCATAGGTGAGTGTCGTATCGACATGCCTGTCCTGTCTGTAACCCAGGGTCAGGCATGGCAGGAAAGGGAAGGGGAGGAGCTTGGGGGCACCAGCGGCAGTTCGCGCCTGTACACGCAAGAATAAAGACGTGATACAAGGCAGCAGGTGTCTGGCACATTTATTTACCGCGGCGATCCGAAAACTGGCGACGAGGGTGGGATGCGAGTCACCCCCCTCTACCTCGCGCACTGAGAATGAAGCACACGCTAGCGCGAGTGAAGAGCGGAGCGTTCACACTGCCGGTGAGAGCGCGAGTGGCGGCCAGAGCGCTGATACGGTCAGTGACCGAGAGGCACCCCCCCCAAGAGCTCAGAGAAGTCGGGGATCGAACTGAAGCCTGGGGTAAGCCAGATTAAAGTGCCCCAGTGAAGACAGCAGGCAGGAGTCATTACGGCGGCCATCTTGAAGTCAGGCACATCCCATTGACCAAGCCTGGTCCCCCAGCACGGCGGCCATTTTTGAGTCAGGCATTATCAAAAAGCTCTCCAGAGCCCGCCGAACGCGCAGCTGAGGCTCATAGACGCTACTGCGGCCCACCGAAGCATAGATTGAAGCTACGCACGCCCCACCATGTCGACATCACCCGACTCTTCGCAACAGGTGGGGCACGTCGCCCCACAGCCTGGACCGATGCTCATGGGAGTATCATTCTTGCGTCCTCCCGAGCCCTTAATACTGACGACTGGAAACAGTATGGGCCCCAAGTGGAAGAGCTGGCTCGAGGACTTTGAAGATTTCATGAAGGGATCACAAGTCCGGGACCCAAACCAACAACTCATCGCCCTACGAAATTTAGTGGGCAAAGATGTTGGACAAATCATTAAAGAGCTACCCCCAGTCAATGCTGCGTCTTATGGGGATGTGAGAGACGCCCTGAACAGGAAGTTCCTTCATAAGCAGAACCTAGACTACGAGTGCTACACGTTCAACCTCGCGTCACAAGAGCGAGATGAGCCCATGGGCAATTTTATCTCCCGCCTCAAGCGTCTGGCTCGCTATTGCGAATTTGACAACTTCAACACGGAAGACGCACTTCGCCTACGCATTATCGAAGGATGTCAATCGGAATCGCTACGCCGTCGACTACTGAAAAAGCACTACTCTCTCGACGACATAGAAGAACTCACCCGAATAAATGACCAAGCGGAAGAGCATGCGAAAAAGATGGAAGCCAGTAAAACAGAAAAAAGAGACCAAGCTCTCCGCGTACAATCTCACACCGAACCGAGACGTTGTCCGGACCATCAGAAATCTGGAAGATCCACGAGACCACCTCGCACAAGGTCACCTCACAGTGGAAACAAGAGCAGTCACTCCCGAAGACAACTGCCACGGTGCTATCGGTGTGGCCAAGACTACCCTCACACGGGTCCGTGTCCAGCCATCGGCCAACAATGCCACTGATGTGAGAAAGATAACCACTTCGAAGCCGCCTGCCAAACCCGTCGCAAGGAAACAGGACCGGCCAAGCGAAGCACAGGGTCACGTCACCACATCAGGGCCGTACAAGGGAGAAGAGACGATCAACGAGCTCGTCGAGGTCCAGTACCCAGTCACACAGCTCATACCGATCTCAGCGGTCGACGTCCAGAGAGTCGTCCGCACTTACCCCGATATCACAAGACAGTGACGAGTATGTGTGCATGGTGGCAGATCCAGACAGGCTGAAGAAGTACCCACGGCTACATATTCAAATGGGAAGTCACTCTGCCAAGTTCGTTCTAGACACAGGCGCGTCACTTAATTACATTTGCGCCACCGAGTACCAGAGAATGAACCCAAAACCGAAACTGGAGCCAGCCGCAGTACGAGTCTACACATGGATGTCCAGAGAACCATTGCCGTGTCTGGGACAGTTTCGCACAACGCTGACATACAAAGACAGGACAGTTCATGTGCAAATCCACGTGATTGAAGGCCCCGAATCAGCTGACTGCCTTCTCAGTTTACCAACATCGGAACGCTTGAAGCTGGTAGAGATTCTGTACAGAGTGGATGACTCGCCAGACATCGTCAGCAAGTTCCCGAAGCTGTTCAGTGGTTTAGGAAAACTAGCCCATTTCAAGGTCAAGCTGCATATCAATGAGCAAGTGACACCAGTGGCACAGCATCACAGGAAAGTGCCATTCCACTTACAGCAAGCGGTGGATGACGAACTCCAAGACTTACTAAGGGCAGACATCATAGAACGATCGACTGGGCCCACCCCATGGGTGTCGCCAGTAGTAGTTGTGCCCAAGAGAGGACAAGACAACAAGGTACGCCTGTGTGTTGACATGCGAGCCCCGAACACAGCCATCGAAAGGGAGCGGCACCAGGACCCCACATCAGCGACATGATCACCCGCCTGAACGGAGCGACTGTCTTCTCAAAACTAGATCTCAACAAGGGGTACCACCAACTTGAGTTAGACGACAAATCGAGATACATTACCACGTTTACCACACATCAAGGGCTCTTCAGATACAAGCGCCTCAACTTCGGGATCTCGTCAGCGGCCGAGATCTTTCAGGAGGCCGTCCGGCGAATAATCCAACACATCCCAAACGCATTCAACTACAGTGACGATATCTTGGTGTTCGGAGAGACTCGGAAAGATCACAACAAGGTGCTGGACCGGGTGTGCCACGCCCTCCTTAACGCCAATCTCACACTCAACCAAGACAAATGTGAGTTCATAAATCAACTCTCAAATTCTACGGCCACATTTTCTCAAAAGAGGGCATGAGACCGGACCCCGAGAAAGTATCAGCACTACCTGACACCCCACAACCGCAAGATGTCAGCGACATCCGCTCATTCCTGGACATGGCCAGTTACTGCGCCCGTTACATCAAGGACTATGCAACCATCAGCTACCCGCTACGAGAACTGACACGACAAGGGCAGAGTTTCCACTGCTCAGCTAAATGCGAACAAGCGTTCAACAAAATCAAGACGGCTGTAAGCTCAGCCATCAACTTGGCATATTTCAATCCCAAACGGAAAACAGAAATCACGGTAGATGCTAGCCCTGTTGGGCTAGGTGCGATTCTGGCACAATACGATGACGAAGAAGACCAACGCCACATCGTTACATACGCCAGTCGCAGCCTCACCAACACGGAAAAAGCATATTCTCAACCGGAAAAAGAAAGCCTGGCGGTCGTGTGGGCGTGTGAGCATTTTCACCTCTTCCTCTATGGCAAGCACTTCACACTCATCACCGATCACCAGGCTCTGACAACCATCTTTGGAAACCCCCGGGCGAAGATGCCTCCGCGGATCGAATGGTGGTGAATCCATCTGCAAGACTACACATATACCATCATCCACAAACCGGGGAAGGCGGAGAACCCGGCAGATTACATATCACGGCATCCCCAAGCCTTGACGCGAGTGCGACCCTCTGTAGCAGAAGAATATCTTCACTTCGTCATTGACCAGGCATGCCCACCTGCCGTTCCACTAGAGGCCATTATAGAAGCTTCTGCAAAAGATGCCACGTTACAAAACATCATGCACCGTATCCGCACTAATTCATGGAGACACCTGGAAGAGCCAAAGACAAATGACGCCATCAACACACAAGAACTCATGGCATTCAAACATGTCAAGGACGACCTCTCCATCAGCGCCAATGGTCTGCTACTAAGAGACAGGAGGATCGTAATCCCCCACCAGTTGAGACAAGGCACCGTCAACCTGGCACACGAAGGACATAGAGGAGTTGTAGCCACGAAGAAAGCGCTGCTAGAACGTGTCTGGTTCCCTTCCCTCGGCCAGATGGTAGAGACCACACTACAAGACTGCCCACACTGTCAATTGGTAGGGCGAGAAGAACCACACGCCCCCGACAGATGTCGGACCTCCCAGACAGCATATGGCAACAAGTGGCTGTCGATTTCTTCGGCCCGCTGAAGTCAGGGAAGTACATCATTGTTATCATGGACGAGTACTCCTGATTCCCCATTGCTCACCAAATTTCCTCCACGAAAGCGGCCACCGTCATACCAGTCATTGATGAAGCATTTGCTGCGTGGGGAATCCCTACGGTGGTAAAGACAGATAATGGACCACCTTTTAACGGACAGGGCTTCGCAGAATTCGCGAGACACCTGAATTTCAAGCAGCGAAAGATCACTCCCTTGTGGCCTCAGGCCAACGGGATGGTCGAACGATTTATGGCCACCATAAAAAAGACAATGCAACAAGCCGAACTAGCTCATCGTGACATTCAGCCAGCATTGAATGAAGTGTTACAGGCGTACAGGACCACGCCGCACAGCACTACCAACCAATGCCCTGCCACTCTGATGCTTGGGCAAATTCCACGCACCCGGATACCGGCCGCTGACGCTGTCACACAGTCCAGGATCACGACTTCGGACCATGAGACCCTGGTAGAGCTTGATCGGACCAAGAAAGCAAAGATGAAAGAATATGCTGACCACCATAGACATGCCAGAACGTCCGACATCCGAGAAGGAGACTGGGTGCTGGTGAGGCAGGAAAGGAAAACCAAAGCGGACAGTCGCTACTGCGCTCAGCCGTTACAGGTAACCAGAAGGAAAGGGACCATGATTACAGCTGAGTCCGGAACCAAGAGAACAACCAGAAACGTGTCACACTTCAAGAAGTGCAACCCGGCAGCATACACTCGGGCTCGAGAACCTGACTGGGACACCGACGTGTCAAGTCAAGAGGAGAACGATTATGAAGAACCCCGACGAGTGTCGGAGGCAAGTGACAGTAGAGAGGGGCGCCTCTCCAGCCGACCACAAACCAGCCGACCACGGAGAACTGTTCGAAAACCCACTCGACTCATCGAAGAACTCTGAAAAAGAGACCTTTGAACATTCAAAATACAAAGGGGGGAGATGTCGTATCACCATGCCTGTCCTGTCTGTAACCCAGGGTCAGGCATGGCAGGAAAGGGAAGGGGAGGAGCTTGGGGGCACCAGCGGCAGTTCGCGTCTGTACACGCAAGAATAAAGACGTGATACAAGGCAGCAGGTGTCTGGCACATTCATTTACCGCGGCGATCCGAAAGTGAGGTGACTCCCAAGAGGTCTGCTTTTCTTACTCATTTTAGAAGTTTAGCGAGGAATGGGCCTAGTTAATTACAGCAGCTCACCCTATGCATCTAAGTGCATAACTAACCTCTCACGCATGTGCAAACCTCACTGGTAAAATTGAATGGGGCTTTGTGTTTGCTAGAACTACTGATAGGTTCAGAGAGTCACCATCTTTGTGAGGTTCGGGGTTCTGGGGCAGTCCGTTATTACTGGCTGAAACCTGAGAAAATGTAATGGAGTTATTTATAAAGCGCTAGCTGCCACTCCGAAAGGAGCATCCTGGCGCTGGTTAGAGGTGAGAGGTGATTCCCATAGAGACTAGATGAGGGAAAGGCATAGTTCGTCTGTGGAGCTGAATATCCATGTTTTCAACAATTTCCTGAATTGAGTTTCATTTTTTTCAGTCTCAGATGGGTTGGCAACTTGTTCCATGCTTTGGTTCCCAGAACGGCCACTGTCTTTCCCCCTTTGGTTTTGCACCTAAATATAGGTGGTTTGAGGAGGTTAGCTGACGAGGACCTGAGGGTTCTGGATGTAATATAGGGAGTGAATCTCTCCGAGAGATACTTGGGTCCTATTCTGAGCGAGGCTCTGAAAGTAATTAAGAGGATTTTAAAGAGTATTCTTTTGTGGAGTGGGAGCCAATGAAGAGCTTTCAAAGCTGCCGATGCCAAGGACCTGCGAGGCAGCTTTAGCACTAAGCATGCTGCCGCATGTTGGACTATTTGTAGTCTTTTCAAGATTGATTTTTTTGTTCCTGCTAGGAGGCTGTTGCAATAATACAAGCGTGAGAGGATTAAGGCCACTGTCACTGATTTCCTGGCCGAGAGTGGTATCAAATCAAATAATTTTTTCAGAGATTTAATAAGGCTGAAGCAGGTCCCTGCTACTGCCGTTACATGTGGATGAAAGGATAGAGCAGTATCAAAATGCACTCCTAAATTTTTAGCTACCTTCACCATGTCAGGTGGCGGTGTCGTCCCCTCTGGCCACCACTCATGTGGCTGGAATAGGACATCTTTTCCATTTTGCTGTTGTTCGTCACTCGTGACTCATGCGCACCAATCCAATACACACCAAATGGATGGTCAAATTATTCCCTGAGGCAACCGACTCCAAGTACAGCAAAGTTGAGCAGAAAAGGCTTACTTTAATGACACCAATCCGAGTTCCCTTTTTAAAATAAAATTAGAGCACAACTTTGGTCCTCACGCAAGACATTGAGGACCTGATTCACAAAGGGCCTCTGCACTCGTGGCGGAGGCCCCGCAGTCGTGAGGGAGTCTCCGCAATCGGGCGGAATCTCCGCAATGAGAAATCTCATTGTGAAGGTTCCACCCCGAGTGCGGAGTCTTCCCCGTGACTGCGGGGCCTCTGCCACAAGTGTGGACGCCCTTTGTGAAACAGGCCCTTAAACACTAGCCACATAGCGCCTATGATAGAGACACACTTTTCCATATATTGCGCTCCCATGTAGGTTTGGGCTTTCCATTACTTTTGACTTCGATGCTTTGAAAGGACACCTAAAATGCAACACAATACAATCAATCTTGCAGATGAATACAAACTCCACACCAACAGTGCGTTAATTTAAAGTGAACATTAAGACAAATGTTCCTATTGTCTTGTGAGCATCTTTTGTGCTGGAACCTGCCAATGTAAGCAAGACAGGGGTGCATACGGGACAATGGTACATTGTGTTATAAGGTTTCTGCACATACAGAGCTATGCACAGGATAATAGGACCTCGGAATATAGTGGTGAGCCAACCATAAACCTTAGCACCCAAAACCCCAACCCAACTAGCCTTAGCGTCCCATTAGCACCAATGTACCAATGCTTAGACAACCCAGAACACGGTATCTCTCTCTCAGGACTCGCAGAGGCAAGAACACTCTTTCGTCACATTCGTACCTGTCCACAACATGCGTATGAAGAGACACTGTATAGGTTAAAATGTTTATTTCAACTTACGTGCTCTAAGATACAGTACACGTGTCAGTACTAGTAGCATAATACATAATAACAATATAATCAGCATAGTTACTACTCCATAAAATACGAACGGGGAAAGCATCTCATAAAGCAGTGGATATATGTCTAACTAACATTACCACCCTCCCCGTGCTGGAAGCCAGTTTATTATAATAATAGAAGACCTTTGGGCTTTGACTAGCGAACCCCCATACCTCAGTCCCTTGATGCAAGACTACATCAGCAAACAATCACAGCTCCTCTCACTGGAAAAGTCGTCTCCAAGTGCTCTCTTAGAGCAAGCAAACGCATTATTAAAAGCACACTAATTTCTCGATGGCAGCTGTACAAGTGTTATGTCTAGGTGCGAGGGACGGGCCAAATCAGTATAAACCAGGGGGTTGTTATTCGACCTTGTAACTGTTGTTCAGACTGAGCCCAAAAGGGAACAGGAGAAAAGGTGAGCAACAGAATATGCAGACTGTTGCAGAATCACTTGGCAATAACAAAGGGCGAAAGAACAACATCCAATAATAACGTGCGCAATAGTCATCATGGCATCCAGGCCTGCGGAACATGGGCAGACCATCCAGGAGGCCATGATCCACAAGACACCCTCCCCTGGACAGTCCATCGGCCGAAACAAAAACGAAGACAGAGTTCCAAACACCTGAGCAGAATTGAGGCTGTCTACTGAGAACTAACGGCAAGTCAATCAATCCAAAAATGTGAATGAGCAGAAAAACGCTATACCGTCCAACAGGACATCATTGGAATCGTCAAAAAATGTAGACGCCATCCAGTCCAACAGGTCAAAGCTGCAGGAATGTTCTTCAGAGTATGGAGCATCCAAAAGCAATGCGGGACAGCTTGCGTGATATTCAATGTAACTTTGTTGTAGGAGGTCCTGAGCAGCCGCCCAGATATCCCATTGTGCCAAAATCCCCAGTGCAGCCGCACGCATCATAAAACCAGCAGCGGAACTGTCCCGTTCATGGGCCTCTAAGGGACCCACCAACCGAACAAAATCCGGTACCGACAATGACGAATTGGAGAGGCAATAATCCATGGTCCATGTAAACGGACATCGGATGCAAGACATCACAGGTTGCACGCAAGTGAAATACGCAAAGCGAAAGGAAAGGGTGTAGGACACACTGATAGTTGCCAAGGGCAGAACATCGAAGCCAACCAGGAGTCGCTCACGGAGCAGCTGGAGGCGTTCGGGATCGAGAAGGGCCCAGTGGAGTTGTTGGTTGGTGTGCCACCGACTCTGTGGCGGGATAAGTATATTCGTCCTCATCAATGCAGGGGGATGCAGGGGGTTCAAATATATTTTCAGGCAAATCGACCATCTCCATGGTAACATCAGTGACTGTTCGTGCAGGCGTGCCGCGGATACATGTCCGATAAATGGCAGGACAAGAGACCGCTGGTGTGACACTATTCAGGATCGGCCAGATGTTGTAGCTTGACATTTTCTACTGAGATGTATCTGTTTTCCTTGCGACCGGGAAGCGGTGGTAAGATGACTGTACGTGTTCCCTTCAAGCCCAGGACTGGAACCGGTGCACGAAAAGAGGGGCCGAATTCTTTTTGTTCTCCACCTTCTCTCGTACCAGGTCGCCAATCTTCGGAAGCCAGCCGGCTACCGGAATCTGCAAAGCAGGGTCTGTGGCTGAAGGCAAATGTGCAATTGCAAGTTTGTCTCGGGCTTCTTGTAAGTCCTGTAACATAGTAGAATGGTTATCTACATCAAACTTGGCGGATTGCGCCGCCATGTCTAGACCATCAAGGTCAGGCACAAACATTCGTATGCCAAAGAGCATTTCGTAAGGGGTCCGCCCACCCAGAGGCCTTCTAGGGAGATTATTAAGTGCACGTTGAACAGTATACAAGTGGGCCAGCCAGTTCCTGCCAGTACCTATAACTCTAGCTGTCAAGGATTGCTTTAAGTCACGGTTCATTCGTTCAACGATAGAGTTGCCCTCAGGCCTATACGGAGACGAAAATTTCACCCGCACCCCTAAGGAGCCCATTGCGTCCTTGTAAGCCTTAGAGGCAAACGCCGGACCTTGGTCAGAATGGAAGGTGCCGCATGCAAAAATTCCCACAAAGACTCGCAAATCCCTAATGACATTTCGTGCGTCAGCACTCCGTTGTGGCCAGACCCAGATGAACCGTGTGCACGAGTCCACTGCCACTAAGATATATTTATAGGCAGTGTCTGAAGAAAATGGACCGCAGTGATCCAAGTAAACACACCCAAAGGGTCTGTTCGAAATTGCAAGCGAGGTCTGCGGTGGTCTTGTGACTGTCGAAGGCTTGATCTGTTGACAAACGTCACAGGAAAGCACATAAGTACGTGTATCTTTGTATAAACCACGCCACCAGTAACGCTGCTGCAAAATGGAAATTGTCGCTGACACACCAGCATGCGCCGAAGCCATGCCTTCGTGTGCTGCTGCCATCAAGGAAAGTCTGCGGTCCGCGTTGGGGATCAGCCGAACCCCAACGTTAGGTATTGTTACATAAGGAGCCTGATCGGGACCTATCTGGTAAGAATATTTAGAAGGGAAACCTCTAGGGTAATTAATTCCTTCTTTTGTTGCAGCAATAGCTGCCAAGATATCAGTGTCTATTCTAGACATGGATCTAGTAACTGCTGCTACTGAACACGTGAGTACTGCTGATCTGGCAGCTTCATCTGCCAGACTGTTACCAACAGCGTGTGCGCCCACCCGCTGATGGCCTAGGGTGTGAACCACCTGTGTGAGTGGCAGACGTCTTTGTAATTCTGCCACCCTAACCCAAAGCATTTTATGCTTGATTGTGTTGCCTTTAGCGTCTCTATAGTCATTTTGCGACCAAAAGAACAGATTGTCATTGTATGATTGAACACAGTAGTAAGAATCGCACACGATTAAAGTGGTCACATCGGGATTTACGAACTCAAGCGCAAGCACCAAGGCACGCAACTCGGCCAATTGTGCGGTACTGTCCCCGAGTGCCTGTGTATGCACCACAGTGGATTTGAACTTTCCGTTCACAAACGTACCTGCAACAATGGCACATGCGGCTGAATAAGCATGCTTGGAACCCGTGGCCGGTTGTGCCGAACCATCGGTGTAGATTACACAGTCGTAATCCTCAAGCGGCAATAAGGACAAAGGAGGAGGATGAATGAATTCATACTGTAAAAACTCCTGAGTCTGGAGAGAAGAGTCGAAAATGTAAGTGACATCCGGAGATGTCAACGATGTTGCCCATTGAATCCAACGGGGTGCAAGGCTTTAGAGTTCGGAACACTTGCTTTAGTCACTGCCTCTAGGGCAGGATAGGGTGTCACCACCAGAATGCGTTTTCCCTGTGCCAGTGCGTGCTCCTTCAGGATCGCCATTTGCACTGCTGTTAGCACTTTCTCCACAGATGAGAACCGCATTTCTGCAGAGGTGTATAGATGTGACTTGTATGCGATAGGTACTGTGTCTCCTTCATTAAAGGTTAAATACGTGAAGCCCACTGCCCCTGGAATGATTCTAATCACCAAGTTTGTGTGGTTATCACGCGTCAAAAGGTATTTAGACTCAAGAAGGTCTTTCTGCAGTGTTTGCAGAATGGAGGTATGCTCCGGAAGCCAGCAAGACTTCGAAAAAGTAGGCTGTATCAAGGCATACAGTGGCTTGATACGCTGGGCATATTCGGGAATGTATGTACGTCCGAAATTCAGAAAACCCAGCAAAGACTGAAGCTTCTTCAGATTTGTAGGAGGGCACAGAAGTGCACATTTCTCCAGAAAATGGGGGGCTAAACCCTTACCTTCATTGTTGAGCTCATAGCCCAAGAACAAAACGGTAAATTCAGCAATATGGGATTTTGCAAAGTTAATTTTGTATCCCTGAACCGCAAATTCAAGAATAATGCGGTCCACTCGCGTCAGATGCGGAAACAATTCATCGTCTGTCAGATAAATGTCATCCACATACGAACAGGCGTCTGGATCTATGCCGTCTAATAAAGAGACAACACGAGCGGCAAACACTCCTGGACTATTTTTGTACCCCATAGGAAGACGCCTGAATTTGAACATTTTACCACCGGAAGTAAAGGCACACCATTGGCCACTCTCCGGGGCTAAGTTGTGCGTGTAGAATCCATTTGAAAGGTCAAGGGTCGTTTTGTATTTTTTACGAACAAGACTGTCTACAAGCGCAGAACTATGGGTATTTTGCACCGCAAAGGTCCGACAATGAGAGTTCAAATGCCGGTAATCCAATACTAAACGGTACGATCCATCGGGTTTAGAAACCGCGAAAAGGGGATTGTTCATAGGTGATACACAGGGTTCAATTACTCCCTGATATTCCAACTGTGTCAGAATTTCGGAAACGGGGCCTTTGGCTTCACGTTTTATGGGATATTGGGGTTGTGGCTGCGGCAACGATCGCAAAGGTATTTCATGGGGGAGATTCTTCGTCCCAACCCACGTGATTGCGGAATAACGCTGGAGCCAGGGACACAGCCCATTCTGCTGCAAGAGCCTTTGCTTTGTCCTTTGGGACATGTCTAGAAAAGCTCGGAAGGATTACCTCCTCCCTTTACGCGCAGTAAGTACGAATGGGGGTGGCCAATCCGCCTCTGCTAATAAAATATCATATGAAGAGGTCAGATTTTCCCAAAAATACCTTTAATTACTCGCTGTATATCACCTTCAATTTGGAGGACAATATTAAATAGTCTGTCAGGGGGTGCCACTCTGGTGTCTGCTGTTTCAACAGTAATGAATGTTTCAGTTGCTGTCGCCTCCATATGAGGACGTAGCGCCTCCCGCACTATGGTTACTTCCGCGGCGCTGTCTAGGAGGGTTACTGCCCACGTCCAATTCAGGAGTCTCGTTCTCACCGTTTGTGGCATATTTAGCTGTTACAGCGGCAACTTTCTTCTTCTGAAATTGTGGTCGAAAACGTTGAGCGTCTTCTTCTTTTCCTCTGACTTGTTGTCGAGGCTGGTCTCGTCCCTGTGGGGCCTCACGGGCCCTTCCTCTATCCTGGCAGTCTCCTCCACCGGCCTGTGACGAAGTCTGTGCCTGTAAAGAACGAGGAGAACGCGTATCAGGGATCTGAAACCTATCCGGAGACTTAATTCTCGCTCTATCGCGTAAATCATAAGTACGTTCAGAAGAAACTGAAACCGGGGATGCGCCTCGCGATCCCGGCTTTGTCTGTTGCTTACCCTGTTTTTTCAGCCTCCAGATCTTTTTAGTGAAGACTGGTTTCTCATCTTTCTCAGATTGAGATTTGGTTTGTTGCTGTTGTGGTTGCGATTGTGTTTGCTGTTTAGCAAAGGCTTGTTACCCAGGCTGTTTCTACCAATAGTTTTGTAAGCCTGGGTAATAATTTTCGGTAATTCGCGAGGCTTGTCCAATTCTGGGACCAAAGCCAAAGCGTTCGCTACTTGAAAGTTCACTGCATCGCCCTTGACATTCGCAAGGATCAGTTCAGCTACTACTTCAAACACTCCCACTAGTCTCATCCCTAATTCCACCGCCGCTTCAGGGCCGTGTTCATCCTGTACTTTTTTAATTACAGAGGGGAGAACTGTCATGGAAGGCGTACCAAAACATTTAGAATATACTGCTGCGAATACTCTACCCCAGTTGTCACATGCTGTCAACTCGGGAATTAAGTCTTTTGGCAAACTAATCGTCAAAATACGATGTTTATCCACTGGAGATGTGTGTGGAAAAACTGCCTCCAACTGATCAAATTTTTCTGCAAGCCAATAAGGGAAATCATCCTTATGTTGTGGACGTTTGCCCATCACAGAGTTCACCATGACAGGACTTATGGTTACTCCGGCTGCACCAGCTGGATGGCCGGCAACTCCAGGAGGGGCTCCCTGGATGTTGCCTGTAACATATTGCACTAAGGCTCGATGCACTCGTACTAAAGCCGAATACATGTTACGCAATTCCGCGACTGGTATCGTCATATATCGCGGATGTGGGGTGTACCCGGCCAAAACAGGCCAAGTGGCCCCATCAATAGATAAGGGGCCTAAACGAACCGTGGTAGTCGGTTGTGGAAGGGCGCCATTAAACCAAACACGGTGTTGCCAAGCCGTGAGCGGTACCTCAAGACAAGAATAAGGTATATAATTATTAGGAACTGCGGTGGCTGTATATTCATGGAACAAATCGTCAGTCCCATCCACTGCAGGAAAAGTTACCCATGAGTAGAACACCTCAAAGTGGTAAGCCGGATCGGCTTGTACCACAAAGATCAGTTCGACTCCAGCATCTGGCACTCCATACGCCCGTAAGTGTGTTCGGAGTGCTCCGCGGCTATGCGCCGCAATTTGAACAGCCATTTTACGGCTAAAATACTTCGACAAACTAACAGGAGGCAGCACAAGTAGGGTTTTAATCAAGAAAAACCTTTTCTAATAACTTCAAGCTTGAAAGAACCTACAATAACTGTAATATAGGAGGTATCACCATCACACACGCTTCCGGAAGCGTACGTGAGGGTTGTGTGGACAAGCACAAGTACTACTCAAGCGTCTCGTAAGTAAGCTGCCCCACGTTGGGCGCCATGTTATAAGGTTTCTGCACATACAGAGCTATGCACAGGATAATAGGACCTCGGAATATAGTGGTGAGCCAACCATAAACCTTAGCACCCAAAACCCCAACCCAACTAGCCTTAGCGTCGCATTAGCACCAATGTACCAATGCTTAGACAACCCAGAACACGGTATCTCTCTCTCAGGACTCGCAGAGGCAAGAACACTCTTTCGTCACATTCGTACCTGTCCACAACATGCGTATGAAGAGACACTGTATAGGTTAAAATGTTTATTTCAACTTACGTGCTCTAAGATACAGTACACGTGTCAGTACTAGTAGCATAATACATAATAACAATATAATCAGCATAGTTACTACTCCATAAAATACGAACGGGGAAAGCATCTCATAAAGCAGTGGATATATGTCTAACTAACATTACCACCCTCCCCGTGCTGGAAGCCAGTTTATTATAATAATAGAAGACCTTTGGGCTTTGACTAGCGAACCCCATACCTCAGTCCCTTGATGCAAGACTACATCAGCAAACAATCACAGCTCCTCTCACTGGAAAAGTCGTCTCCAAGTGCTCTCTTAGAGCAAGCAAACGCATTATTAAAAGCACACTAATTTCTCGATGGCAGCTGTACAAGTGTTATGTCTAGGTGCGAGGGACGGGCCAAATCAGTATAAACCAGGGGTTGTTATTCGACCTTGTAACTGTTGTTCAGACTGAGCCCAAAAGGGAACAGGAGAAAAGGTGAGCAACAGAATATGCAGACTGTTGCAGAATCACTTGGCAATAACAAAGGGCGAAAGAACAACATCCAATAATAACGTGCGCAATAGTCATCATGGCATCCAGGCCTGCGGAACATGGGCAGACCATCCAGGAGTCCATGATCCACAAGACAATTGCAGCGTCTAATAAATAAAGTATTTTTGAATATTTGCTTGCAGTTGCACCCACATTTACCAAAATTGAAAGATATTTGTAACATTAGGTGAAACTGCAATGTCTGTTGGTCGTTTGGTGAAAAGCTGTTTCCAGATTGTACCTTTCTGATCCTCCCAACTGCATGTCCAAATGCAAATGCTTGGCTAGGAATCGCAAAAATAGTTGGTAGAAATGTTAATTTTTCTACATGGGAATTACCCTGGTAGAACGTGACAAACAACTCACATTACAAGGAGCAGCATATATTACCTATCCCCCATGATGCGGATATTCCTCATAAGTGAACCAGGGTAATTTGCTGGCTCACAGACCAGCAGATGGGAATGGCCCTGCTGGAAACAGTGCATTTTGCTAACCAATATCTCCAAAAAATTGACTAAAACACCTTGGGGGAGATTTTCAAAACTTTTGTGCTGGTTTAGCGTCACAAAAGTGATGCAAACCAGCGCAAATTTTTTTTGTTGCTATTTTCTTGCCAGTGCAAAACTTGTTTTGCACTGGAAAGCACTCTTTAAGTAGCGCAAAGCAGCGCGAAGCACTGCTTTGCGTTACTTTGCGCCGAGGGGGCGTTACATGGGTGGTACATGGGGGTTCCCATGCAACCACCCATGCCTTTTGATGCAAAACCATATTTACTAATATTTGTAAACATGGTTTTGCGCCAAAAGTTAAAGCCCCTTCAAAGAAGGCGCTAACAGGAGAAATGCTTTCATTTCTCCATGCTTTTCCGACTTTCCATGCGTGCTGCACTGTGCAGCACGTATGCAAAGTGGGAAAAGCTTTGCATCGTGCCTTGCATAGTATTTTGTACAGGAAGGGTACCCTTCCTGTACAAAACCTATGCTACACTCATGCACCCACCCTAGCGCTGCGGTGCTAAGGTGTGTGCATGGCGCACAGCAGCTGAAATCAGCGCCGGCACAAGGGAAAGGGGAGGAGAGAGCCATATCTCTGAAGATATGGCTCTCTCCTGCTCCCTCCCTGTCGCGCAATGCGGCACAGCCTCACGGGGGGCTGCGCTGCATTGGCCGACTTTTTTGAAAATCTCCCCCCATATCTTTTAAAAGCAGCTATGCTGCACTATTGCCAAAGAGCATGGTCTCTTGAATGAACTTATCCCTACAAAGAGTTGTTTTGGGTCCATTCAACAATACAATGTAGATAGATGTGGTCTCAAATGGTGCATTTTACAGCAGAATTTCCTTAGAAAATTGGTTTAGTCAAATATCATAGATTCGTCTGTGTATGCAAATTTACATTATCTTCAGGCTCCTTTTATTGTCCATTCTGCCCTCTCCAAGCACGTTTGCTAGAATTAGTCATATAACATGACCAGATGGGGAAATATACGAAAAGGAAGTTGCAAAGACAACATAACCTTAGATGTGAGATGACAGAGTTATCAAACAGGTTACAGAGATCTTAAAGGTTCAGACAACAGACATATCCATTAGGATATACCCACCTTACAGCCTTAGCCATTGAGCAGCAGTTATGTAGCATTATAAAAATAATTAAAACTATACTTCAGCAGAGGTCTCAAATTTCCCAGACCCAATAGTTAACTCAATCAACGTTTCTAGGTCGAGCCTAGCAGACAGCGCAAGCTGTCGAATAGCAAAATAATTATTGTGGGCGTACCAAGAACATGGGGGGTTTGATCCCGCCCATTGCTTACCATTGGCTGTCTTTACTGTCACTTTCATTTGCCTGTTTCCTTTTTGATGAAGTGACTTGTTCATTTTATGTCTGTCCTTCAAGCTTGGAGCCTTTCCAAGCCTTCAACTGGTCACGTTTAGGGAAATATCTTTTTCTTTTGTTTTAGGGCTCCCCCAGAGCGCATGTGTTTTCCAGATTTCTCCTTAGTGCGCTTCTGTCCCCCACATCTGTGTTCCTTGTTGCGCTCTCTCTCTCTCTCTTGCCTGTGTGTGCCACCACTGCCCTCCATGATGCATTCCTCGTGTTCTTCTGTTGCTTTACCCCCAGCTCCACGCTGCACTCTCTCCCACCGATTTGCATGCCTCCAATACTCCACGTTGTTGCCTGTCACTCGTTTGCTTTTCTCCTCCCCCCAACTGCACCCTACATGTTGCTTCCCCCCACCTGCATCCCCTGTGTTACTTCCACCTCCTCAACCCCATTTATCCTTTGTGTTGCTTTCACGCCCTGAAGCCCTAGGTTGTTTCTGCCCTGTATATTGCTCCCACAGGTTTAAAACAAAACGTGTTTGTGCTTTTTTCCTTTTCATTTACCATTCTCCTCTTATTGGTAAATTAAAAGGAAAAAAAACACGTGCTGCATTGTGTACGCATAAGCATGCATGGTGCGTGTGCCTACAAAATGATGATCATAGGTTTTTTTATTCTATTTTTGAGGAAGCTGTGCATTATTTCTAAAAAAACATTGGTAAAGTCAAAAGGTCCCAAACGCAAGACCTATAGGCTTTGTCAGTACTTCTTTTTGGATAATGCTATTTGTAGTTCTGAATTTGTAATTGGACAAATAAATTATAAAAACACCAGAAGGCAAGGCTGGATGACCCTCTGATGCTTGTACCTTGGAAATTTGAAAGAGCGGAATAAATAGACATGATGAAATGCTTCCATGTGAGTCATAAAATGGCTACCAGAGCAATATATTCTCTCTGGCGTGCAGGAAATGTTGTCATAACACTAGAAATAACTATCCAAAACCGAGAATGAATTATCACTCAAATGACATCTTAAATATATTTTGGAAAATTAATTTCTGTTGACACCAAACACCAGCTGGTCATTTCTGGAAAATACGCTGTCCACAGACTAAAGATTCTCATTAACTGAAATGTATACTTCTTGTCACGAAATAGGTGTTGTTATTTCTGGTCCGTTTTATTTGACAACTGTACACTTTCTCGAATCGGACAATATTTTATCATAATTTTATCTTACCAATTTTTTTACAATTTTTGTTGTAAATAAAACCATGATTTTCAATTTCCGATGAGTTGGCAGTGTTAGAGTCCATGCTTTCTTTTCATCACACCATTTAACTTGCAACTTGTAGCATGTAAAAAATGAAAAAAATGAAGGCTTTTGGCCCATCGGTACTTCTGAAATGCTCTTCGAATGTTTCTTCAAATATACACAATAGCATCACAAACCTCAAAAATTGATTCATACTGTTGTGTAAGAAAGCAACATTTTTACTCGAGATTCGGCAAAGGGGTTTAACACCTTTTTTTGACCATAGGATGTTTGATCTTGACTCTCAACGCTACACAGAGTCTAAAGGTGATAATGAGCATGGCATATTTTTGACCAGTGCCCCTGAGCTATGACTCACGTCCAGCAGTCCTACAGTGTTATTCACTAGTCCATTGCATTTGGGAACCTGTACTTGCAATTAACATTATGGGGAATTATATGGCACATTCCTGTCCTTTCTTTGTTCTGGTGCACAATGTGCTGCCTAGCGCCAGTGCAGGTCACCTTGCACACTGGTGCAAGGGGGCCTGCGTTGTAGGGATGATTGTTTTTGTGCAGTAAGGGACACCTTCCTGCACAAAAACAATTCCCTGAGACATGTTCCTATTTCTATGTGTGCTGCAGAGTGCAGAAATGCAGCACACATACAAAAAGGAAAAAAAGAGGTGAAATAATGATATTTCTCCTCGTTACGCCTCCCCTGGGGAGGTGTAGCATTTTGCACATTCCCAGGTCTACCACTAATGGTAAATCCGGCAATGTGCCGAAATCCATGGGTGGATGCGTGGAAACACACACGCTCCACCCATTGGACGCATCCCTGGGACAGAGTAGCGCAACTCAGCAATTTGCCCTGTGTTGTGTTACTCTAGATTTATCAAGCCACTCAGGGCCACACATGGGGGCCTTGCGTGGCTTGATAAATCTAACTTAGTAGTTTCATCACCCTTGTGTCCCCTTGCACAAGGGCGACGCAACTCGTTGATAAATATGCCCCTCCAGTATCATGCAAAGTGATATAACCCAAAATGCCAGGACTGGCTGAATGTTCTGAAATGACATTGGGCATTTTGACAGCTATGAATAATTGGTACTACAGGACACCCTTCCTCAACTCCCTCTCAAATGAGTCTGTCAAACAATTGCCTCCTTCTGTTCTGTGTACATAAGATAAAAACAATTCGTTCTGTAGCTCCAATTTATGTAGTTCAATTTCCACATACTCCAATGTACTTCAGGTCCCTGGTTGAGGATGTATCGAAAGTCAAATAAATAAATGAAGAGGCAAATGTCTGTCAATCAGAAAACAATTATGTGGCAGGTTTATTATCTTGCAGTGTACTTCACTAGACATGCCATTACAAAATACATTTCTAAAAATTATAACTTTGATTTGGAAGATTTGTTTTGGATTTAATTTTCTGTAATCTTTGAACAGGCTAGCAGAAAACAGTATTGAAGTTTTATGCATCAAAAGCAGAACAGTGGCACTCATGCGAGTCCACAAAAGCACTAAAAAAAGAATTGTCTTTATTTGTTACCATATAACATAACATTTGGATTGTTTGCTTATCCTCTGTCCCAAGAGGAATCTACTGGGCATGACGATGATCTTGTCATGCATCAACCGGCATAGTTCGACTGCATCTTTTTAGTGAATTTACCTTGTACTTTTATTCTCATGATTTAATTGTGGGTTTGACACAAACAGTTAGTCATTGTTTTGCTTCCCTTCACTCATTCTTGGATCCAAAATTGGTGGACTATACTCACTTGTTCTATTTTTATGAATAATGGTAAAAGACTTTCTTATACGCCTAATGATTAGACAGCGGCCGCTCCTCCGTTATGGCAGAGGACCCTCGCCCCGCCTGATGTGAGGGCAGCAGGTGCACACATTAATAAAATGATAATAAACACCATTTTATTATAATGTGTTGCAGGCTCACGCTGTTACAGCGCGAGGGCAGGGGGCGGGGCTGATTAGTCAAATTGCACTATTACTTCAGACCCTGCCAGTGCGCATGTCAGATTGTCCAGCCGTCTAGAGCAGGCCAATGTGACATGCGCACTTCAGAGCTATCAATCCCAGGGCTGAGAAACACCCAAGGGATTGCAGCCACAGGTCCCCAGCCTCAAAATGAGCGCTGGGTTAGCCTGCTCTAACCAATCCTGGAGCTGAGATTGGTTGGTTTCATGTTGCACAAGGGAGGAAGTCCTTCCCTTTCTGCCCGAGTCCTCGCAGAGGAGAGCGCCAGGACGGAGAGAGACCCCAACCAGATCCTGCATGACAGCAAGTGCAACATATATGGTGAATTTTTGGGGCATCACGCCCCACCATATTTTACTTTTGCCGGCTGCCACTGTGTTAGAGATGCTTAATTAAAAAACAGATTCAAACCCAAGCTTTGTCTGTGTAATCTAGTGTTCTTCCCATCTCTACAAATCTTTCAAAGACATTTTTGTCTGTGCTCTTTATGGTCTCCTTGCCTTTAGGACTATCGAGAGCAGTGGCAATTCTTGAAATAGGCAGCAAACTGAACATTTCCCATAGGCCTGTGCAAGTGTATTTTCTGGTAAAGTGGTGTGCCTAATTTGCTCTGTTGGCTTGGATTATCTACCTTATTGTTGCAGCTCATTTAGTGTATATCTGTTACTCTGGGTGTCTCTTTCCCAGAAATACAATCATGGACTTCGGACAAAAACATTGACTACTGCTAGTTATATTTGATCCTTAATCCATATGACACACAGATCTAACCTGTTCATCATATATGATTTTAAGAAGTTTGTATGATTTAAATAAAAGTCTCTTTAACTCCAGGTTTTTTTCATTTTCCTAGTAAATTAGGCAGATAATTACATGTACAGAGATGTATATTCCACCTAATGTTTAATGAATTGTATTTGCTGAAATAGTAAGAAAGGTGATTTCCATTGTGCTGCCACCTGTTCCAGGGGTGTTCTCACCTTCCGGGGAGGTCAGCAGTGAGCAGTGGTGACAAAATCCTAGGAAGGGCCCACTGGCATCTGTCTTACTGGCAAAGCATGTTTATTATGCAGTGGAGCAGAAATGTATTAATGGTTAGATAATATGTAGGTGCAAGTCCTGAGATTTCCCCTATACAATTTGGTCAGTACTGGGTCTACCATCTTCACCAGTCTTGAACTCAAATACCTTCCCAAGAGATTTAATTCTAACAACACTTGTGATCATTCTTAGGCCATACTTAGGTCTAGGACTATTGAAACACATTGGGCCGTATTATGATGTCGGTCGGAAAGCCTCCAACCTGTGGTCTGAGGCTTTCCGACCGACATCATAGGTTTTTCTTTCGAATGCCGTATTACAATGACGGGGGTCGAAAGTGAAACGGGCAGGTCATTCTGGCTTGCTTCCGATGAGCTCAAGAAGCCCGTCGGCCAGTCGGAACCGGCACTTAATCCCTTAAAGAGGGTGTTTCTGCCGTTGGGATTACGATGTCGGTTTCCCACAGGCTTTCCATGTCGGGCTTTTCGCTGTGAAGGGATTAACACAAACTCTCATTTTTATATGGGAGCTTGTGCTGCAGCCGGTTTACGGCCGCAGCACAAGCTCCCATAGAGAAATGAGAGTATGCGACCGCACCATGTGCAGTCGCATTGTAATAGCAGTGTCGGGACCGCCGACCGGAGGTCGGTCGGTCCCGAGACCGCAACGGTGTCGGGCGGACGTGAGTCCACCCAAAATCATAATGAGGCCCTTTATCTCATGGGTACACAGCAATTATTTCATTCAACTACCCATGGTGTCAACTTCCTTTTCTCTGTCCTAGCTAAATCATTCTTACTCAGTACCCCATAAAGAAGTTGTTGGAAAATGGCACTTCCTGCAGTGTCACCCCCAAACATTTTGCCTTCCTCCTCCACTTTTTCTGACTTTGTTTCTATTGGCTTTAGGACTCTGTGCACTTTACCACAGCTAACCAGTGCTAAAGGGCTTGTGCTCTCTCCTCAAAACATGGTAACATTGGCTCATACCCAATTGGCATTTTTAATTTATGTATAAGTCCCTAGTAAAGTGCACTACATGTGCCTGTAAATTAAATGCTGCTAGTGGGCCTGTCTCAGGCCTGTGTGCGCAGTATACACTGCCATGTCGAACTGGCAAAATAAACCTTTTGCCAGGCCAAAACCTTCAGTTTGTATGCACATAAGTCACCCCTAAGCTAGGCCCTGGACAACCCAGAGGGCAGGGTGCAATATATCTAAAAGTTAGGACATGTACTTTTAAGTTTTACATGTCTTGGTAATGAAAACTCCCAAAGTCGTTTTACGCTACTGCAAGGCCAAAATAAGGGGCCGATTATGATGACGGTGGGACTGCCACCGACACCCCGTCGGTGGCAGACCCACCGCCATCAGGACCATGGTATACGTCTGCTATATTACAATGGCGGGTGGATAGTTGGCGGTCGGAAAGACCATCCGCCACGCATCCGACGGGCTCCTTGAGCCCGCTGGTGCGTCGGAGGGGAATCCTATTCCTACAACGGTGGCGGTGCCTAACAGGCAGGGATTATGATGTCCCTTTCCGCCTGCCTTTTCATGGCGGGTACCCTGCCATAAAAAAGCAGGCGAAAAGGGACTTTGGGGGCCCGTAACAGGCCCCCCTTCCCCCAAGCTGTGGGCTTTGAGGGGCACCTAAGGTGCCCCTCTACATATCCCTGCACCATGTGGCAGGCACTGAATGGTGCATGTCATGTAGTGCAGGGATATATCAGGTGTCCCCTTTTTGTGTAGTGGCATGTGCTGCAGCCAGCAGCACCCGCCACAATGCAAAGGATAGGCATTGCAACCGCCTTGGTGGCGGTCGTATCGTAATGCCTCTATCCAATAGGGTGGCGGGTGGACATAAGTCCACCCGCCACCCTAATCAGCCCCTAATTTCTCTGATACATCACAAGTGTGGCTAGGTCTTGAGATTCAATGGCCCAATATATCAGGATCTGGCTCACTAACAAATATTAAGGTCTGGCTTAGTAACCAGGAGCAATGTATCTCCTCAGCAGGAACTCAAGTACGCTCTTGCAAAAAATGATGTGCCCCTGCAATGAGGATTTTATTGTTGGATGGGCTGGCAGTGCCTGGACCTTTAGACTGCTGAGAGTTTTTTTCAGTGTTTTCTTGGTTTCCCCAGGTGCCAGTTCTTCCTTATTGATGACACGTAATTAGCACAGTACAATACACTCCTGCCCTGCTGGCTTAGACTGTGGTCCTCAGTGGCTCATGACTCATAAAGAGCTGGTCTTGTTGAACTACTGGGGTACCATAAAGCTAGATATTACCCTTGGTTCATATATGTTTCCTCAATACTATCCATCTAGTATGTTCTGTCTTGTCATAGAGCAATGACAAGACAGAAGCGGACTCAGTGAGCTGAACACTCACTACTGACAATTGCAGTGTGCTTAAGGTCATGAGCTCGAATCCCTGCACAGAATTAGCTTTTCTAAAATTCAGAGGTAAATTGAATACCATTTATGAGTAATAGTATCATCTGCTATTTACGAGCTCTGAAATGGCTGATGTACTGTTGGAAGTGTTATATGAAAATGAGCTACCACATAATTCTGACTGTTGCACTTATAACCAAGAAAAGGGGAGCAAACTACTTTAGACAGATATATTCTGCTTCTGCTTGGATGTCTTAGAGAATCCTTTCTTCCCCTTCCTCAGTCACTTATGTAAAATGCATTACTGAAAGACTTTATTTTCATCAATAATTGGTCAGTGATAAATTAATAAAGAATATTGTTTTCAATTTAAGGGAATAATTGTTGAAGCAATCTCTGATTTGTGTGCTGATTTACCAATATGTAAAACATGTATTAAGCAAACATTTTGTAAAATAAAATCTCTATATTATGCTTACCTTTTATAGATGGATCAACATCTTCGCCAATTAATTTCTTCAAAAGATTAACATCATTTTCTTTTGCTGCCTTAAATAAAAGACTTCCTGCTCTAGTAAAAACAGAAATTGAATTATTGCCAATGGACATTTGAAGGAACATTGAACAGAAAAAAACATCAAGGATAGCTCACAATGTACCTCTTCAGATTGTTGTACTAATTAAATACCAATTAGTATTCCTAGCTCACTCCTGTATTCCAAGGGCCCGATTAACAAAGATTTAACTCTCAGTAGCAGTGACTTACTCTTCTAGTACTCACAGATAATGCCTGCATTTCTGGAGTAAGCCAGTTAGTACCTAGTTGTACTCCTAGCTTACTCCTGAATTTCCAGAGTAAGTCAGGAGTACTACAAGAGTAATTCACAACAAAATCTCTGTGAATTGGGCCCCAGGAATACACTAGGAGAACTCCTGGTTTAATCAGTGCTTACCAGGGTGTTCAGACAAAATATCGGGTCAATAATATCGACTGACACAAATATCGAGTTGGTAATATCGTGACACAGAAATATCGTCAGCAAGAACATTGTGGACAAGAATATCAATTTTTAAGGGAAGTAATATCAATGTTAAAAATATTGTTGTTGATAATATCAATTTTAATTATTTTTGTGTATTTTAATATATATGTTAATTGTATATGTTTTAAAATGTTTGTTTAAATATTGTTAGTTTTTTAATATGGTTTGTAAATTAATAGTAGTTTTTACATTGAGGGACCGATTACGAGTCGGTAAACGGGACCGACCGACCTCCAGTCGGCGGATCTGACCGCCTGATAAGGATGCGACCGAACACTGTTCGCTCGCATTCCGACATTTTCCTATGGGAGCATGTGTTACGGCTGTAAACCGGCCGTAGTACATGCTCCCATAGGGAAATGGGAGGTGGTGTTAATCCCTGCCACAGGGTGCAGGGATTAACAGGGGGTGCACCATAGAGGCCCCATCGGCCCCCAACCGGAGGCCGCGCACACAAGGTGGCACTGCTAGGGTCCCCCAAACACGCTTTCCGACAGGGTTTCCATGTCGGAAAGGCCAGCATGGAAACCCTGCATCGTAATCTCAAGGGTGGTAAGGCCACCCTTTGGGATTACGGGCCGGCCTCCGACTGGCCGATTGTCTCCTTGAGCCCGTTTGAAGCCAGCCGGAATGAGCGTCCGGTTTCAATTCCTACGGAATTGAAACTGACGAAGGCTTTCCGATCGCCATTGTAATAAGCCCCTTAATGTAATAGTTTTTTTGTTATTTTTAGTACTGTAGCAGGTTGTGGGCTTAATAGGGGAATAGGGTGGGAAGTAAATTATTTAAAAATAATTAATAAATGATTTTAACTAATAATAATTAACTGATAATTATTTATGTTAATTGTATAATTAATATTTTTTTAGTTCAGTTTTAGGTGTGGGTTGTAGGTTTTGCAGGGGGTATAGGGTTGGAAGTAAATTAATTATAGTTAATTAACAAATATTTTAAAATTAATATCTACTAGTTAATTGATAATTATCTATGTTAATTGTATAACTAATATTTTTTGTTTTTAAATTTTAGGTGCAGGTTGTTCATTTTGTAGGGGTATAGGGTGGGAAGTAAATTACTTTTTAATTGATGTATAATTAATTTGTAATTATTTATAATTATTTTATTGATAATTATTCATGTTAGTTATATATTTTTTAAATTACGTTAAATTTAACATGCATGTTGTGAATTTTGTATGGGTATAGGGTCGGTAGTAAATTAATTATCATTATTTAAAATGTATGTACTATTATAAATAATTATTTAATTAATTAATAATTATGTAAATTCTGTAATATATATATATATATTTTTTTTTGTGGTTGATGAATGAATGAATGACAAATTTGTAGAGCGCTGGAATCACCCGCGGAGGGGTATCCCTGCGAAACTGCGGAAAAAAACAGAGGAGGGTGGGACATTCAGCTATTGATTGTTCAGTTTTCAATAGTTTCATGAACTTAAGAAGATTAGGGCACTTGGGTAAGGAAACGGGGAGCGAGTTCCAAAGACGCGGGGCAAGATAGGCAAAAGATTTGCCACTGGCTCATAGTTTATTAAACCGAAGGACGACTAGCAGGGCCTTCTCTCCAGCGCGCAGAGATCTGCTAGGACGGTAGTGGACAAGTTTTTCCGCCAGATATCTGGGTCCCCTATTGTTTTATGGACCAAGCAGCAGATTTTAAACTTGATTCTGTCACGAATGGGGAGCCAGTGGAGGCGTCTCAACAACAGCAGAGATGCTGATCTGGGAGGCATGTTAAGAGCCAGCCGCGCTGCTGTGTTCTGGACTACTTGCAACCTGTTTAACACAGCATTGTTTGCAGCTCCCAAAAGTGCAATGCAATAGTGAAGTCGACTGACTACCAGAGCTTGGATCAAGGTCTTACGGACAGATAGAGGGAGAAGGTGAACACTCTCCGAAGGAGCTTCAGCATGTGAAAACAGGTGCCTGAAATGGCTGCCGCTTGGTCTTTCATAGATAAGGAGAGGTCCAGATACACTCCCAGATTTTTTGCCTTGGTTGTAGGGGTGGGGGTAGTGCTTAATTCTGACGGCCACTTATCGGGGGACCACAGAATTTGTGCTTTGCCGAACAGAAGAACTTCCGTTTTATCGGCATTCAACTAGAGAAAATTCTTCGTCATCCAGTCAGAGATAGCTTGCATACCATCTGCAAAGTGCTGTTTTGTCGCCACCGTAGTATTATCAAACGAAAGAAGAAGTTGCGTATTGTCTGCATATGAAAAGGGAACAATGCCATGATCTCTGATGATATTTGCAAGGGGGGCCACATATATGTTAAATAAAGTGGGACTGAGGCACGAGCCCTGAGGAACCCCCTTCGTAAGGGACCCAGATTAACGGTTTGTGTGCGCTGCTCTAAAAAGCTGGAACGCCATTGAAGAGCCGGCCCAACCATACCAATTTCCATCAGTATTTGCAGTAGCCTATGATGGGCTACAGTATCAAAGGCTGCGGACAAGTCCAGCAGCACTAATGATACTGCCTTATTATTATCTAAAGAAAGTTTAATGAAGTCCTTCACACCTATAAGGGTGGATTCGGTAGAATGTCTTGGTCTAAAACCAGACTGTGAGGGGTCAAGACATACTTGGGCTTCAATATGTTCCATAAGCTGCGAGTTGATATATTCCTCCAAAAGTTTTCTCATGAGCGGAAGGAGTGAAATAGAGCGGTAGTTAGATAGCTCTGTGGAAGGCACATCAACCTTTTTGCAAATCGGAAGGATTTGAGCAGATTTCCAAACCAGAGGCACTTTCCCCTCACACAGGGAGTGGTTAAATAAAGTGCATATTGAAGGGGCGAGATGCTTTGCTAGTAGGGCGAATAGTCTGGCTGGCATAATGTCAGTAGGGGAACCTGATTTAACTGTTTTTAGCATCTCTTCTACTTTAGAAACCTGCGGGGGGAGCCAGCTAAGACGACATCTTTCTTTCTGGAAGCTGTAGAAGAAGGAATGGGAGTGTCTAAGATACTGGAGAGTCCCTTGGAAATTTGTCATAGATTTTGTCAATTTTTTCATCAAAATAATTGGAAATATTATCACATAAAATCTGAGAAACAGGGATACGATTAGCGCAGGCAGTTGGAGACGTAAATGATTTAAGAATCTTATAGAGTTCCTTCGTGGAATTACCTGCTATGCTTAATTGCGCATAAATATGTCCTTTCCGAGTTACCTTAATGTTTTTATGGTAGGAAGTTAACGCCAATTTAAATATTTCTTTCTCTGCCTGTAATTGGGTTTTACGCCAGATTTTTTCCAACTTTTTACACTTAGATTTCTCCCTACTTTGTTCGGGAGTAAACCAGGCTGCATGCTTTCTTTGAGATTTGGGCTGTAGTAACTTGAGTGGAGCCAAAATGTCAAGGGCTGCCCCTATAGCATGATGGAGTTCATTAAGTTTAATATTTATATCCCCGGGCTTGACAAAAGTAGGCGGTATGAACTCCTTTGAGAAAGCCTCTTCTGAGATTTTATGCCATTGTCTCGTGCTCTTCCCAATGGAAGGGACGGTGGCACCAATCTAATGACTGCTATTAATCTGGAAGATAATTAGTGAGTGCTCAGACCAAATCACTGGCACCGGGGGGTCGGGATGTAAATGAGGAGCATTGGTAAGAATAAGATCTAATGTATGCCCTGCTGCATGGGTAGGCCGTGAGTTAATTCTTTCCAGCCCTAGGGAGGCCATGTCTGCCAAGAAGAAAGCTGCGTCCGCATTCTCACTACTTTCATTATGTATGTTAAAGTCATCAAGTACCAGGAATTGTTTAGAAGAAATGACGTGGGGGGCGATACTTTCCATTCATTTTAAAAGGGAAGTCCTTAAGAGGCCCTGCGGTGCAATAAACTAAGGCACCTTTCCAGTAATCCTGGGGTGTAATTGCAATCTTAAAAAGACAAATCTCTGTCAAATTGTCTAAGGAAGTATCTGTTATAGTGTGTCGAGATTCATTGTTAAATCCTCAGGGTTGCACTGATGCTCAAAAGGATCCATCTCTCAACTGCCCCAAGTCCGGAATAAGAATATTAACATGAACTAGTGAGATAGTAAAGCGAGGGATGTAAAGGGTAGGAACTGCAGGGAGGGAGATCTGTGAATGACAAGAATAGCTGTAAATGATGTTATCCTTCTAAAAGGTCTCTCTACAAAACATATAATCAATTAGCATTGCCGTATTTGGATTGCATGAAAAAGGATACCTGTAAAAGAAAGAAGTAGTTCTATACCAGGAGAGATGAGAGGGTGGTTTCAGGATACCAACACGAATACTGCCATGAAAAATAACAGCCAAAGTGAGAACATTCACTTAACTATGTCACCTGTTAGGAAACGTAATTTAAACTTAATTCTGAACCTCGTCTCGACACTATCCTGTGATTTCAGTTTCAACACTTAATATTCCCCTAGTCTTTCTTCTAAAAATCTCCATTGCTTGCATTGGAGCAATGGAGGGTTGACGTTTTAGCATCCATTTTCTCAGGAGGATCAACCTTTCGACAGTATAAAACCACTTCCGGTGTCCTGATCACGTGTCCACAACCCGGAACGCAGTGATCTGCCAGAGGGGCTCCCCGGGCGCACCCGCCTTGAGGTAAGTCTTTACAGCATTTGTGGTTCCCCTACCTGTTGTTACTGGAACAGACACATAAGATCCCGACCTTCTAACTAATACACGATTGATCTGTTTTCAGATCTAATATAACGCTGGAAGTACTTGTTCCAGTTTTTCACCCCCTCACGGCATCTCGATACGCAGTTGGTCCACCGCGACCTGATGTGACGATCTTCAATCTTTAAGAAATACTGTCACAATTTACCCTTTGTATGCGGGATACTCGACATTACCGCAGTTTTGGTGAGCATATACTCTTTTTCAACCTTGGCGACTAGTACTAGCGTCTTGGCCATAATTACGCAGTTGTCCTAGTGTGTGTCATGGTGACTGACATACATTCTTGTCTCATAAGCACTTCCTTTCTTTTCTTTACACTGCCAGATACGTCCAGAACGAACAGACTTATCCCTGACTGGTTTTTTTGCCCAGCCGGGTTGGAATTATCACCGGCTGAGCGGTAAGCTCTAGGGTGCTTTTTTCCTTGGTAGAACCTCAGCATCATCTCTTTTTTACACTTACCTTTGGTCTTTTGACCTCCCTCGACTCAGCTCTTTGGTTAGTGCATAACTACTTTGTGCGTTTTCTCCCTCTATATAACTCTCCTTTTATTTTTTCTATACTCATGCTCACACCTTTTCTCATGTTGACAATTTGCTCACTCCCTCCTTTCTATTTTCCGTTTTCTTTTTCCCTTCACAGACAATACGAATACTCTTCATCTGTATTCAGGTACTAAATACACACCATGTTTAATTTAATCAATATAACGTATTATGGTTTTTTGATCGTATTTTCTTTACATATCTTCGTTATTTCGTGTGGGATTAGTCTCATACTCACAGTCAAGACTCTTTCACATTCTTGATATGCACGTCCACTAACTTAACACTCACTTCTTAGGATGTACAAATGCTACATTGAGTCAGGACTCTTTCACACTATTGATATGTACGTCCACCATCTCAACACTGGCTGTCATCACCTCTTAAGTTTTACAATGCTATTTAAAATCAAGCAAAGGATAATATTATCTCACCTTTGGGTGTTGTGGGTTTCCACTTTTATTTGACACACGAGCTTGTAGTTCAAGAAATTGCCTTTTTAAAGAAAATCTTTACAATGAAGTACCATGATGCATATATCACTTATATCCCTTGTATCCCTTCCCAGCCCTGAGGAAGTCGCGGAAGTAATTTCCACACGCGACGAAACACGTGTCGGCTGGTTTTTCTACCTATCACTGAAACTAAAGAAAAAATTAAAAGGCTGAACATTAATCGACATCTTTGAAGAGATTTCCTTTCCGTTTTATGTATTTTGTACTGTAGCACTTACTTTTACATACTGTGGTAACTTAACATTTATGTGTGCCTAGGTTTCCGTTTTGCTTGTTTAGTGAGGGTTTTTTACCCACACACAATTGGGGGGTTACAGGGTTCATCCCCTCTCCTAGCTGCACCATACAGATTATACTTTAAGTTTGGAATTTGTGCGTATATAGGGCAGAGCACCTAGGATCTTTCCCTGATTACGAAAACCCTTCCTCTAGAGTTTCATATAATCAATTAGCATTGCCGTATTTGGATTGCATGAAAAAGGATACCTGTAAAAGAAAGAAGTAGTTCTATACCAGGAGAGATGAGAGGGTGGTTTCAGGATACCAACACGAATACTGCCATGAAAAAATAACAGCCAAAGTGAGAACATTCACTTAACTATGTCACCTGTTAGGAAACGTAACAAACACATCTATACCTACATATTCTAAGTGTTGGAAGGTTCTATAAGACAAAAGCAGCCGTCTTCCTGGACACCCCCTACTATACTACCCTGCAATGATATGTGAGAACACACACAATAGAAAGATATTGGCTTAGTCTCTCATCCATTAAATGATTCCAAAAAACAATGGTACTGCAATGTCTTGGCATAACTTTGTTACTTGTGAAGTAGGAACCACCAGTAGTCCAACATAAATAACGATAAAGTATTTGGAAGTTCAATCACTCCACTTCCTCAAAGTAGTAGACAAAGCAATGTACATAGAATGTGTTGCAACAGATATGTACTCCACACTGTTAGCAAAAACAATCCCCACTCGTGTTCCACACGTAAGGGTAGATTACTGACAAGAGGCTGTGCGTTCCCCACTCATCCAAAAAACCAAAAGTGAGAGCACCTTAAGAAGAATCAGCCCCTCAGTTGCTGTGTAGTGCCTCCCTGCATGAGACAGCTGAAATTGCCTGTCTCGCCAACAGAGAAGCCAATACACCGCTACACAAACACTCTCTCCCGCATGAGATCAAAGTCGAGGCAGATCTCGCCAACGGGGGAGAAAGTAGCGACTTTACGAAAGCCGGATGGGTCCCGCTCACATCTGGGCAGAAAAGTAAATGCAAAGGGTGGTGCTTAGAGCACCCTTACTGACAGAAGACCGTGAACCATGAAACTCCGAGGCCGCACCTCGTGCACAGAATAATCGGCACTGCCCCGGACACCGGCATTCTCTATATCCGGTTACCGCACTTTACGTCTGGGTCACGCAGAGCATCCAACACCCGGACGGATGATGGGAGTTGTAGTTCTCGTGGCCCGACTCCGTTTCTGAAGTGGTTGCCGGCTGTCAGTGTACACTGGGTTGGTGCACTCTGACAGTACAACCTCCTCCCGGAGAACACTGACAAGCACATGGTTTGTCCGGGAACCTTTTATGAAATGCAGTCACCAAACGGGACGCATGTACCGCCCCTGCAGGTTCCCTATAGTCCTCCTCAGGACCATAACCCTTCCAAGACACAAGATACCACAACTTACGTCTTGTGATTCTGGAATCCAGGATACCCTTGACCTCATATTCAGGGTCCTGCTGTACCCATATTGGAACGCGACGCCTCTTGACGGGGCAATGCGATGGCTTCAAAAGGGAAACATGAAAAACAGGGTGTATACGGAAATGTGCTGGTAAGTGCAACTTCACTGCTACTGGGTTGACATGTCTTATCACCTTGTAAGGACCAATGAATTACGGGTTGCATATACTATGTCTCTTGAACCTTATATTCCTCGTGGACAACCATACCAACTCACCCTGCTTGTATCTTGGGTTAGGTCTACGGTGTTTGTCTGCCTGCTTCTTATAAAGAAGTTTAACGTGTTGTAGGTTTTTCTGCGTGTCAGTCAAGGTTTTCTGTATATTCATTATTCTCTTACGTACCTCGGGGAGTTTCATATTGCGGCATGGAGTACAAAAATGGATAAAATGAGGTTGGTACCCATAAGCACTATAGAACGGTGTGTGTTTAGTGGAGCTATGTATGGCACTGTTGTATGCTATCTCGGCTAACCATAACCATTCCACCCAGGCCTCGGTTTGGCTGTTTACGTAACACCTCAAAAACTGTTTTAAGGTTTGGTTGAGTCTTTCCGTCTGGCCATCGGTTTGGGGGTGGAAACTGGTGGAAAGAGCGGATGATATCTGTAACTCAGAACACCACATTTTCCAGAACTGAGCGGTGAATTGAGACCCCCTGTCTGAAACAATCACTCGTGGATGACCATGTAACCTGACCACATGTACTAGTAGTAGTTTAGCTAACTGACCTGCAGATGGAACCTGTTTGCAAGCAATGAAATGACCCATTTTAGTTAAATAATCAATTACCATTATTATAGTGGTAAACCCCTAATCCTTGGGTAACCCCACGTTGAAATCTACTGAGAACCGTTCCCATGGGTTTTCAGGAGTAGGCAATATTTGCAAAAGACCTTGAGTTTTACTATGATCGGCCTTCATCTGAGCACAAGTGGACAGCACCAGACCCATGAAGCGATGTCAGGTCGTAGTGTTGGTCACCAAAAGTGTTATAATACCCTTTCGGTGGTCTTCTGTACCCCACCATGACCAGAATTAGGAAGAGTATGACACCACCGGACCACTAGTTGCCTCAATTCATGGGTAGGAATCAACATTTGTTTGCCTTTCATCGGAATTCCATCATGCATCCGCCATTCAGGATGTCGTCTCAGCCAGTCTTTCCATTTGAAGGTATGAGTTCCCTGAATCACTTTCCTTAGGAAATTGTCTGTTTGTACCGCACAAAGTACCTGACCTGGTTCAATTATCGCTCTTTCTTGAACTACTGGTTGATTGATGTGTGTTTCCTGCCGTGTTAATGCATCTGCTTTCTTATTATCAATGCCTGGTCGAAAGGTTACACCAAAATGAAATTCAGCAAAGAATAACGTCCAGCGGAGTTGGCGTGGAGTCAGTTGCCGAGCAGATTTCATGAACTGTAAATTACGATGATCGGTTTAAACAGTTACCATGTGTTTGGCTCCCATTAACCAGTGTCTCTATTCTGAGACTGCCTCTTTGATAACTAAGAGCTCTTTCTCAGCTATGGTATAGTTCTGCTCAGCTTTGTTGAGTGTTCTGGACATGAAGGCAATTGGATGAAGTTGACCGGTGGTTGCATGTCTTTGAGACAACACGGCTCCCACTGCTACTTCTGAAGCATCGGCTTCTACTATAAAAGGTTTGTCTGGATTGGCATGAGCCAAAACAGGCGCTTAAGTAAACGTCCTTTTAAGAGAATAAAAGGTGATCTGTGCTTCTTCGGACCAAAGAAAGGGTGTCTTCTTTCACAGCAATCTCGTAATGGGAGCTACCGTGTTGAAGAACTGATCGATAAACCTCCTATAAAAATTGGCAAAACCCAAGAAACATTGAATGTCTTTAACGTTTTGAGGACGTGGCCATTCCAAGACAGCCTTGATTTTCTTCTCAGCCATCACTTGTCCAGATGGGGTGAGCATAACCCCCAAAAATTCCACGGAGGTAACGTAAAAGTCACACTTACTGATTTTACAGTATAAATGATGTTTTCATAAGGTGTGTAGAACCATACACACATGTTCTGAGTGTTCCTCCTTCTTGGATGAAAATACAAGAATGTCATCAATATATACTATGACAAAATGATCCGGGAGTTCTCTGAGAACGTCATTCAGGAAGAATTGAAAGGCCGCAGGGGCGTTGCAAAGTCCGAAAGGCATGACGAGATATTCATACAACCCATACCGGGTTTTGAAGGCTGACTTCCATTCATCGCCTTCCTTCATACGAACCAAATGGTAAGCCCCTCGAAGATCGAGTTTGGTAAAGATCACGGCTCCTTTCACTTGTTCCAATAGAACAGATATCAAAGGTAACGGGTACTGGTTCTTCACAGTGATTTCATTTAATGCCCTGAAATCAATGCATTGTCTCAGGTCCCCATTAGCTTTTGATATAAAAACAGAGGAGACGCAGCGGGAGACCTGGAGGGACGAATAAACGCAAAGAGAGATATTTGTCAAGGTATAATTTCAGATGTTGATTTTCTGGCTCAGTTAGAGCATAAATCTGACTGCATGGTACCACTGCTCCAGGAACCAGATCAATCCTGCAGTCGTATTCCCGATGAGGGGGTAGCTGTTCTGCCATGCTGTCACTAAATACATCTGCGTACTCCTGATAACAAGTAGGTAATACCACTTCTTTTTCCGCAGCGGTAGCAATATGATGACGTAATGCTAAAGTCCGTGAAGGAATCGCAGGTGTTCGTATGCAGTGGGTTTGGCAATAATTAGAGTCCATCTTTAAAACCCTGGTGGACCATCCGATGGTAGGGTTGTGTTTTTGTAACCAAGGTAGACCTAATATCACTCCATAGTGTGGAGCCTGGATGATATTAAATGATAGCTGTTCGTAATGATCCTCATCGTATCAAAGTTCATACTCAAGGGTAGTGTAATAGATGGGTCCTGATTCTAACTCCTTGCCATCCACAGCAAACATGATTTCAGGGGTGTCTTTGGGTTTGAGGATCACACCAAGTCTTAGAGCTTCCTTCTCATCCATGAAGCAACCTGTTGCTCCCGAATCCACCATTGCCTTGAACCATTTTAGTTTTTTATTGATTTGGATTTCCATATGAATAAATAAGTGATCAGAGTCAACAAAGGAGTCCTGTTTCACTGAAGGGATCACATGCATGCTTGAGAGTTCCCCTTCCTTGACCCTCAAGCTTTTGAGTTTTCCGTCGTCTGGTCTGCTGTAAAAGTGGCTTCTTGTTCATAATGGGAACTACTGTTTTTCGGTTTAATGGGACAATCTCTCAGATAATGTCCTTTTTTTCCGCAGTACAAACACAGCCCTTGTTTGCGTCGAAAGTCTCTCTCTGCAGGAGTTAGGCAAGCTCTAACCGTTCCGATCTCCATTGGTTCCGCAGTAGGGGTACCAGATTCCATAGACTTCAAACGGTCATAATGAGGGGAGAATCGTTCCTTTCGTTTGTGATCTCCTTTCCGTTCTCTCAAACGATGATCCAACCGCATGGTCAAGTCAATGAGTGCTGTACAGGTCCGAGGCTGAGGGTCTACTTGAGCGATGATATCTTTCAACTCATCCTTGAGCCCCTGATAAAATAGTGCTGCTTGCTTGGATTCTGGACAGTCTGTCTCAGCAACGAGTCTTCGGAAGGTATTCAGATAGACAATGAGGTCCTTGCTACCCTGTTTAAGCTCTAACAGCTCCCTATCAGTTGAGAATGTTTCTGCCCTCGGGTCAAGGGTTTTTTCAAAATCCTCCCTAAAAGCGTCCCAGTCATAGAGCAAAGGGTCATCTCTTCTAACTATGGGAACTGCCCATTGTGCAGCCTCTCCTGCTAAATAGGATATCAAAAAAGCCACAGAGTCTGATTAGTGGTGAACATTTTAGGCCTACACGTAAAGTGAAGCAACACCTGGGTTAAGAATACTTGCACCTTGGTTATATCCCCATAAAACCTTTCAGGAGGGGCTAACGGAATTTGAGAAGGCATTTCTAATACTACTGGAGATGACACCGGGAGTGAGGGCCCTACCACATCAAAAGGATTCCTTTGCATCCTCTCAACCTTTGCCTGCAAGGCTGCGGTATCGTTTCGTGAAGCTGCGAGCTCTGTCTGTACCAGTGCCAGGGCTGCAAGCACGTCATCAAGGGTGGCCATTCTGGCATCAGCACAACCAGGAGGATGTATAATTCATGGGCCGATTATTCTGTCAAGATTCACTGTTAAATCCTCAGGGTTGCACTGATGCTCAAAGGGTCCACCTCTCAACTGCCCCAAGTCCGGAATAAGAATATTAACACGGACTAGTGAGATAGTCAAGCGAGGGAAGGAAAGGGTAGGAACTGCAGGGAGGGAGATCTGTGAATGACAAGAATAGCTGTAAATGATGTTATCCTTCTAAAAGGTCTCTCTACAAAGCATATAATCAATTAGCATTGTCTTATTTGGATTGCATGCAAAAGGATACCTGTAAAAGAAAGAAGTAGTTCTATACCAGGAGAGATGAGAGGGTGGTTTCAGGATACCAACACGAATACTGCCATGAAAAAATAACAACCAAAGTGAGAACATTCACTTAACTATGTCACCTATTAGGAAACATAACAAACACATCTATACCTACCTATTCTAAGTGTTGGAAGGTTCTATAAGACAAAAGCAGCCGTCTTCCTGGACACCCCCTACTATACTCCCCTGCAAAGATATGTGAGAACACACACAATAGAAAGATATTGGCTTAGTCTCTCATCCATGAAATGATTCCAAAAAACAATGGTACTGCAATGCCTTGGTATAACTTTGTTACTTGTGAAGTAGGAACCACCAGTAGTCCAAAATAAATAACAATAAAGTATCTGGAAGTTCAATCACTCCACTTCCTCAAAGTAATAGACGAAGCAATGTACATCGAATGTGTTGCAACAGATATGTACTCCACACTGTTAGCAAAAACAATCCCCACTCGTGTTCCACACGTAAGGGTAGGTTACTGACAAGAGGCTGTGCGTTCCCCACTCATCCAAAAAACCAAAAGTGAGAGCACCTTAAGAAGATTCAGCCCCTCAATTGCCATGTAGGGCCTCCCTGCATGAGACAGCCGAAATTGCACGTCTCGCCAACAGAGAAGCCAATACAAGCATTAGATCAAAGTCGAGGCAGATCTCGCCAACGGGGGAGAAAGTAAGGACTTTACGAAAGCCGCATGGGTCCCGCTCACATCCGGGCGGAAAAGTAAATGCAAAAGGTGGTTCTTAGAGCACCCTTACCGACAGAAGACTGTGAACCAGGAAACTCCGAGGCCGCACTTTGTGCACAGAATAATCGGCACTGCCCCGGACACCGGCATCCTCTATATCCGGTTACCGCACTTTACATCTGGGTCACACAGAGCGTCCAACACCCAGACGGATGATGGGAGTTGTAGTTCTTGCGGCCCACAACTCCGTTTCTGAAGTGGTTGCCGGCTTTCAGTGTACACTGGGCTGGTGCGCTCTGACATAGTGATATTCAGGGATGATTTAAAGACAATAGCAACACCTCCACCTACTTTACTATCCCTATGTATTATGTATGGGCAAAGGATATGTTGGAAATTATAATAAATAATAAGTATTGTTAATTTGTAACAATTGTTTAAATTATAATTATGTAAATATGTAATTTTTTTAGGTTATATGTGTGAGTTTGTATTTGTAAGGGTAAAGGGTGGGTAGTTAATTGAATATAATTAATTTATTATTAGCTAATTAGTAATATTAATTGTTCAATTGATTATTAATTATATAAATTCTCTAATTAATGTTTTTTAAAGTTTATATATTAGGTGTGGGTTGTTTTTTTGTATGGATAAAGGGTGGAAAGGTAATTAAATGTAATCGTTTTATTAGTAGTTAATTAGTATTATTATATTAATAGATATTTAATTGTGTAAAATGTGTAAATATTATACATTTTAATATAAACTTTAGATGTGTGGTGTGTATCTCGTAGAGGTATAGGGTAGAATTTATTATTGTATGTTTTGTGCTTTTTAATTGTAAATAATATTGTATTTATTAGTTGTTATTATTTTGACAATAGATTTTGGTATTTTGCTAAAACAAATATTTGTATTAATTTATAATATGTATTAAACATTGTAAAGAATATGTAATTTGTTAATGAAAAAAGATTTTTTATATTTAAATGTTTTTATTTTTTGTTATTTACAATAGTTTTGAAATTAATTATTTTACTTGAAGTGAAATAGTCTGTTTCTAATGCCGCATAGAGTGCAGTGGCAGTAGTGAATTTTACCCCTCTGCAATCCAACACTTTCCCTACTGTTGCAATGAGTGGAGAGGGAATAGTAAATTTTACCCCTCAGCAATCCAATACTTTTTCTACTGTTTTACTGACTGGAGTGGTAATAGTAACTTTTACCCCTCTACAATCCAACACTTTCCCTACTGTTGAACTGACTGGAGTGGAAATAGTAAATTTTACCCCTCCGCAATCCAACACTTTTCCTATTGTTGCACTAATTGGAATCGGAATAGTAAATTTTACCCCTCCGCAATCCAACACTTTCTCACTTTCCCTACCGTAGTACTGAGTGGAGTGGGAATATTAAATTTTACCCCTGACATCCAACACTTTCCCTACTGTTGCTTTGACTGTAGTGGGATTTGTAAATTTTTTCACCTCCTGAGTTCGACACTTTTTTTACTATTTGTAAAATTTTGTAGTTTAATTTATATTGTTTAAATTTATATTAACATGGTTTTGGTTACTTAAAATTATGAATGCTTTGGAAAAAAAGAAATTTGTAAATTCTAAATTTTAATTTAGTTTTAGTTTTTTATTTGTAATTAAAATGTATTATAAAATATTTTATGTTATTGGATATATGTATATATATTTATTTTTTATATTACATTAAAAATTAATATAATTTAAGAATATTAATGTAATAATATTTTTAAATTAGATATATGTAAAGAAAAATATGTATATATAAATATATATATTTTTAAAATTTTTAAATTGTTATATTTTTCAAAAAAATTATTAAATATATTTTCTTTGGATTATATTAGTATTAATATTTAATTTAATTGATGTTTATTATTTGAATTTATACATATTTACAAATTGATGTTTTAGAAAACTATATTAGTGAAAACGATTTTTGTTTTTCGATATTTTTGTTATTTTAATTATAAGTATAGGGAGTTGATATTTTTAAAATAGATATTTTGGCTCAATTTTTTCGTAAGTAGATAATATTTTTTGTCCTCAACATTTTGTCAGTGAACCGCTTACCATATCACAAAAGCTCCCTTCAGTAATTATCAACTTTGCTACTAATCATATAATTCACCACTATGGGGCCGATTACGATCTTGCTAGGAAAGCCCTCCGTACGACTCAGATCCGGAGGGCTTTCCTAGCGAATTGTGCTCCGTGAGTCCGAGGGACCAATTCCGATGCACCCGTATGGTGACGGACTCGGTTTGCTCGGACTCCCATTGAACTCCATGGGAGCCTGTATACCGAACGCGTACACAGGCTCCCATTGCAAAAAGGGGTTGGTGGGGAAAAGCGTACACCCTGTGGTGGGCACCCCATGGGGCCCACCACACTGTGCATGCATTGAAAGGGGGACCCATGGGTACTCCCATGGGACTGATCGGAGGGCCTTGGGTGAAGGGGGGCCTGCTACAGCCCCCGAAGTCCGATTCCCACAGCCGTTTCGCGTCGCTGAGACCAAGTCGATACGGCTGTCTGAATAGTGCATCGTACTCGCTCATTCGGAAGCCGGCTCCATTGCGCGGCACTATTTGGCTGCGAACGAGTCAGACCTACAGGATCGGGTTCGGAAACGATTCAGTCGACGAGGGCGAGCTTTTCGCATCGTACTTGGTCGTTCGGAACGGGGGAAGATTTGGTCGGAAACATAGGCTCCGAATCGGATTTGCTCATTCCGGAACCCGTCTGGAGGCCTTCCTAGCGAGATCGTAATCGGCCCCTAAATCTCTTAGATTCATGCCTCCTTCGTGCAATTGGGCAAACACAGAGTACCACAAAGAACTTAAAAAATATATATATGGCTTTAATCACACTCTATAACAAAAAATATATAAATATAATTAATTAAAATCAAGGAAGATGTAATGAGACACAATAAAATGTTATTTGAACATACACCTCTTTCAACATTCACTAGATATTCATGAACCACAATTGACAATATGTAAAGATATCCAATGTCTATAGATTGTGTACACAAATCTTTTGTCAATGTATTAGAGGTGGAGTTCTTGTATATATACACCACCTTCTTCAGGACTACCACATATACAAATCTCCCTTATTTAAAAAGGAGAGCAATTTCAAATATATCCACAAAAAAGAAATATATGAGAATTGATGAAACATATATTATGACCTGACATAACTTCCATTTGTATCAAAATACCAACACTACATATCCAGGTGATATGGTAACTTCCATCTTCTAATACATTTTCGATGTATAACAAAAAGTTTTATTTTTGGGCAGAAATACAATATAAATTCCATTTTCTGGATATTGAAACTACAACCCAATTAGGTATCAGGGAGATTCTTAGTGAAATTACACAGTCACAAGTTGTTAATGACCAACCTCTGAGTACAATTCAGGTAGCAACAAGGAATCTGATAGAAACGTCTACTCTCCAAGCCAGTGGAGTTTCCAATTTGAACCCCTTTGCTTCCAATTTTCAGTTGAACGGTTTCCTTAATTTTGCAGATAGTCTCTAAAAAGTACAGGTAGGATCCTCCCTGCTTTCTAAATATCCTGTAAATAAAGCTGCTCATCCCATAGAGTCACATCATCCATTACATTTTACTAATTTAATTGAATTTGGTTTTTTATATTCAGAGGAAGTTGTCTCTTTAAATAGAAATATGATCTTGAGCCTTCTACAGATATTTCCCCCTTTAAAATCTCTGTCTTGGCTGAAATTAGAAGGGTGTCATTTTCTGACAAGAATAATGTAACATACACAATAGGCAAGTTCTTATCCTGTTTAGCACTAGATATTATTTTTCACAACATAGGCTTTTTTTAAAAATAGAAATAATGGATATTACACATTTCCGGCAATGGGTTCACCAAAAGGCACGGGGGCAAGATGTCAGGCTTCCAAATTATCTGACCCAAAGTCTCTTCCCTAGTGCCTACCTACCCCCCTTACCAATTGCTTGATCCACAACATCTGGTGCAGACAGCAACAGTAAAAGTTAATGTAGCTGGTAGATAAAAAAAAAAAACAAGAGCAATCTCATATCTGCCAGCAGCAAAATTAAGACCACTCTCGGACTGGCTCTCAGGGTCACGGAGTAGTAATAAATCCCACAATCCGACATATCAATCTGTTTAGCAAAAAAATACAATTTCTATCATGTGAAGCGACAGGGCTCTATAATGGAAAAATGCATTTTTTGAGGTCACAAAAATCAAGCATTATTTGCCTCTAAGAAACATGGATAGTAGTTTACTTTTTGTAGATTCTAACTATAGTCCTGCTACTCCAGGGATCACCAACCTTTTCTGTACTGAGAGCTACTTATGGTCAATGAAACACATTGAGAACTACTAATATTATTAGTGTTCAGTTTTTTTGTATGTATAATAATTCATCCAAGCAAAAGCTTTCTAATTTAATAAATTGGGCTGCACACAGGTGAGCTACTCAGAGGTAGCTGGAGAGCTACAGTAGCTCACAAGCTACTCGTTGGAGACCCTTGTGCTACTCGCTCTAATAGAGGGAATGCAAAAGGGGGTAATGCCATCTTATTGTCTACTGACTTTGGAAAATTTCCCAAATTGCATACTGTATAAATTGGCTTAAATATTTAAGGATTTATTTCCCCAGTGATAAATGAAAATCAAGGGCACTCCCTCTATTATTTAACGTTTATATTCCCAGAGTATACAAAATAGTTATATTCTTACTGAAATATTTGCTTTTACAAAAAAGTTAAGTGATAGAGAGAAGTCCTCTTGGGTTATCATCGCAGGTGACCTCAATGCCAAAATCCTGAATGCAAAAATTGTCAGACTTTCAGACCTTGAGGAGAACTGGGATATGCCCAAGGCTCAGTTCCCAAGAAATAGTAGAGTTGACAAGCGTGGATCACTTCTCCTCAATGAATTGAAGACCCTAGGTGCCATACTACTAAATGGTAGGGTTGACCCCTATATTCCAGCTAAGGCGACAAGAAAAGGTCTTCTTGGGTCTTCAATTATTGACAATGTGATTGTATCCTATATGATATTTGAAATGGTATCGGAGCTAAGTATTACTAATACACTGTATAGTGACCATGCTTTCCTTCAAATCTACCTGGAAATACTTCTAGAAAAAACTACTTACTGGTCATTAGAAACTGGCTCCATTCTTGTTGATATACAAACAAAAATGGAAGCCTTGTGACAACAACCTTTTTAATGATCTGGTCGAGTCTCATTTCATATGGCTTCTCAAAACATATATCATTCATGATCCTAACAGTCTGTACAAACTACTTATGAGCAACTTAGATAATCATATAAAAGGCTATGAAACAGTAGCTTTCGCATTGAGAGAACAGTAAAGGCTAAAATGAAAATCCAATTATCTGCTGAAATAAATAACCTTATTTGAAAACAGCTTTATCTTTTTCTCTCACCCGCATGAAAACAATAAGTTACTTAGAAAAAAAGTAAAATAAATTGATTGACAAACAGGAGAAGACAGCAGGATCCGAACTGGTATTTCCTTCATTAAGGCTCTCTTGCTAAAAAGCTGCGGTCCTTCTGGCGCAGTGTTGCTCTCAGTTTTGGTTCTAAAAACAAATCTGCTGCAAATGTGATACCTGTCAAGATTTGGGTTGACTATATTGCGAAGCTTTATAAGACCAATAAGGATGCATGCATGTTTCAGCTTATTATCCCTTCAATAGATCACATTTCTCAACCAAGCCGTGATCAGATTACTGGCTATATATAAAGAGCCAGAGTTTCAGCTGTGAGGGGGTCAAACGAAATTCTGATTTCTGTCCTGAAAGGAAATCCAGAAATGTGGGCTAGAACTCTGGGACCTCTAATTAATTATTGGTTTGCTACTGGCTCCATCCTGAAATCTTGGAAAGGGAGCGATATTCCACTCTGCAAAAAGGGGTGCAAAGAAATTGTGGGTTATTATCATCAAATTGCCACAGTAGATGCTGTAGGTAAGATCTTTCCTAGGAGTGTTCTGTTAAATGGAAGTTTGCAACCGCACCATGTGCAGTCGCATAGCAATTCGGTATGCTGAACCGTCGACCTATGGTCTGGCAGTTCCCTCACCGAAACGGTGTCGGGTGGACATCGTTTTGAGGGCAAATGTTGTAAAACCCAAACAAATGGTATATGTAGCTTTTATTGACTTTTCCACTGCATTGTACTGGGTGAATAGACCCACTTTATGGCAGAAATTGTTGTCATTTGGCATTCCGAACAATTTTCTCCTTGCACTCTACAACTTGGTGTAAAGTCTTGTTGGGTGCAGTAAATGTATTTCTCTTCATATAGCTACACATAAAGAATTAAAACAGGGTTGTGTTCCAACACCATTGTTATTTTCACTATATTTGTTTGTTTTTCCTTATCAATTTTTGTCTGTAAATAATTTCCTCCAAAACTAGATACTAAGGGGCCGATTCCGATCTCGGTCGGAGGCGCACCCAATACCATTCGGTCGGGAAAAAGCCATGCGAATGCCTGTTTCCCGACCGATCCGTACATCATACCGAACGAGTAAGTACGATGCGCACAACAGCACAGAATCCGGCCGAGTCGTGCTCACCCAATCCAGGTCCTGTTCTCCGACCGATGCGAATCCGGAAACGCAGAATCGAGTCGCACGGAAGCCAAAATGCAGCCCCGTCCGGCCGAACAAGTACGATGCGCTTTCCGTACGCACCGAACCCGTCGCTACGCACGGCACGTCAAAGCATCCGGGAGAGGTGCACATAAGCTCCGATTCGCGCCACAACACGATCCACGGCTACGAGGCGAACACGCCAGCGACGAGGACGACGCGAAGCAACGAGAAAGACGAACGACACGAACCAACCATGAATCCCTTCATCCCGATCCTACCAATATTCTACATTTACTACTGGAACAGGCACGGACGCGTACGGCGCAGAAGGTAAGTCAGACACCAACCACAAAACACATACAACACGTACACGACACATCACACACACACAGAGGGATGCAGAATTTACTTACACCAGCAACAGCAGCACCATAGGGGCGGGATGCCCATCACCAATGCCACATATGCACACAGGGGCCTGGATGCGCACCACCACTACCACCCCTATCCAGGGGGCCGGATGCCAACCACTACTACCACCCTTACCCAGGGGGCTGGATGTCCACCACTACTACCACCCTTAGCCAGGGGGTGCCAGATGCCTACCACTACTACCACCCTTACCCAGGGGGGCTGGATGCCTACCACTACTACCACCCTTAGCCAGGGGGTGCCAGATGCCCACCACCACTACCACCCTTACCCAGGGGGCTGGATGCCTACCACATCTACCACCCTTACCCAGGGGGCTGGATGCCTACCACCACTACCACCCTTAGCCATGGGGGTGCCAGATGCCCACCACTACTACCACACTTACCCAGGGGGCTGGATGCCTACCACTACTACCACCCTTAGCCAGGGGGTGCCAGATGCCCACCACCATTACCACCCTTACCCAGGGGGCTGGATGCCTACCACTACTACCACCCTTAGCCAGGGGGTGCCAGATGCCCACCACCACTACCACCCTTACCCTGGGGGGGCTGGATGCCTACCACAACTACCACCCTTACCCAGGGGGGGCTGGATGCCTACCACCACTACCACCCTTAGCCATGGGGGTGCCAGACGCCCACCACTACTACCACCCCTACCCAGGGGGCTGGATGCCTACCACTACTACCACCCTTAGCCAGGGGGTGCCAGATGCCCACCACCACTACCACCCTTACCCAGGGGGCTGGATGCCTACCACAACTACCACCCTTACCCAGGGGGCTGGATGCCTACCACCACTACCACCCTTAGCCATGGGGGTGCCAGATGCCCACCACTACTACCACCCTTACCCAGGGGGCTGGATGCCTACCACTACTACCACCCTTAGCCAGGGGGTGCCAGATGCCCACCACCACTACCACCCTTACCCAGGGGGGCTGGATGCCTACCACAACTACCACCCTTACCCAGGGGGGCTGGATGCCTACCACCACTACCACCCTTAGCCATGGGGGTGCCAGATGCCCACCACCACTACCACCCTTACCCAGGGGGCTGGATGTCCACCACTACTACCACCCTTAGCCAGGGGGTGCCAGATGCCTACCACTACTACCACCCTTACACAGGGGGGGCTGGATGCCTACCACTACTACCACCCTTACCCAGGGGGGCTGGATGCCTACCACTACTACCACCCTTACCGTTGGGGGGCTGGATGCCTACCACTACTACCACCCTTAGCCATGGGGGTGCCAGATGCCCACCACCACTACCACCCTTACCCCGGGGGGGCTGGATGCCTACCACTACTACCACCCTTAGCCAGGGGGGTGCCAGATGCCCACCACCACTACCACCCTTACCCAGGGGGGGGCTGGATGCCTACCACAACTACCACCCTTACCCAGGGGGGGCTGGATGCCTACCAGCACTACCACCCTTAGCCATGGGGGTGCCAGATGCCCACCACTACTACCACCCTTACCCAGGGGGCTGGATGCCTACGACTACTACCACCCTTAGCCAGGGGGTGCCAGATGCCCACCACCACTACCACCCTTACCCAGGGGGGCTGGATGCCTACCACAACTACCACCCTTACCAGGGGGCTGGATGCCTACCACTACTACCACCCTTAGCCAGGGGGTGCCAGATGCCCACCACCACTACCACCCTTACCCGGGGGGCTGGATGCCTACCACTACTACCACCCTTAGCCAGGGGGTGCCAGATGCCCACCACCACTACCACCCTTACCCAGGGGGCTGGATGCCTACCACTACTACCACCCTAAGCCAGGGGGCTGGATGCCTACCACTACTACCACCCTTAGCCATGGGGGTGCTAGATGCCTACCACTACTACCACCCTTACCCAGGGGGCTGGATGCCTACCACTACTACCACCCTTACCCAGGGGGCTGGATGCCTACCACTACTACCACCCTTAGCCATGGGGGTGCCAGATGCCCACCACCACTACCACCCTTACCCAGGGGGCTGGATGCCTACCACAACTACCACCCTTACCCAGGGGGCTGGATGCCTACCACTACTACCACCCTTAGCCAGGGGGTGCCAGATGCCCACCACCACTACCACCCTTACCCAGGGGGCTGGATGCCTACCACTACTACCACCCTTAGCCAGGGGGTGGCAGATGCCCACCACCACTACCACCCTTACCCAGGGGGGCTGGATGCCTACCACTACTACAACCCTTAGCCAGGGGGGTGCCAGATGCCCACCACTACTACCACCCTTACCCAGGGGGCTGGATGCCTACGACTACTACCACCCTTAGCCAGGGGGTGCCAGATGCCCACCACCACTACCACCCTTACCCAGGGGGGCTGGATGCCTACCACAACTACCACCCTTACCCAGGGGGCTGGATGCCTACCACTACTACCACCCTTAGCCAGGGGGTGCCAGATGCCCACCACCACTACCACCCTTACCCAGGGGGCTGGATGCCTACCACTACTACCACCCTTAGCCATGGGGGTGCCAGATGCCCACCACCACTACCACCCTTACCCAGGGGGCTGGATGCCTACCACAACTACCACCCTTAGCCAGGGGGCTGGATGCCTACCACTACTACCACCCTTAGCCAGGGGGTGCCAGATGCCCACCACCACTACCACCCTTACCCAGGGGGCTGGATGCCTACCACTACTACCACCCTTAGCCAGGGGGTGCCAGATGCCCACCACCACTACCACCCTTACCCAGGGGGCTGGATGCCTACCACTGCTACCACCCTAAGCCAGGGGGCTGGATGCCTACCACTACTACCACCCTTAGCCATGGGGGTGCCAGATGCCTACCACTACTACCACCCTTACCCAGGGGGCTGGATGCCTACCACTACTACCACCCTTAGCCATGGGGGTGCCAGATGCCCACCACTACTACCACCCTTACCCAGGGGGCTGGATGCCTACCACTACTCCCACCCTTAGCCATGGGGGTGCCAGATGCCCACCACTACTACCACCCTTACCCAGGGGGGCTGGATGCCTACCACTACTACCACCCTTAGCCAGGGGGTGCCAGATGCCCACCACCACTACCACCCTTACCCAGGGGGCTGGATGCCTACCACTACTACCACCCTTAGCCAGGGGGTGCCAGATGCCCACCACCACTACCACCCTTACCCAGGGGGCTGGATGCCTACCACTACTACCACCCTAAGCCAGGGGGCTGGATGCCTACCACTACTACCACCCTTAGCCATGGGGGTGCCAGATGCCCACCACTACTACCACCCTTACCCAGGGGGGCTGGATGCCTACCACTACTACCACCCTTACCCAGGGGGCTGGATGCCTACCACTACTACCACCTCTACCCAGGGGGCTGGATGCCTACCACCACTACCACCCTTACCCAGGGGGCTGGATGCCTGTCACTACTACCACCTCTACCCATGGGGGGCTGGATGCCTACCACCAACACCACCCCCACTCATAGGATGGACAATGCATGACACAACCAGCACACCACAACCTAGGGAATGCAAGAAAAAGACATCCCCCAACACCATGACAAGCGTGTGTAGACTGTGTCAAACGCCTACAACACTGAACATGACTTTGAACATACAATGTGACCCCCTATCACATGTGCCACACATATATGTGTATGGCCCCACAATGCAAGCAGGCCATGACCATTGTGGCAATGGGGTCCAAACCCCCATCATCACAGTGACCAAAAGGTAAGTGTGGGGTCCATAGCTGAAGCACATTTTGAACATTGTGGCAATGGGGTCCAAACCCCCATCATCACAGTGACCAAAATGTAAGTGTGGGGTCCATAGCTGAAGCACATATTGAACATTGTGGCAATGGGGTCCAAACCCCCATCATCACAGTGACCAAAAGGTAAGTGTGGGGTCCATAGCTGAATCACATTTTGAACATTGTGGCAATGGGGTCCAAACCCCCATCATCACAGTGACCAAAAGGTAAGTGTGGGGTCCATATCTGAAGCACATTTTGAACATTGTGGCAATGGGGTCCAAACCCCCATCATCACAGTGACCAAAAGGTAAGTGTGGGGTCCATAGCTGAAGCACATTTTGAACATTGTGGCAATGGGGTCCAAACCCCCATCATCACAGTGACCAAAATGTAAGTGTTGACAAAGAAAAAGCTGCAACTGCCAAACTGCATGGATGATTCCTGGTCACAGAACATAAAACACATCAGTGGCAAAGTAGTGCATGTGTCCCATTGCAACATAGATTGGGGGAGGCAAATACTGCAGTGCAAATAAGACATACCTTTGGCCATGTGCAGACAAACAACACCCATGGGGGCTGACACAGTCAACATTCATCAATGACACAATGACAGAAGTGACCATCAGAATGCAGACCCACATATTTGCACCAATGGGCACACAAATGCAGATACCCTGTGGAGACTGTAGATGTGAGGTGAACAGATACCATACCATGGCAGCAATGGGACACACAAACCATGATCATTGTGCTGACTGATGACCTAGGAGTCCCAGGGACAGCAGGGGAAACCCACCAAACTACATACAGCCAATGGTACACCTAAGATATGCCAATGCAGTGGTGCAGATGCACAAACACAAACAGGCAGACCCACACTGCACATCAAACACAACAGGTGAGGGGGTGCCAGTGTCCCCAGGCAACCACACAACACATGAGGAGGCCTGAATACCAATCATACAGATGTGCATACAGTGCCACACAAAGGTAACTCATGGATCCAAATCCCCTATGTGGGCAATCAGGCATTGTCAGATGAGAGGGAGCACAAATCACACATGTCACACAGGCACGTAGGAACAGCAACTGACACAGCAAGACACAGACACACCACAGCACTACCCCCAGGGCCCCCACAATGTGGTGACCCTGGGCTGCATTACAATCCCACTGTGATGACAAAGCTAAATGTCGTTCACACTGTGAACCACAGTCATGTGTCCTGAGCAACAAACTACCATCACACCTACACAAGCACAAATCAATCAGCACGGCCAGTAAGCCAAGGCCAACATGGAGGCAGGGGTCTAGCCGGGCAACAACTCTAATCTGCACACACTCAACACCACACACCTCGACCTCCAACAATGTGCAGCAGTGAAGCACACATGCACTGGTGACATTGCACATGCACCCATGACAATTCCAGGGTGGTGGGTGGGAACCAAGGTGCAGAAACACATCACACATGGCCACTCAACAAGACTCCTGAATGTCTGACACACTGCACACTACGCTGTACATGGACATGACGGCAATACCACACCAACCAATGGGATCCCAGCCACAGTCACACACCAATGAAGAAGCCAAGGTCACCCACAAAGAACACACATAGACAACAACCAACATTGCAGCCCGGACCCTGAGGAGTGCCAGCAGTCAGACACACAACGTGTCACAATCACTGAAAGATAACACAAACTGGAAATCACATGACAGGTGCAAACAACAAGTGCCAAGGGGAAACCTGACTGTGACCCATCTGCGTCTGCACACAAACTCAGCCCTGACAGCAAACACACCTATGGGTGACACCCTGATGACCAGTAATGTGCCATGCACCCACATCACAGAGAACCCAGGGAGAAGACTTTGGGGGAACATAGGTCAACTCAGCAAGCATCACAAACAGGTACAACACTAGGGATCACAGCATGCACAGAAAAACGGAAGTGAACACACAGACATGCTCATACAACACACACCTTGGGCGCAGGCAATGTCACAGGAGTACACACTGCCATGAGGGGACTCCACTCCTGTGTGAGGAAAGCTGTGCCATATGTTGCCTCAGTAGGGCCCCATCATGTCAGCTGAGCACTTGGTCACACAATCAACAATTAGCACCAAATGAAGGCTCCTGTCACATCAGCCTGGTCATGGAAGTGCCAACGAAATCATCAGCACAGATCCAACACACTTGTATAGCAATGTTGCACTGACAACACAGATGAGTCCTTCCCCATTGATGCCCAAACCTGCATGTCCAGTGGAGATGGCCACACGGTCAGGGAAGTAGACGAATTGAACAATGGCAGGCACAACAGATGTGCAGGGGTGGAAGCCACAGATGTGAAATTGCTAATGTAAGTAGGAAATCCCATTGCCAAATACTGAACACATGACACCCTCAGATGCTGCTATGGATGACATGGATACACCACAGGATAGGACACATTCCCCCTGGACCACATGTGTTCCTGCACAGTAACACTTCATTATCATGAGACCAAATATCACCATCACTGCAGCAAGGGCATGGTTAGCATCATCAACAACATGTACATCAGAAGCATAAGCACTAGAGAACAGAAAGTTGCTTTATTCAGCATATGTGTGTTTAAAAGTGAAAGTCCAGAAAAAACACAAAGGCCAATGGCCAGTCCATTGTCAAAGTCCAAACAGGGTGACAGTGGCAGATGTCACCCTACGCATGCCTGCACTGCACAAAACCAGGGACAATCCACTAGGAGGGGCAACCGGGGGCAGGCCAGGCACCGCAGGGACAGGATCAGGGCTCACCAGGAGGAGGCAGGGAAGGGGTGGTGGGTGCTGGAGAGCCACTGACAACTGCAGTGGAGGTGTCTGACATGGTGTGTGCCGGCACAACTGGGGGCATGACTCAGATGTTGTGGGTGCCGGCACGACTGCAGTGGACCCTGCAGATGGAGTGGACAGGTCCGCCACTGCAGTGCCCAAGTCAGACAGGGTGGTAGTGGACTCCACTGCAGTGCCTACCACCAGGGGAGGAGAATGGGGAACAGGCAAGGTGGGCTGGACAGAGGGGAGGACACCCTCACCACATCAGTGGCACAGACAAGCGCAGCGGGGGGTGTGGTGCCGGGAGAGCAAGTGGCAGGGGGAGAAGGCCGGATCCTCTTGGGGATGGTATATCTGTGGGTGGGGGAACCTGGGGCAGGCTGTGGTGGGGGCACCTGTGGAGTGGGGGCATGAGGGATGGAGGAAGGAGACCTGGTGCCTGAGCTGCAGGGCGGCGGCGGGGTCTTGCTCTTACGACTCCGGGGGGACTTGCGGGTGGGGGCCTCAGTCTGTCTGCGCCTGGGGGAGGGTGTCCGGGGGTGAGGGGCAATCTGCTCCATGTGGGTGGGCTTCCTCTTCCCCCTGAATGCTGTATCAGCTGGATCGGAGGGGAAGAGGCCGAGGTCACTGAGGAAGAGCCGCTGGGTCTTTGGGGTTGCAGGTGAGGCAAGGGAGGGTGCTTTGGAGGGAGAGGCAACTGAGGACTGCGCAGTGCTCGTGGATGCGTGTGTGTGTTCCAGGGCCCCATCCCCTGTGAGTCTGGTTTCAGTCCCCTGACTGTGCGTGCGTGTGCGTTTTGTTTGTGGCATGTGTGTCTGTGTGCTGGACGTGTGTGTGCTGGTGTGTGCCTGTGCCGGTGTGTGTGTGCTTGGGACGGGTAAGGTGCTGGGGAGTGTGGATGGAGCAGAGGCAGGAGGGGTGAGGGACTGTCTGAGGAGGGACACTGCTGCCGTCAGGGAGGAGTCCATGGACCTATTGCCCCTCTGTAGGTCAGACATGCCCGATGAGATGCCCTCCATGAACGACACCAGCTGAGTCAACAGAGCGGTGTGCGCATGGAGGACACTCAGCATGGCTGTCTGCCCTACATGGAGCTGGCGAAGGAGGTACACAGACTCCTCACTCAGGGCAGCAGGGGACACAGGGGCAGGGGGTGCGGTGCCTGGCCCAAAGGAGACACGCTCCCGAACATGGGAGCCTCCACGGACCTGGGGAATGGGAGCCAATGGGAGGGCGGTGGTGGTGCTGGTGGTGGTGGGGACAGCAACACTAGCTGGGGTGTGGTGGCTGCTGACATCCGCCTCCATAAGGGAGTCATCCTCCAAGCCGCTGTGGTCCTCAGCTGAGGTGGATGCTGCTGAGGACTCCTCTGTGTGGCTCCCCTCGCCCTCTGTGCCACTGGGTCCCTCCGACCACTCCTCGGCTGCTGACCCAGTCTGGCTCTCCGGCTCCTCCTGGTCCGTGGAGCTGTCCCCTTCCGTGGCCGTGGATGTATCTGCAAACAATGGGGAAACAGACAGACATCAGTCACCTGCACCAAACGCACACACCACTGTGAGCACAGCACATTACAGAGCAAGCCCTGGCATCATTAGTTGAACATTGCTAAAAGTGCCCTAACTGAACAGGAGAAGCCAATTGTCAGTCTGATGCCAACCATGGCACTCACATCCCACATGGCCTTGCACCCATCTGTCTGGTGTCTGTTGGATAGCAACACCCCAGTGTGGACACATGCACCACCTACACAGTAGTTGGACAGTGCAGAGGACACGGTGTAGCATGTGGACATGCACACATCACAACTCTTGCCACTGAGTCAGTACAGGTTTCCGGATGAAAGGGATGCCCAGAGTCAAATAGGAAATGCATGTGATGCATACCAGCGACAGACACCATGATGCACCCATGTCCTGATAGACATCGCCACAATGGTGTGCATGTAGCACATGTCACTCCCCTGCAGGATCACCAATAAGTAGACACATGCCATGGCGGAGGCATGACTGCTAAGTCATACATCACTGTCTCAGTGATGTATGACTTGGCAGCCAGACAACAACACTGTGCACTGTGTCACAATAGTAGGTCATGGGGAATGCAAGTCCTGGAGCTGCACAAGTGCACATGTACATCCCCCACACAACACATCATCTTAACCCTCATCTGTCCAGGTCATACCGATTGGACATATGGGAGACCTGTGACACTACCCTCTGAACCTGAGCCACTCACAACCTGCTGTGAATGGGAAACAGCTGCCTGAACTTCACATTCGCATACCCCAGTCTGCACGGGCAGCTGATCAAACACCTATGTGACACACAAGTATCGTCTCCTATGGTCACATCTCCAGTGGCATGCTGAGCCCCTACCGAGAAACACCCCAGCAGTCCTGGCAATAAATCCACAGCACACTGACACAGAGGCAGACACCTTAGGGGTCAAATCACTGCGCACAACGTGTCAGCTGATACACGGGAGTGGGAGTACAGAGTGCATTGGATGGGCTGGAGTAGGCATGACTGTCCTGCCCCACATGAATGAGGGATGAGCCCTGGACAGTGGATAGCTGGCTATGTATGTGTGACACACGTAATCTGCACACTCCTGGGGCCCAGACATTGTTCCCACCCGCTGCATGGGTGTGTGCCAGATACCCCAGGCACATGTGGTGGCTCAGCTCAGCAAGTGGACCGCATATCAAAGCAACACGCAGATTACATGTCCGAACACAGGCGTTGTGTGAACAATGGACCCACCCATGATGCCCACAACAGAGTTAGGGAAACAGATGCTGTCCCCCACCTTGAGTGAAGCACACTGCAAGGACAGAGTCCCAAGTGACACAATTCCCTGAATGTAAGGGCCACACCTGGGTATCAGATGAGGAGTGGGCAGTGCACAATAGAGGGACATGGCTCCTGGACAACATGACTGCTGTACTGTGGCAGTTTAACCAGGCCAGAGGAGGGCACATAGCATGTAATACAGAGTTCACAGTGCAGTCTTTGACTCACCCCCTCCTTGCTGCTGTCTGGCCTTCAGCTGCCCATCCAGGTCTGGAAACACCACCGCCAGAATCTGGAGCATGTGGGGGGTCAGGGTCCGTGTTCCGCCCCTCCTGCGAGGAGGCGACAGCTTCAGCTGGACCCGTGCAATCCTCCGGGTCCAGCCCCGAAGGTCCTGCCACCTCTTCTGGCAGTTGCGGATCCGGCGCTTGTAGACCCCCACGGACCGGACAGCCCGGATGATGTCCTTCCAGATCTCCTGCTTCCGATGGGCATTAACCTGTGAGGATGACAAAGTGAAAAGGCCATTACTACACATGCAACATATCCGTGCATGACACAGTTGTATATACATGTCTCAATCACAGGGGCACATGATGTACACAGGCAGTGCAACGCTGCCCATGGACAGTTTGCCAGAAGTCACTACATGGTATCATTGCATGGGAAGTAAAACCTTGTTCAAATGCACTGTCACTGCACCATACCTGTCCAGTGCATGTCACTACACACTATGGGGGGTGACAACTACTCAGTGAGCCTGCTAGCCAGTGGCGTGCAGACTTTCAGCCTTGCTAGTCAGACAAAATGCACATTCAGAAAGGCAGTGCACAGAACACTCACCTGCTCCCCTGGTGTCCCATACAGCTTGCTGTACTGTGGAAGTAGGCTGTCCAGCAGGGCCTGGTTCTCCTCAAGGCTGAAGGCTGGGGCTCTCTCCACAGTATGTGCCATTGCAGGGTCCAGAGGGGGCAGAGACAGCAGCAGTGCAGTGGCAGATGTCGTCCTGGAGCATGTAGTGCAGGCAAGTGAGCTCTCAGGGGAACAGCCAGCAATATATATGTGCTGCAGAGGCAGATACTGTCCCATGTGTCCAAAGTGATAGGTCCAAGTCGTTTGCATCTTCTGAATCTGGCCAATCCATGGAATAGCAGCACCAATACACGCCCACAGCATCCTTCAAATCTTCAACTTCATGACATACATGATTTTGCAACATTGTTGTGGGTGACCAACTGAATTTCCAGCAACCGACTCGTTCGAATTTCGAAAACGCGTCCGTTGCCAGGCTAGGCCATTGTCAATGGGTGCGCACCGATTGGTCCATTGCTGTTCAACGCGTACAGGGGTACAACGCGTACCCGTACACATTGAATGCAATGGGTCGGCCGGGTGCACCGATTGGTCCATTGCTGTTCAACGCATACAGGGGTACAACGCGTACCCGCACTCATTGAATGCATTGGGCCGGCCAAGCGCACCGATCGGTCCATTGCGGTACAACGCGTACAGGGGTACAACGCGTACCCGCACACATTGAATGCAATGGGCCGGCCGGGCGCACCGATCGGTCCATTGCGGTACAACGCGTACAGGGGTACAACGCGTACCCGCACACATTGAATGCAATGGGCCGGCTGGGTGCACCGATCGGTCCATTGCGGTACAACGCGTACAGGGGTACAACGCGTACCCGCACACATTGAATGCAATGGGCCGGCCGGGTGCACCGATCGGTCCATTGCTGTTCAACGCGTACAGGGGTACAACGCGTACCCGCACTCATTGAATGCAATGGGCCGGCCGGGCGCACCGATCGGTCCATTGCTGTTCAACGCATCCCTGTACAAGTGACTGGCATATGTCACCATGCCTGTCTCAGATGAACATATGCCAGCCACAGATAGCTCCCAGGGAGTGAGGGGCACACCTACAACACCACAGCCTGTCCAAACTGTATCATAAGGCATGTAAGGCTGCATTTCCTATTGTGTGTATGTTGGTGTACATGTTGTCCTGTGGGTGTCACCTGGGGGCAGCCACCCCCAGGCTGTGCACGTGTTCATGGGGACAGGATCCTGGGTGTTACGTGTACATGACCACTGTGATGTGCAACTGTTCATATCTGTGCATGTGCCATGGTCACATTTCACGGTGGTGTATGTGTATGTCATGTCACATACCCCGTGAGTCCCATGTGGGACGGTATGTTTGAGCCAGGGTGTCCCAGTGGCACAATAGTGATGGTCCTCCACAGTCTTTGTGCATGTAGTGTTTACAATGTCTCTGATTTCATGTGCACAATGGGAGACAGTCTCCACATCCACGTTGTGTGTGCAAGGACTTTGATGTTGTGCGTGTGTGTGTCACAAACGTCCATGTCTGTCCTGCAGTGGCAAGTGGGACCACTACCTGTGGGGGTCATGGTTGTTTTGCTGTGGTGTATACCTGATACTCCATGTAATGCCAGTGTCCATGTGGCAATACAGGGTCCCTGGGAATGTACCTGTCGTTGAGCTGTGATGCCTGGGGCACATCTGTCCTCACATGTCACTGTGGGGGGTGATTGTGACACGGCAGCAGGAGATGGGAACTGTGACACGGCCTCATGATATCCAATGGGCCAACCTGGGACTTATTGATGCCACTTGTTGAACCGTGATGACAGATGTTGGCCATGTATGTACCATACATGTCCTTACGGAACTGCACACTTCATGTAGTTGTGCCTCATAATGATGTATGTTGTGATATTGAGTGTGTTCAATGCCGCATATGTGGGGTGACTGACAATCTTGCTTTCTTCTCCTCTGCACTGCAGGGCTCCTGCTGTCCATCGACCATTCCCAGACCTGGCAACGATGGTGGAACGGGACAGCATCCGACGGTACCGCTTCACCAGGCAGCTGATTGAGGATTTGGCAGTGCAGTTGGCCCCACATTTGCAGCCTGGCCGGCCGTATCCTACAGCGCTGACCCCCAAGGTGAAGGTGATGGCAGCCCTACACTTCTTTGCCACCGGTACCTTCCAACATACTGTGGCGACTGCTGGTGGGATGTCACAGACCATGTTGAGCCGTGTGCTCCGCGATGTTTTGGAGGCAATGTTGCTATTCCTGAACCGGTACATCTATTTCCCTAGACTGCAACGACTCACTGACGTGAAGAGTGACTTCTATGCCCTGGGGAGGATGCCGCATGTCATTGGCTCCATTGATGGGACACATGTGGCTTTGGTACCACCACAGGCCCAGGAGCAGGCCTACCAGTAACCGCAAGCACTACCACTCGGTCAATGCACTGGTGGTGTGTCTTGCAGATATGACCATCACACACGTGTGTGCCCGTTTCCCTGGTTCAGCACACAATGCCTTTGTGATGAGGAGTAGTCGCATCCCCAGGATGATGGCACAGATGCAGAACCAGCATGCCTGGCTTGTCGGTGTGTACTGACTTTGTGCCATTGTGTGTGATCTGATCTGTAGTATTCCGCCCACTTTTCCAAGTCAGCTAATGTGCACTTGTCTGTCCGTAGGTGACTCGGGATACCCCAACATGCCGTGGTTGCTGACACCCCTCAGGAACCCTGTGACACCAGCCCAGATGCGCTACAATGAGGCACATGGTCGGACCAGGAGAGTGATTGAGCGGACATTTGGTCTCCTGAAGAGCCGCTTCCGCTGCCTGGACAAGACAGGAGGGTCCCTCCCATATGCCCCAGCGAAAGTGTGCAAGATTATCATCGTCTGCTGCATGCTCCACAACCTGGCAGTGCAGAAGGAGTTGCCTCTCATCCAGGATGACAATGACCAACATCCGCCACCTGTGGAGGATCCTGGCCTGGACCACGATGCCAGTGATGATGATGATGATGAGGGTGATGTCCGCACACAGCTCATCACCAACTTCTTTAGCTGAATGTGAGTATCCTGAGGTGTCATGTCAATGATGTGAGTTGGCATGATATGTGTAGGTGGTGCTCTGGTGCTGTTGGAGTGTGTCCATGGGCTACTTGACTGGATGTGTGTAGCGATGTGTGCTTACAGGTGGTCTGTACTCCCCAACAGTGTTGACATGCTAACTTGGTTCTGGGTGGGTATCTTGTAACATGTATTGTGCATGAGTTTTGCTGTTCTGTCCTGTTCTCCATTGCTTTTGACTGTGTGTCATTTCTGTCCTTCACAGGGTACTTTCAGATTCGTTTGGTCAACTGTGTCCACCGACGACGTGATTGTACTTCCAGGGTGGTAGCTGTTGTGTCCCTACAGGTGATGTGCGCAACACCCATGGACTTCCTTCCTTCTACAGTTGTTGACTGTGTGCCCGCTGCCAGGTGGGATTACCTTGCATCTGTAGTGGTTACGACATGTTGCAACTGTGTAATAAACCTGTGCTTCACTTTGTGATGTGCGTTGTCTGTGGTCACACATTTGACTGCCATTTGCTTACTGCACCTGTGGGCTACTTGACTACAACTGGGAATAGGTGTGGTGTCTGTGCATTGCACCGTCTTCCCTGGCAACATCAGTGTAGGCAATGAGTCAGATGGCCTAGGTGTGTATGTGTTGTGTAGCCCTGGTGGTGTGTCTCCCTCATATGTGTCACGTTGCCTTTACTCACATGCCTGTGTTGTACTTGCTGTTGCAGTTCGCATACACAGTGTAATTTTGCAGTTCATCATCCCCATGACAGCACCCACGTTGGAATCACAACAGAGGCAAGTATGGTGTATTAGTGTGTTTATTGTGATACATTTGTGTGAATAGTGCATAGGATGGTTAGTGCTGTACATATATCTTGCAATCAGAAGTTCCTAGGTGAATTGAAAGTCCTGGTAGACAAAATCCCCAGTATCGGTGCCACAGTTGTCTGAGACATTGGTCCAACTTGTACTCCCCATGTAATGTGTGGGAGTTATGTTGCCGTCAACAGGGTGAACAGTTTGTGCACAAAGGTGAACATCCAGAACAGGTTCAGGCTTCCTGGGAGTTGCACTTGGCCATCGGCCTCTCACTTGCCCCTCCTCGGACGACCCCTCTTCTTTGGGGGGGCCCCTCAAGTACAGGCTGCTGCGGTGCAGGGGACTCTCCGCCAGAGTCATCCTCCCTCCCTGTGGCAGTTGCAGTTTGTTCAGCACCAGATGTTGTTGGCACACAGGGAGGTGTAGACTGGTTGTTGTTCATCTGGCGGAGGCATTGTAAAATGTCCCTGTGCACCGCCGTCATCTCTTGCAGTGCGTCCCACTTGGACTCCACGCGGGACATGTGTGAGTCCAAGCGGGCATGAAGGGCAGCCTGCTGCTGTTTCATGTCTCTGAGGAGCCCCACTACCTGGCTGAGATCTCCGGTGCTGGACTGGTACGCATCGGCTATGCGTACCAGTTGTGGGTCATCATGCACACCAGCAACCTCTGCAAGCAGCGACCTCTGTCTCCCACCCCTCCCACCACCCCTGCCGACATGTGCAGTGCGTGCAGTGGCACGCACAGATGACCCTGGTCCCCCTTGGGGGTTGGTGGTGGTGGTGGTGTCCATGGCCCCACGTTGGTCCAGGATCCCTGTGCTGGTGTTGCTCCTTGTTCTGTCCATGTCGGCAGGGATGGTATTTGTGGTGACAGTCGTTGGAGGAGTGGGTGCAGGGGGTGCAGCTGGTTGTCCTGCTGGTGCTGCAGCTGGTGGTCCTGCTGGTGCTGCATGTTGACTTGCACCGGATGTGCCAGGTTGGTCTTCTTCGTCCGAGGAGGGCAGAGGCTGTACGACACCAGTGAGCTCCGCATCCTCTTGAGCCTGGGACTGGGACTCCTCAGCGTCTGCTGCTGTGTCCCCATCATCACCTGTTTTTGGGAGACACACACAATGTATGTTATGTTTCTGCAGGCATCAATGGTTGACACACCTGACAGTTGTGACTGTGCCTCTGGGTGCGGGCCTGTACATTGCATTGTCCTAAGTCGTCACAGTCAGGGGTTGATATTGGTGTAGCACATTGTCCTGCATTATTTGGGCATTTCTATGTATTTGTTGGGGTGTGAACATGGTCTGCATTGGTTGTATTTGGTTGACAGCCGGCCCTCCTTCCCACCCAGCCAGTCAGTTATCCCACCATGGACTGTGCTTGCATTGCAGGGAGTGGAAGTTGTCTTTCAGGATGTCAGTCAGTGGTGTCCTGCTGTTGGTTGTTGCACAGTTGCCAGCAGGGCCTTGTGCTCCCCACAGCAGTAGCCAGTGTCAGCCATCTTGTCAGTCCTTATCCACTCCCTGTGATGTGAGCATGGTTCAGGGTGGTGTTGATGGGACAGTTGTGGGGGTGAGCTATGTCTGTGACTATGACTCCCATCATGCTATTGCCTCCACCCCACTTCCCAGCATTCCCATACTTACTTGCTTTTGTGGGGAGTTCAGTGTGTGTGGGTGTGAGAGCAATGGCAAGATGGCTGACAGTGGTGTCCTGCTGTTGGTTGGTGTGCAGTTCCCAGCATGCCCTTGTGCTCCCCACAGCAGTAGCCAGTGTCAGCCATCTTGTCAGTCCTTATCCACTCCCTGTGATGTGAGCATGGTTCAGGGTGGTGTTGATGGGACAGTTGTGGGGGTGAGCTATGTCTGTGACTATGACTCCCATCATGCTATTGCCTCCACCCCACTTCCCAGCATTCCCATACTTACTTGCTTTTGTGGGGAGTTCAGTGTGTGTGGGTGTGAGAGCAATGGCAAGATGGCTGACAGTGGTGTCCTGCTGTTGGTTGGTGTGCAGTTCCCAGCATGCCCTTGTGCTCCCCACAGCGGTAGCCAGTGTCAGCCATCTTGTCAGTCCTTATCCACTCCCTGTGATGTGAGCATGGTTCAGGGTGGTGTTGATGGGACAGTTGTGGGGGTGAGCTATGTCTGTGACTATGACTCCCATCATGCTATTGCCTCCACCCCACTTCCCAGCATGCCCATACTTACTTGCTTTTGTGGGGAGTTCAGTGTGTGTGGGTGTGAGAGCAATGGCAAGATGGCTGACAGTGGTGTCCTGCTGTTGGTTGGTGTGCAGTTCCCAGCATGCCCTTGTGCTCCCCACAGCAGTAGCCAGTGTCAGCCATCTTGTCAGTCCTTATCCACTCCCTGTGATGTGAGCATGGTTCAGGGTGGTGTTGATGGGACAGTTGTGGGGGTGAGCTATGTCTGTGACTATGAATCCCATCATGCTATTGCCTCCACCCCACTTCCCAGCATTCCCATACTTACTTGCTTTTGTGGGGAGTTCAGTGTGTGTGGGTGTGAGAGCAATGGCAAGATGGCTGACAGTGGTGTCCTGCTGTTGGTTGGTGTGCAGTTCCCAGCATGCCCTTGTGCTCCCCACGACACAGCAACAGTGTCAGACATCTTTGATGGGCCTTTCCACTCTCTGTGGGATGTGCATGCGTGAGTGTGAGCTTGCTGGGCCATTTGGTGGGGGATGTAGAGCTGTGCCTACGACTCCCATCATGCTATTGCCTCCACCCCCTTCCCAGCATGCCCATGCTTCCTTCCTTTTGACTCTGCTTCCCTGTGGGGTGGGCTGCCTGTGCTGACAGGATGGCTGGGAGTGTTGTCCTGGCAGTTGTTTGGCTAAAAGTCCAAAGAGTGTCCCTGTGCTTCATACAACATAACCCAGGGTGGTGGTTCTTTGTGGGATCTTCAGTTAGGATGTGAGGCATTGCATTCTCCCAGGTGGGTTCTGTGGAGTATGTGTTGAGGGGGTGTGTGAGGGGAGGTGCTTGTGACTATGGTCAGTGCTGCGAGTCCTCCTTCCCACCCAGCCAGCCAGATATCCCACCATGGAACGTGCTTCCATTGCAGGGAGTGGAAGTTGTCCCTCAGGATGTCAGTCAGTGGTGTTGTGCTGTTTGTTGGTGCACAGTTGCCAGCAGGGCCTTGTGCTCCCCACAGCAGTAGCCAGTGTCAGCCATCTTGTGAGTCCTTATCCACTCCCTGTGATGTGAGCATGGTTCAGGGTGGTGTTGATGGGCCAGTTGTGAGGCTGAGCGATATCTGTGCCTACTACTCCCATCATGCTGTTGCCTCCACCCCCTTCGCAGCATGCCCATGCTTCCTTCCTTTTGACTCTGCTTCCCTGTGGGGTGGGCTGCCTGTGCTGACAGGATGGCTGGGAGTGTTGTCCTGGCAGTTGTTTGGCTAAAAGTCCCAAGAGTGTCCCTGTGCTTCACACAACATTACCCAGGGTGGAGGTTCTTTGTGGGATCTTGAGTTAGGATGTGAGGCATTGCATTCTCCCAGGTGGGTTCTGTGGAGTTTGTGTTGAGGGGGTGTGAGGGAGGTGCTTGTGACTATGGTCAGTGCTGCGAGTCCTCCTTCCCACCCAGCCAGCCAGATATCCCACCATGGAACGTGCTTCCATTGCAGGGAGTGGAAGTTGTCTCTCAGGATGTCAGTCAGTGGTGTCCTGCTGTTGGTTGTTGCACAGTTGCCAGCAGGGCCTTGTGCTCCCCACAGCAGTACCCAGTGTCAGCCATCTTGTGAGTCCTTTTCCACTCCCTGTGATGTGCGCATGGTTCATGGTGGTGTTGATGGGACAGTTGTGGGGGTGAGCAATATGTGTGACTACGACTCCCATGATGCTATTGGCTACACTGACTTGCCCAGTATACACAGAATTCCTTCCTTTCAGTGGTCTTCACTGTGTGTTGGTGTTGTAGTGGTGGCTACATGTCTGGATGTGTTTGTTAGTTCTATTTGTGCCACTACCTAGCTGTAGTTGTAGTTGTGTTTGTACATGTGATGACACGGTTAAATGTAACTTTGAGATGGCATGTGTTGTGTTTATCTGACTGACATACACATTTTGGGATGATTCTGTTCTGGTTGCTGTGTAATTGCTATGAGTGCATGGTTTGACTCTCCCTTGACAGTGATGTGTGTGTGTATTGTGGCAGAATATTGTGTACATTTGTTGTGTACTCACCAGGCTCTGGGATGTTTTCTAGTCCATAGACGCTCACTGGCGGAAGGATGGCCCGCACCTTCTCCTCCCAGGGCCTGAGGTATACTGGCTTGGCAGGAGGGCCACTGCCGGTGTATTGGCTCAGGAGGTAGTCCTTCTTGAGCAGCTCCCGTACCCTCCTGCGCACGTCATACCACCTGTTCTGGATGTCAGTCTTTGTGCGCAGACATGGTGATTGTGCGTTCACCCTGTTGATGATCCTCTCCCACATCTTGGTTTTCTGGGAGATGGGGGTCTGTTGAACCAGTGTGCCAAACAGCTGTGGCTCTACCCTGAGGATCTCGTCTACCAGGACTTCCAATTCACAATCTAGGAACTTGTGATTCTTCTTGGGGGGCATGGTGATGGGTGGTGATGGTGAGTGATGTGTGTGTTGGTGTGCAGGTGAGGGTGTGTGAGTGTGTGTTTTGCTGGGTGTATGTGAGGTAGCTATTTGTTGGTGTGCTGATGGTGTGTGGCTTGTGTGAGGGATGAGCTGTGGGTGTGTGGTTGCTGTCTGTTGAGTGCTGGCGCTGGCAGTAGAATGGCATTTGCAAAGGATCATGGTTGGGATTTGTGTCCTTTATATGGGTGGAGTTGTGGGTGTGTCTTTGTTCTCTGTCCCCACCCCCCCAGTATTTATTGGCTTTGTAATTGCTTGTTTGGCCTTTTTTTGTGTATTTTTCCTTAGTACTTTTTGTGCATGTTGGAAACGTTCTTGTGACCGAGTCGGACCCTGCATTTGTCTCGTACGGTCTTCTCCGTTTCGTTCACGCTGTGTTTGTGCAGTTTTCTATGCTGCGTACGCGTCGGTCGCGGTGTTTTGTGTTACTTCGGCTCGGTTTTGTATGCGTGTCGGTCGTACGGCTTGTCCTCCGTTCGACTCGGTCGTGGTTTTCGCGCCTTGCATCGTACTTTGCGGTTTGGAGTTCGCGTGTACGTTTCGGTTGGATTTGTTCCGGGTGCGTGTCGGTCGGTTCGATTCGCGTGTTTTTCCGGCCGGATTGCTGATTTCCGTGCGGCTCGGTCGTTCGGCTTGGGTTCAGTACGTGTCGGTCGGATTTTGCACGCCTTGCATCGTACTTGGCGTGTCGGGCGCCACAGGTACGTGTCGGTCGGAATAAATTCCGGCTCCGAGTCGGTCGGTGCTTTTTCCGGCCCGAATCGGAATCGACCCCTAAGTGAGAAGGACATGAGTCATTTTGTATATAGGTTTGTGTATGGATTAAAACCAGAGATAAGTGAAATGATTAAGCAGCACTTGTTTGGTTGGCAGAATAGCACAGTGGACGAAGTTTTGAGATATGCTAAGTATTGCAGTGATGAAATTGAGAGTAAACAGCGTAAATTGAAAGAAAAGGCCATGTGGGCACAAGTGAAAGTTGCAGAGAAGCAAGAAGCTCAATTGAGTAATACTAGTAGTGAAACAGTACAGTTTAAATCCCGACCTAATATAGGTAAAGGAAAAGGACAAATGAGCATAGATGAGGCAAAGAAAAAGTGGCCATGCCACCACTGCGGAAAGCTAGGACATTGGAGAAACGAGTGTAAATTTCCTCCAAAACCTAATGTGGAAAATCAATCATTAAATTCACAGGTGCAGAGTGAGGTAGTTACTCAACAAGGTCAGGTGCCACAACCACCACTTCCCAAGAGTGTTAACCAACAGAAATACAGTGCAGAAACAGGATTCTACGGAGGAGAACAGGTAACACAGTTGCCGCGTGCAGCTGCAATTTCTCAATATTTGTTACGACAGGATGAGGATGACACGGATGAAAGTTCCTGACGGTGCCTAAGAGAGAGGGAAGAGTGCGTGCTTGGCGCAACTCTAGAGGTAGATCAGTCTGGTCCATTTGTGGATGGAGAAGTGAATGGTGCAAATGTAACATTCCTTGTTGACACTGGAGCTACCCGTTCTACTGTTAGGTCAGTGGAAATTCCAAACCTTCCTCTCTCAGGTGAACATATCCAAGTGGTTGGAGTTTCCAATCAGCAAATTAAAACGCCTCTTACTAAATTAGTAAAGGTAAGAATTGGTCCATTTAGTGAAATGCACCGATTTGTGGTATGTGATTGTAGTCCCGTGAACCTTTTAGGACGCGATTTATTGTGCAAAATGAACTGCACAATTTATTGTACCCCAGACGGAATTGCATTTCAGACTCCAGATGAGGATGTGCTGTATAAAATGACAATGGTGAATTTAGAACCAGAAGTAAATGGTTTGTTTCCTGTATTTGATGCAGAGAAAATCCCAATTGAATTGAAAAAGACAGTGAAAGAAGAAGTGTGGGACTTTACAGGAGAAGATGTAGGATTAATGAAAGGAGTAGATCCCGTTAAAATAACAGTGAAAGAAGGAACGAGTTACCCAAATACGCCCCAGTATAAATTGACTCCAGAAATAATTGAAGGAATAACGCCAGTAATAAATAAAATGATTGAACAAGGGATTCTAAAAGAAATCATGAGCAGTCCATGTAATTCGCCAATAATGGGACTGAAAAAGCCAAACGGAACATATAGAATCGTACAGGATTTAAGGAAGGTAAACAAAATTGTTGTGCCTTGTTGCCCAATAGTACCGAACCCTGCTGTGATTCTATACCAGATTCCACGTGAAGCAGAATGGTACACAGTAATTGATTTATGTCATGCATTTTTCTCTATTCCATTGCATCCAGATAGCCAGCCATTATTTGCGTTTAGGTTTGGAGAGCGTATTTTGGCATGGTGCCGAATTCCTCAAGGGTACACAGAAAGTCCCTCAATCTTTAATCAGATCCTAAAGAAATCATTGGAAGATCTAAGAATGCCAGAAAAGTCAGTAATGGTTCAGTATATTGATGACCTACTGGTGGCATCAAAAACAAAAGAAGCATGTGTCAATGATACAATTGCTTTGCTGAATCATTTAGCAAAAAGAGGACATAAAGTGTCCCCTTCAAAATTGCAGTTTTGTCAACAAGAAGTCCAGTATTTAGGGCATAAAATCGAGAAAGGAGTGCAAAAGGTAACGACTGAAAGAATAAAAATGATTCAAGGAATGAGAGCTCCAATGACACAAAGAGAGGTAAGAATGTTTTTGGGAATGGTTGGATATTGTCGACAATGGATAAGCGGTTTTTCACTGATTGCTAAACCATTGCAGAAACTGACAAAGAAGGATGTTAAAGATCCTTTTGAAATGAATGATGAAGAAATGAAAGCATTCAGAGAGTTGAAAAAGAAATTGTGTGAGGCTCCAGCATTGGGAATGCCTGACTATGAGAAAGATTTTGAGCTGTATTGCAGTGAAAGAGATGGATGTGCATTTTCAGTTTTGGTACAGAGACATGGAACTATGAAAAGACCAATTGCATATTTTTCAGCTGTTTTGGACCCTGTAGCGAAAGCGTTGCCTGGATGTTTGAAAGCAGTTGCTGCTACTTGTGTGAGTCTGGAACAGAGTGAAGGCATAGTGATGGGGTATCCATTGAGAGTATATGTTCCCCATTCTGTGGAAATTCTTTGACAAGAACGAAAACCCAATACATGACACATAGTCGGCTGACTAGGTATGAAAAGGTAATTTTGAGTGCAGATAATGTGACTATTGACAGATGTATGAATGTGAATCCTTCAACATCATTGCCAGATGAAGAGAGTGTGATTGAAATGGATGAAGTAGATCACGATTGTCTGAATGTGCTCGAATACTGTACAAAACCAAGGTCTGACATACGAGATGAGCCTTTGAAAGAATCAGATTATATTTTGTTTGTGGATGGCTCATGTTTGAGAACGAGTGATGGAGTTCTAAGTGCAGCATATGCAGTTTGCACAGTAGCAACTGTATTGGAAGCATCTTGTCTGAAAGGTGTACGGTCTGCCCAAGTCGCAGAATTAGTAGCTCTGATTCAAGCATGTAAGTTGGGAAGAAATGTACGGGTTACGATTGTGACAGATAGCCAGTACGGCTTTGGGGTTGTGCATGATTTTGGTCAGATTTGGTCACAAAGGGGTTTCTTGACGTCTGCAGGAACGCCCATCAGAAATGGAGATTTTGTGAAAAAGCTGCTTGAGGCGATACAGCTGCCTAAACAGATCGCTGTAGTGAAGTGCAATGCACATAAAAATGGGGAAGACTACATTACTGTTGGTAATAAATATGCTGACGAAATGGCACAGTACTGTGCAAAGAATGTGGTTTCTTTGAATAAATGTCGTGAAAGAGAGCATATTTCTTGTCCTTTGCTTTTTACTAACTCTATTGAAACATGGGATGAGGTGAGACAGTTACAAGAAGCTGCAGAGGATGAAGAAAAAGATACCTGGATAAAAGCAGGATGTAGAAAACATGAAGAAACTGATGTTTGGGTTTACAGGGATGAGAGACCAGTTATGCCTGATAGCATGATTTCTGACATGGCACGGATGTACCATGGACAAGCCCATATTGGGAGAGATTCAATGATCAGACTTTTTAGACAAACATGGTATAATCCAAAATTCAGAGCCATAGCTGAGAGTCTTTGTCAGAGATGTCTTATTTGTCAACAGTTAAATCCAGGAAGGAAAACAGTAGTGAGTCTAGGAAGAATAGGACGAGAAGGGGGTCCTTTCACTAGAATGCAAATGGATTTTATTGAAATGCCACCTTGCAACAGATTGAGGTATGTCCTAGTGGTCGTCTGTTTGTTTTCCCGTTGGGTGGAGGCATACCCAACAAGAAGGAATGATAGTATTACGGTAGCAAAACTTATGCTGCGAGAATTCATTCCGAGGTATGGTTTTCCAGTCACGATTGAAACAGATAGAGGAACACATTTCCAAAATGAATTAGTTAAACTGATTTGTGAAGCACTTAGTATTAAACAGAAACTGCATTGTGCATACAGACCAGAGGCTTCTGGAATAGTAGAGCAAGTGAATGGAACAATCAAGAACAGATTAGGAAAAATGTGTCAAGCTACAGGACTCAAATGGCCAGATGCTTTGCCATTAGTTCTGATGACAATCAGAAGTATTCCGGAAAGGAAAACTGGACTCAGTCCCCATGAAATAATCATGGGACGAGCAATGAGACAAGCACAAGTACCTGTCAACAAGCTACTGACTATAACTGATGATCTAGTGCTGGATTATTGCAAAGGATTGGCTGATGTGGTGCGTTCTGTGTTTCATCAGGTTGGACCGGATGCGACCACTCTTGAAAGAAAACCAGCTCACGACTTGAATCCAGGAGATTGGGTTCGAATAAAAGTCCACCGGAGAAGAAACTGTTTGGTTCCTCGCTGGGACGAACCACGACAAGTGATCCTGGTGACGACCACTGCAGTCAAGTGTGCAGGAGTGAAACACTGGGTACATGCCAGTCACACCATCAGAGTTCCAGAACCTAAAGATCGACATGTGAGTCGGCATCTGGAAATATCAGATAACAGTTCAGCATCAGAAAGAGAAGAAGAAACAAACAGGGTGCCAGAACCTGAAGATCGACCTGTAAGTCGACATCTGGAAATCCCAACTACAAGTGCAACGATAGAAGAAGAAGAGGAAATAGAAGAAATAGCTGAAGTTCCAGAATTTGAAGATCGACCTGTAAGTCGACATCTGGAAATATCTGACACCAGTTCAGAATCTGATACAGAACATTCGGAGTGTGAAGAAATCCTAAAAAGAAATTGGAATTTTGAAAGCATAAGAGAAGAAACTGAGCCAGAAGATAGTGACAGTGAGCAACCAAGTACAAGTTGTGGTAAAATTCCTTCGGAGGTAATATTAATAGATGAAGAAGGGAGAGTTTCAAACAAAAAGCTAGAAAAATCGGAAAATCCCCGAGGAGCAGTAGGGACAGATAGTCAAACACAAGAACAGGGAAATTTAGAAGCAGATAGACAGACTGACACAAATTCGGAAGAACCTCGAGGAGGGACAGAAATAGGTGAACGAAGGAAGATAAGAAAAGAACCACAAGTAGAAGAAAATGAAATTATAAGTTTCAAAATAAGAGGAAATAACGAAAGAATTGAAACTGAGTCTGAAGAAAGTGGAGAAGAAAGAAATGAAAAACTAGAGACAAGAAAAAGAAATTGGAAAACAGAAAGAGAGGAAAAAGGAAGTGAAGCAAAAAGGCCAAGAAAAGGAGACAATTGGCCCAACGAAGTAAGAAAATTAAGATACAGAATCATAAGGTTGGATGGGAAAAGTGCTGAACAAGTGAATGAAATAACAAGTCAAAGAGAGCAAGAAAAACAAGGTGGAAAACACTTGCAGAAAACGAAAAGAATAAAGAAAGTAAATCAAAAGTATAGATCGCCTGAATGGTTGTATCGTGCTTTGACTAGTCACAAAGAAGAATTGAACACTCACGAAAACCCAGAACAAAGAAACCTGATGGGAGAAAGTGAAGTGCAACAAACCTGAAGCAACAAACCTGAAGAAGTTTAGATAGTTTTACCGGATTTGACAAAACACTGAACTGACGAATTTACCGGATGTGACAAAGAAAGAATTCTGAGAAAGAATTAAAAGAAAGTACCAAGCAAAGACAAAACATTGGAAGTACAGAGTGGCAAGCAAGTCATTTCTGAGGTGTAGTGACACAATTTTCTAGAAAACAAATAAATAAGGTTATAAAACAAAATGGAGAATACTAGAGATAGAAAATGTAAATGTGAGTTTTTAAGTAGATGGTGCAAGATGTGCTGTTTTTGTACAGGATTATTAATAACAGTATGGGTGGTTTTAGCAATCACTATTCCAATTAGTTTAGCTGTAGTAGAAATGTCTAATAACACTGAGCAAGAAAAAGGAACTAACAATCAAGAACCAGTTATTTTAAAGAGTAGTGCAGAATTACACAAGGACAAATCAATAACAGATTTTTCAAAAAATGTTTTTACTAAATTATTATATGAGTATGTAGAAACAATGGATGTAAGAGATTGCTATGTTTGTATGCAGTTGCCTGCATCTGTAGCAGAGGGTGTGACTTATCATCACCTCCCTTTGACATATGGAATAACATGTAGTGTTTTAGCAAGTTTATTTTATAAAACAGGTAGATTAGAATATTATTACACTGACATAAATAAGATTTTTGCAAAAGTTTCCGTAGTTCCCGAGCTTAACAAAATAAAAGAGGGAAAAACGTTTGGTGAATATTTTTAGAAGATAAAATTTTAACATTAGATAGTATAATTAGGTACAACCTTACCTGTGAGTTAAAGAAGGAAGAAAAGGTATTTTTAGAGATGGTTGAAGAGAGAAGAGTGAAATTTCAAAGAAAAGTGATAGAAGAGACAAAAACACCTCTTTGGGCGTTTGAAGAAGACAATCATGACAAGAAAAAGACAAATGCAGCTATGACTCTGGATTGGCCTCAACAGGGAAGGTTGTGCATTAGAAGAAATAAGACAAGATATGAAAATTATTTTGTGGGTTCCAGTAATTGCCATGACAATTACCACATTTTAGGTGGATGGGGTTTCAAAGGGGGAAAAGATCCAATATTTCCAGGGATTTATTATATTTGCGGAAATAGGGCTTATTATAGGTTGCCGGACCATTGGTATGGGTCATGTTACTTAGGCCTGGTCTTTCCAAAGATTTTTCATGTAGATAGAAAAGAAAAAGGAACACACAAAATGATAAATACCTTTACACGTAGAAAAAGGGAAAGTTTTTCAGAAATAGTAGGTGACATTTTTGGTGCATTGATACCAGCAGTGGGAATATCTTTGAATGCATTTAGAATTCGGAAATTATCCACAGTGGTAGATCGTTTATCTACAGATACTGCTGGAGGGTTCTTGATGGTAAATACCGAGATGGTTGCCATGAGAGCTATGGTGATGCAAAATCGTCTTGCCCTTGACATTCTTTTGGCAAAAGAGGGCAGAGTCTGTGGAATGCTGAAAGTCCAACATTGTTGCACTTACATTCCAGATAAGAGCGAAAATATACAGAAGTATATAACAAATATTACAAATTTGCACAAAGAACTTGTTCCACTGGAGGTTGAAAGTGCTTGGGGAAAACTTGGTAAAGGGTTTTCTTCTGTAATAAATTGGTTAACAAGAATGAGTGGATTAATAATAGGGAAAGTTATAATAATAGCAACCGTGATAATAATAATAATATTAGTACTGAAGCTTGCAATAACATGTATAAAGAGAAGAAGAAGGCAGAATAAGATAGAAAAAGAAAACATGATAAACAAGGAAAGAGAGAGAGAAATGGGTGAAATAGAGTTAGAAGAAATAAAAGAGAACATGTACAAGAAAACGAAGAAACAAGTTGAAAGGGATACAGTTGTGTAAACTAACAAAAGCAAACGGATAAAAGATATATGCTGTCTGAGAAAATTGTATAACTTGGGTTTTTGTGGTGATATTAAAAATCACCAAAGGGGGAGTTGATGGAGCAGGGTAAATGTAAAAATGTTATCCTCCTAATATTTTCGTACAATATTAATAAACATGTTCGTTTAAGTAAATAACCAACAATGTATGTTAAGGGTTAAAGGTAACACGAAATTCTGTGTGCAAATTAATTGACTTATAATTGTTTACGTATCTAACATAACATAATATTTGCGTATTAATTAAATAATAAATGCATGATTTGTGCTTTTAAATAAAACGTGTGGTTGCAAAATAAAGCGATGGTAAGTAAGGGACAGCTTTATATGTTGCTTCTGCTAGGTAATACCTAATTGGGGTACGTAGAAAGACGGGAGGGAAACGAAAGGGTTTATATTTCTTTGTTTTAATAACATTTTGTTTATCTTTTAAAATAGTGCGCTTAGGCCTGCCAAGCAGCAATATAAAATGGCCGCGAGTTACTAGAGTGCGCATGAGCGGGAGACCATGTGATAGAGGAGAGAGGCTGTGGAAAAGGGATGATCACGTGCTGATACCGAGAGGCTAAGATGAAAGTATGGTCAAGGCAGTTGTGACCCTTCTGAGCAGATGTGTGCCAAGATGATCAGCAAGAAGCGTGAGAAGCCTGACTGAATCAATAGACGGAACTGTATTACACAAAATGTAACAGAAAAAGATACTATTTGGACTGATCGAAACGGATGAGCAAGTGCATGAACTGTGGGAAACGATGCTTGCATGGACATTCCACACGGAACTGGTTAAGACCAGGAAGTTTGATTAAAATGTATATGGACCTGAGTTTTTGACCAATGAGAATGAATCGCGCCATGTAAGAAGAAACATTTTATGCTGTAAGCTAGAATTAGGGTATAAGAAGACTTACTCTTGGTGGGAGGGGTTAGAATGCTGTTCGAATGCTGCGGGAGATGCTGCATAAGTTAGATTCTGCGTGAGTTAGATGCTGTAGATGGGAGAAGTTGCGGTTGCTGATGCTTACGAGCTGATGCTGCTGCTGTTATTTTCCTTTTCCAGTTGAGTATAAAGATGCTGCTTTAGGAGAACTTTTTAATTGATAGATTTTTATTAGAATTATTAGGCTTTCCCCAGATAGATAGATAGATTGATCTATAGAGTTCTTATTATGATAACCTCATTTTTCCGTCTAATAAAAGTGCCTTGCAATTTCAAACTATTCTTATATTGATGATAAAATGCAATGATCTGAATAATAAGCTTAACCTCATTTCCTGCATTCAAAACCTTATATAAACTTTATTATTTCTTTAAACAAATGACTCAGTGATTTCTTTAGCTCAATGATTAAAAATGAAATGTTAAAGAGTTTATTGTGATTGAGCTGGTCTTAATCACCATCAACTGATTCCTACTAGTTGGTCCATCGACCAATGAGCGGAATACCTTAAAAGCAAATGAGAAATATTATGTCATTATAAAAGAGGTATCCCGTCTCCTTCCAGCGAATCGTTTTTCTCCTAGGTTCGTGACGGAGGAAATCCAGGGAACAAATGAGTAAGTGAATGTATATGCAGTGTTATGGGCCCCACCGTCAAATGGATATAGTGTGTGTGTTAGAGAAATAATTGCACCTGGATGACCAAAGCATAATAGGAGAATTATTTTTATTATTAGCGCTGGATCACATGCGGGGTTCCATCATACATCCGCATGGAATGACGACAGACACAAAGAGTTTTAATTAAAATACATCTGTTTTGCACTGGGAGCCAGTACAAAACATGCAAATTATATATTGAATGGCACCTAGGGATTGCTAATAGCAGTCTTGCTGCATTGTTATGAATGCACTGCAATCTTTTCAGCAACGTAGTAGATAAATCGATATAAAAAGTAATAGTACTCCAGGTGTGACACAATTACTGCCTGGGTAACTGTTTTTCATTTCTCCTTTGGGAGAAAAGGTAAAGTTTTACGCCAAAGATAATAGAAGCAATTAGCAGTGGCTTTATTAACGTGATTCGAAAAATTAAAGTTACCAATGATTACACCTAGATTTCTATCTGGGTCAATCAGGTGGAGGGGAAACCCCAACTTGACTTAAGGCTAACTAGATGGCCAACTGTTGGTAGGTCTGCCGGAGTCAAGGACCTCCATTTTGTCCCTTTCAGTTTCAATGAAATGGTAGTCATCCAAGAAGATTCTTCGGCCATACAATGTCTAAAAATGCTAGCTGTTCATTAGATTTTCTCATTAAAGGAAACTATCATTTGTGATTTATCCACAATTGATAGTAGCTGAAAGCCATCAGAACAAGTTAGCTTGGCCAATGGAATGATAAAGACCAAGCAAACTATGACTCAAAGATAAGGTCTGGGGAACTTTACATGTCAGAGGGCGTGATTGAGAAAAGAAGGTGTTCAGTTTGACAGCTTGACCTTAAGTACAACATGATTAAAGTTGGACTAACAATGACTTATGATACATGGCAGCACTAAGATGAAGCAAAATTACTGCCATTTTCCCTCTATGTTCAAGTGTAACTTGTATGATTCTGACACTATCAATAAATTAGATTCAGTACTACGTATGAATTTAAAAACTGATTCTGAGGAATCCAATATTCCTGAGAACATATTAAACTGAGATAGCTGTCTATTAACTTCCTTTTAAAAAATGTTGGTGGGAAATGGCAGAAGTGATATAGGACTAAAATGACTCTGGACTGTGGGATCAGCTGTTGGCTTTTTCAATGGGGGTGTCAGTCGAGCGTGGTTCCAGCTAGATGGTACCAACCTGATGAAAGTGACAGCTTGCAAAACATAGAAAACACCATAGCCAGTCCTTTAGATACTAGTTGCAAGACATTTGGTGGGTATGGATCTGACAGAGATCCTGACACTGTTTGTAGAATGGTTTGTTCAATTATTTCTAAAGAAAGAGCTGAAAACTGAGACAGAGGGTCCCGACTTATCCCAGTTAGTTTCTCATAGATTGATGCTATTTAAACATCGCAAAGAGATTGAGTAGCCATAATAGTTGTGGTGAAGTTAGAAATATTGTACCAATTTTTTCCAGTTATGAAAACTTTGCTTGATGAAGCTTTAGTGACATCAATCCTGTTAAAATAATGCTCCCTCAGAAATTGTTTTATCTTATTCTTATATTGCTTTAAAAAGTTTGCTAAAGGCTCTTTTTTGACTCTGCACTGTCAAGTAACTATGGGCCCGATTATGATGGCGGTCAGACGAACGTCTGACCGCCATCCTGTCGGGAACAGGACTGGCCGAAAGGGAGTCTGTGGTCCCGCCAGACAGATTATGATCCGACAGCCGTGGAGGCGGTCGGAAACATGCCTTGTAGCATTGGAGGCTTGTGCTGCGGCCCGAGAAAGGGCTGCAGCACAAGCCTCACTGCGAAGAGGTATGTTTGTAAACATCCCTGCACTATGTGGCAGGCACCATGCGGTACCTGCCACATGGTGCAGGGACCCAGGGCCCATGGCGGAGGGCCAGGGGGGCCCACAAGGGGCCCTCAAAGTCACTTTCCGCCAGCCTATTCATGGCAGGTTAACCGCCATGAAACGGCTGATGGAAAGGGACATTGTAATTTGTACGGCGGTGCCTGAGCAGTCACCACCACCATTGTAGGGATTTCAGACCGTCCAACGGACCGGCGGGTTCTTTTTATATTCTGTGTGTATGTCTTATATGACCTTTTATTGGCTGAATAAAGGGCCTGATTATGATAGCGGTGGGACTGCCACCGTTATGCTGTCGGTGGTGGTCCCACCGCCATCGGCCCATGCAGGACCTCCCGCTGCATTAGGATAGCGTGCAGATAGTGGGCGGGCGGTCCTGCATGGGCCGATGGCGGTGGGACCACCAGCGAAAGCCTAACGGTGGCGGTCCTACCGCTATCATAATCGGGCCCTTTATTTGGCCAATAAAAGGCCATATAAGACATGCACACATAACATAAAAAGAACAATCAATATGTCACAAAATCCAATGAACTCAATAAGTTAAAGGAAATAAAATGATTAACACATCATAAAATATCAAGTGTATAATACTTCCTAATTAACAATCCTGTGAGTTTCTCTAGGAGCCATGCAACCAATGTGTAATCGACCACCGAATAGAGATAGCGGCTTTTGAAAGTACAAACATTAAGAACAGTAACTGTAAATATAACATCTTATTTTTATATAATCTAAAAAAGTAATTCAAGTTCAAAGTAATGGCAATATATGTTACCTGGTACCAAAGTTTAATGTACAAAATGACGAAGATGCACAATAAATTAAGCAGAAAGAACAACACAGGGGCACACAGCTGGGCTTATGGCGTACCTAGCTGGTTCTGGGAGGGCAGCCATGAGGTGCATCGTGCTAGAGTCACTGGAGGCACTTATTGTGCTAATTTCCCCTTCCTACAAATTCCTTGTATTCAGAAGTGAGGGACAAGCACTTCTGTATTCGACATAACAAAAACCTCCTACTAGGGTTCGCTATGTTAATGTGAAATAAAGTGAATAGCCTGCTATTACAAATTACCCCCCAAAAATGCACTAAGGTTATAGAAATCCATGAATCACTCACAACAGAAAAAATTTATTACATTAGATTCATGTGTTTCCCAATATGGATAGCTCTCCATGTGAAAGAGGCAACTCTAAAACTTGTATTTGAGTCCTCCAAGGAACATAAAAAGAAACAAGACTCCTGATGCTTCCTGACTGATTGATTGTTCTTTTTATTGTTAAATGTACTTGTCTATTATGGCTGTCATGTCGTCATGCCTGTCCTGACTTGGGACCAAGGTCAGGCATGGCCGGGGGAGGAGCCGGGCGTCGCACGCCAGTTTGCGCCTGTATATAGAATAGTAAAGACGTGTTACCCCCGAGCCAGTGTCCTTGTGTTCTTTGGGCACTGGGGGACACGAAACTGGCGACGAGGGTGGGATGCGGAGTCACCCCCTCCATCTCCCGCACATTTCAAACGGAGTGCGCGCTGCCGCAAGCAAAAGCGGAGCGCCCGAGCGAACGGAGCGCGAGCAACAGACTGCGCATGTATACAGCCCAGGAACAGTGAGGACACACAGGAGGGCTTAAATTCAAGGCTGAACCACGACCCCACGAGGAGACAGCATGAAAACGGGGGTAAGCTCCATGGCAATGCACCCTGTGAAAGAAGAGTGAAGCATGTCTGCATGAGTCCCTGCCGGCGGCCATTTTAAAGTCAAGCACACTGCATTGGCCAAGCCTAGTCCTGATGCGGCGGCCATTTTAAAGTCAGGCGCCACACTGGAAACACCCCTGGAGCCTGCCAAAGCAATACCGAGCGTTGCAAACGCCTCTGAGGACATTTTAAAACACCCCTGCAGCCTGCAAAAGCAACACGGAGCCCGTGCAAACGCCACTGAGGCCTACTGAAGCCATATCACGCCCCGCCATGTCAGACCCTGATTCTTCGCAGCAAGCCGTCCCTGGCCCGGCACACAATGCCCCACCGCCTGGACCGATACCCATGGGAGTATCATACCTGCGCCCTCCTGAACCACTACCACTGACGTCCGGCAACAGCATGGGCCCTGTGTGGAAGAGCTGGCTGGAGGATTTCGAAGACTTCATGAAGGGGTCACAAGTCCATGACTCCAATCAACAACTCATAGCCCTCCGTAACCTCGTAGGCAAAGACATCGGACAAATCATTAAAGACCTGCCACCGGCCAACGGCACATCATATGAGAGCGTGAGAGAAGCCCTGAACAAGAAGTTCCTTCACAAGAGGAACATAGACTACGAGAGCTATACGTTCAACCTCGCATCTCAAGAGCGAGACGAACCCATAGGCGAGTTTATCTCCCGTCTCAAGCGCCTAGCTCGTCATTGTGATTTCGATAATTTCAACACAGAGGACGCGCTGCGTCTACGCATCATTGACGGATGTAAATCTGAATCACTAGGCCGTCGACTAATGAAGAAGCACTACACTCTAGATGAAATAGAAGAACTTACCCGCATTAACGACCAAGCAGAAGAACACGCAAAGAAAATGGAGGCCAGCAAAACTGAAAGGAAAGAACAAGCTCTCCGTGTGCAATCACACACAGAACCGAGGCACCGTCCAGACCGCCACATCTCGGGAAGAGCTGCGAGATCACCTCGTACGAAGTCACCCCGCCGAGGGACAAAGAATAGTCACTCCCGTAGACACCCTCCACAGTGCTACCGGTGTGGCCAAGACTACCCTCACACAGGTCAATGTCCGGCCATTGGCCAACAATGCCACCGATGTGGAAAGGACAACCACTTCAAAGCCGTTTGTCAAGCTCGTCGCACGGAGACAAGACAGATCAAGCGATACACAGGGTCACGTCACCACGTCAGAGCTGTACAAGGACGGAGAGACAATTCGACAAGCTCATCAAGATCCAGCACACAGTCACACAGCTCATACCGATCCCAGCGGTCAACATCCAGAGAGTCGTCCTCACTTACACCCATCTCACAAGACAGTGATGAATATGTATGCATGGTGGCGGATCCGGATAGACTGAAAAAGTACCTGCGACTACACATCCGAATGGGAAGTCATTCCGCCAAGTTCATTCTCGACACAGGCGCGTCGCTCAACTACATCTGCGCCACAGAATACCAGAGTATGAATCCGAAGCTAGAGCCAGCCGCAGTACGGGTCTACACGTGGATGTCCAGAGAACCACTACCGTGTCTAGGACAATTTCGTACCACGCTGACATACAAAGACAGGAAAGTTCAAGCACAGATCCACATGATCGAAGGCCCTGAAGCAGCAGACTGCCTTCTCAGCCTGCCAACGGCAGAACGCCTGAGGCTAGTCGAGATTCTGTACAAAGTAGACGACTCGCCAGATATTGTCAACAAATTCCCGAAGCTGTTCAGCGGCCTAGGAAAGCTGGCTCATTTCAAGGTCAAGCTGCACATCAATGAGCAAGTGACGCCAGTGGCACAGCATCACAGGAAAGTGCCCTTCCACCTACAACAAGTGGTAGACGACGAACTCCAAGATCTACTGAAGGCAGACATCATAGAAAGATCGACTGGACCCACTCCATGGGTGTCGCCAGTAGTGGTCGTACCCAAGAGAGGCCAGGACAACAAAGTACGCCTATGCGTAGACATGCGAGCCCCAAACACAGCCATCGAACGGGAGCGACACCCAGGACCCCACATCAGCGACATGATCACACGCCTGAACAAGGCGACAGTCTTTTCGAAACTGGACCTCAACAAGGGGTATCATCAGCTCGAGCTACACGAACGATCACGATACATCACTACATTCACCACACATCAAGGACTTTTCAGGTATAAGCGTCTCAACTTCGGGATCTCATCTGCTGCTGAGATTTTCCAGGAGGCTGTCCGGCGAGTTATACAAGACATTCCAAACGCTTTCAATTACAGCGACGACATCTTGGTGTTCGGAGAGACCCAAAAAGACCACGACAAAGCGCTAGACCGAGAGTGCCACGCCCTCCTCAACGCCAACCTCACCCTCAATCAGGACAAATGTGAGTTTCACAAGTCGACTCTAAAATTCTATGGACACATCTTCTCAAAAGATGGCATGAGACCTGACCCTGAAAAAGTCTCAGCACTATTGGACACCCCGCAGCCGCATGACGTCAGTGACATCCGCTCGTTCCTGGGTATGGCCAGTTACTGCGCCTGCTACATCAAAGACTATGCTACCATCAGTTACCCTTTAAGAGAACTCACTCGACAAGGGCAAAGCTTTCGGTGGTCAGCCACGTGTGACCGAGCCTTCAACAAAATCAAGGCAGCGGTGAGTTCAGCCATCAACCTAGCATATTTTAATCCCAAGCGGAAGACAGAAATCACAGTGGATGCCAGCCCCGTTGGGCTAGGGGAAATTCTGGCGCAATATGATGACGAAGCCGACCAACGCCACATCATCGCGTACGCCAGCCGCAGCCTCACTGACACAGAAAAAGCCTATTCCCAACCCGAAAAGGAAAGCCTGGCAGTTGTGTGGGCGTGCAAACATTTTCACCTCTTTATATATGGCAAACACTTCACACTTATCACCGACCACCAAGCGCTGAGAACCATCTTCGGGAACCCCAGGGCGAAGATGCCTCCGCGAATAGAACGGTGGGGCATCCGCCTACAAGACTACATGTATACCATCATCCACAAACCAGGGAAGGCGGAGAATCAGGCGGATTATATCTCACGGCATCCCCTAGCTCTGACGCGAGTTCGACACTCTGTGGCGGAAGAATATCTCCACTTCGTCATTGACCGAGCCTGCCCACCGGCTGTCCCGCAAGAAGCCATTATTGACGCATCTGCAAAGGACGTCACACTCCAAAATATCATATATCGTGTTCACACGGACTCATGGCGACACCTAGAAGAACCAAAGACGAGTGACACCATTAACACGCAGGAACTCATGGCATTCAAGCACGTCAAAGATGAACTCTCCATCAGCGACAATGGACTACTGCTAAGAGGTCGGAGGATTGTCATCCCCAGCCAGCTGCGACAGGGAACCGTAAACCTAGCACACGAAGGACACCGAGGGGTGGTAGCCACGAAGAAAGCGCTGCGAGAGCGCGTCTGGTTCCCTTCCCTTGATCAGATGGTGGAGGCCACGCTACAAGACTGCCCACACTGCCAACTAGTAGGGCGAGAAGAACCACACGCTCCCCTGCAGATGTCAGACCTACCAGATAGTGTCTGGCAACACGTGGCCGTCGACTTCTTTGGCCCGCTGAAGTCGGAAAAATACATTATCGTCATCATGGACGAATATTCCCGATTCCCCATCGCTCATCAGATTTCTTCTACAAAAGCAACCACTGTCATACCCGTGATTGACAAAGCATTTGCCGTGTGGGGAATTCCCACAGTGGTGAAGACAGACAACTGTCCACCTTTTAATGGACAAGAATTTGCAGAATTTGCGAAACACCTAAATTTCAAGCACTGGAAAATCACTCCTTTGTGGCCCCAGGCAAATGGGATGGTGGAGCGATTCATGGCCACCATCAAAAAGACAATACAACAGGCTGAGCTAACTCACCGTGACATTCAGCCAGCACTAAATGAAGTATTACGAGCGTACAGGACCACGCCACACAGCACCACAATCCAATGTCCCGCCACTCTGATGCTCGGCCGAATCCCTCGCACCCGGATACCAACTGCAGACACTGTCACACAGTCCAGAATTATGACTTCGGACCACAAGACCCTGGTAGAACTAGACCGGACTAAGAAGGCGAAAATGAAGGAGTACGCAGACCGCCGTCGACATGCCAAGACGCCGGACATCCGAGAAGGAGACTGGGTGTTGGTGAGGCAAGAAAGGAAATCCAAAGCAGACAGCCGTTACCACAATCACCCACTACAAGTAACCAGGACAAAAGGGACCATGATTACAGCAGAGTCCGGAAGTAAGAGAATGACCAGGAATGTGTCACACTTCAAAAGGTGCAACCCGACAGCTTACACTTGGGCTCAGAGACCTGTTGGGGACACAGACACGTCAAGTCAAGAAGAGAGCACCCATGAAGAACCCCTACGGGTATCGGAGACCTGCGATCTGAGAAGAGAACATCCCCACAGTCAATCACGATCCAGCCAACCACGACGAGAGATTCGGAAACCCGTCCGACTCATCGAAGAACTATGAGAGAGACATTGAACAGTCAAAATACAAAAGGGGGAGATGTCATGTCGTCATGCCTGTCCTGACTTGGGACAAAGGTCAGGCATGGCCGGGGGAGGAAGGGGAGGAGCCGCGCGTCGCACGCCAGTTCGCGCCTGTATATAGAATAGTAAAGACGTGTTACCCCCGAGCGGGTGTCCTTGTGTTCTTTGGGCACTGGGGGACACGAAAATGGCCTTTTTGTGGCTGAATAAAGTTGCTTGACTGACTGACTGCACTGTAATTTTGGCTCAAAATTCTTTCCATGTGTTTGCAACCTGCTTGATAGCACCTACCTCGTCGGAATACCAAGGGGCTGATGGTATGGTTAATTTGGATTTACTCTCTCTAATATAGGGCACTTTAATCAAGTGTTGTGGTCCTCCAGGAGTTGTAATTAGCTGCTGCCTTCTCAATATTGCTATAAATGCCGAGGCTAGTCACATTATCTAATTTGTTAGATTATCTTGAGTTTTTTAAAACCATTGATGCTGCATCACAATGGATCTACTAGAAATATGATGTGTCTTGGTTATTATCATTTCTATGAACACCAGATACAGCAAAGAGATCAGTTTCATCCTATAAGGATTGACTGTTCCACCTCCAGTAGACGCTTAGGAGCAAAAACCGCATCTAATGTTATCCTACCATATCTGTAGCCTGGTTAACTTGATTCAGGTCTAAAGAAGTTAAAAAATCCAAACAAGCTAGCACCTCTGGGCTAGCGGTATCATCAAACCACAAATCAATGTCACATATTATAAAATTGCTATGCTTTAACAATAGTGGAGTGATAAAATCAGTTAGGCTTTGCGCAAAGTCAGTAGGTTGTCCCAGGAGGTAATAATTCAATACACCAGTAATTGAGTGACTATTATTAACAAGAATACAATAAAAATAGGGCCTTATTTATGAAAACTGTTGCATCGCTGCGTGAAAACAGCGATGCAATAGTTTTCACTGCGCCCTCCTTGCGACATGATGGATGAGTCATATTTACTGTATGACGCATTATGTCACAAGGAATGACAGATACATCCGTATTACGGACGTATCTGTTGGCGCAAAACATACGCATTGCTGGAGTTGTGTCGGAAGAGTGACGCAACTCCAGCAATGCAGGGAGGAGGGCTATGATTATAGCACTGAGTCACCCTACCGCCTGCTGTGAGGGAGGCGTAAGGATTTGACGCAGTGGTGTCCTAGAAGTGGTGCACTGAAATTTGATGGATTTCACGGCTCCACTTTTATGAGGCTTTCTTGCATCGGAAAGCCCACTCTGCATACATTATACCTGACGCAGGTATAATGTGGCGCAGGGCTTTACAAGGTGACACATCTGCATTCGGGATGCATTGTTTACACCACCACTGCATCCCGAAAAGTGATGCAAACGGCAGCGCAAAAGTGTTGTAAGAGGCTCATAAAAAAGCCCCATAATTTCTGCTGAAAAGAAAGAGTCTTCAGGCGACATAACGAATTTCAAAAAATGTTAAATATGATGATATACACCCTTCCCTCCCCAGAACATAGTCTCGCTGAAGAAACGCGTGAACATCTACAGCTAGATCAGGCATTGAGGCATCATCTGACCATGGTCCCATTGAAAATAGTATATCTATATTATGGGTAGCAGGAAAGAGTTCCAGCTCTCCCTATGTGCCATTATTGAGCATGCATTAGGCAGAACAAATTGTATAGACTGATGATTGTGTTGAACTGCTAACGTATCAATACTATTACTAATTAAGTATTAGTATTATTTGTAGTAGTAGTGGTGGTACTGCCGGATTGCGCACATCATACCTGAATGGATTCTCCTATTTTCAGGTGTTCCTCCCTGGAATGTAGGAGCCATGTTAACTGAGAGGCAGTCAGAATGTGAACGGGGAGGCGGGTTTGCTTTTGGTGGCTTTGGCATGCCCACTGCACATGCACACTGCGCATGGACATTGTGCAGATGTGCACACCCACTGTTTACATACAGTGCCCAGCACATCTTTGAACTGCTATCTTGTCCCTGTGCAAATTTACCCTACACCCAAAATGGCACCTGTTGTTGCTAAAAAACAAAGAAAGATTGCACAGTATAATGTGGCGGGCCTAGATATGGAGCAGAAGCGACCAGTTTACTGGCTTCTGAACTACCACACATTTAAAAAAAATAAAAAAGTGCTACAGTGCTGTAATTAGCAATACTTAAAAGATGAATGAAATCATTACAAACATAAAATAGTTCTGAACTAATTGTATAGTTATTTACCAAACTGAATTTCTGGTAATTCTAACTAAAAAAATAAAAAATAATGTCAAAACAAAATTGTGGTGAACATTATAGTGCTATACAACCATACACATGTTGTAGCAGATCCCTTACTATCTAATCTAGTATTTTGTAACGTGTTTGTATCATTGTGATCAGTGACTTCTGAACAGCGCCATCTTGGACTGTCCCACTTTGCGGTGCAGGAGGTTTGGAGCAGGGATGGTGAGCTGATGGGGCACCCTAGGATTGGCCAGGGGTGCCTGGCTTCCAGAAGCTTCCACACCCATTTAAAAAATCTTGCCCAATGGAGAGAGAGGACTTTTGTGCTTTTTCCTGTGCCTTTCACTGGGACTGCAATTGCGGCAGCAGCCTTGAAGAACTAAAAAGAGAAACCCCCTGATGCCCTAAAGGACCCTACCCCAGTTGTCCCCATGACCAGTGGATCTCTCTAGAGGCCAGTGAGGCTGCCCCCCTTACACCCATTTGAGGACCAGTTGGGGGAAAGATCTGGACTCTGCACCCAGAAGGAGGAGAGAAGCACCAAAGACAATGACCAGAAGGAATGCTGGCACAGGGATCCAGTGGAACCAGCTCCCTGCAAAGTACACTCCCTTGGAGGTTTGATAAAACTGCTCCTTGTGGCTAGAGCTCACCACTGGGATTAAAATGAGTCCAGAATTGTCCCAATCAGCCAAATGAGTTATGGCCTTTTTAAGGTTGGCTTCCTTTGACTTTTCCCGAGTGACAGAGAGTGTGAGGCTCTCCCGCATTTTCAGGATTTACCCCTGGGGTGGGCTAGGGCCCTAGAGTTGGCGCAGCATTCATCTGGTAAAATGAGCGGGCATGCAAGATGCCTCCTCCCCTGTGTTCCAATTGCCCCTGAGGGCCACCATCTCCACGGGGGACAATGCAAGATGGAGGGGAAAGCTGTTGCGCCCGATCGGGCCCAGGGCCCAGAACCTCTGCCCCCCCCCTCCCCAGGTTATTACCATTATACTAGCTCGCAGCTCAAACAGTTAAACAGAATCCCAGGGCCAAAATGTGCACACTCGATCTTGATCGAGACGCTTCAGGATAGGTGTCTCTATTGTCGGTTTGAACTTTTTGCACTCGCTGTCTCTCCACCACCCCCCGGGAAATTATATAAATTATTCCAACTTAACTGTAGATCTTTACCCAAACATTCGGCGGAAATCTCTATGTTCTTAAAAGACTCAGACCCGGAAGTCCTGTTCCTCACAGAAACCTGGCTCAATTCCAGCTCAGAGCTGGATATTGTCCAAGCACTTCCCCCCGGGATATTTAATTCAGAGGGTGGACAGAGCGACAGGCAAGGGCGTGGTATCGCTATTATTTATAAAGATTATTTGACTTGTCGCCTGTCATGCAGCCCATTATCTGACTGCGAGAACTCCCATTTTTCAATAGAATTGACCCCCACCCTCTCACTCTCAGGTATTCTTATCTATCGCCCACCGGGGGTGACGGGCCAATTTTGCAAATCCATGCTAGAAACAGTTGTCAATCTTGCCAGTGTCGCAGCTAATTTTACTCTCCTAGGAGATTTTAATTTGCATTTCGATGACCCCTCAGCGATCACCGCAACTGAACTAGCTCAAGACCTCAGGGCTTATCAACTGCTTCAGAAGGTCCCGCAAGCAACCCATGTTAAAGGGCACCTCCTCAACCCCATTTTTTCTAATCTGGTAGACCTAAAGTGGAAAGAACCCATCCCCCTTCCGTGGTCGGACCATTTTTTTAATTCCCTTCTTCTGGTCGCCATCATGTACGGTATCGCATACTCAACCAACACGAACCCGAATTCGACCTTGGTCCAAACTCTCCCTGGAGAGCCAACAAAAGCTTTTGCAACTGGATTGAGGGATCACTCAATTTGGTGCTCCCTAAAATATAAATTCAGAAGAAAGCTGGATCTAATAAGTCCGCCTGGTTCTCCCCTAAATTACGCATCTTAAAACAGCAATGTAAAAAATTGGAAAGGGTTTGGAGGAAAGATTTCTCACCCGAGAAGAAATTGGAATATAGGACGGCCATTGGTCGGTATAAGGCAGAAATAAAAAAGCCCAAGCCACCTATTATGAGGAAAAGATCGCGTCAGCCGCTAACTCCGCTAGAGAAACCTTCCTCATTGCCAAAAAGCTACTTAAAGTCCCTGGCCCTCCTGTTGTATCGGACACCTCAGGTCTCCGCTGCAATGAACATGCGGAATACTTCGCTACCAAAGTACCAAACATCCTCAAGCATCTTCCCCAAAAAGACAGTGACACTCCATTCGAGTATACGAATGTGGGTGGGCATAGAATTGAACATCAATTGGAGACCTACACCCCGATGACACAGGAATCATTCCTAGCCATCTTGTCATCAGTAAAAAGTGGGTCGCCACTAGACCCTGCACCTCCAAGTATCCTAAAACTAGTCACACCAACAATTGCCTCCATTGCCACCTGCTTGATTAATGCCTCACTGTCTACGGGTTCGGTCCCCCCTGAGTGGAAAAGGGCTATGGTAAAAGCGCTGCTAAAAAAAACCAATCTGGATCCAGCCGACTTGGGTAACTATCGCCCAATTTCGCTCCTCCCTGGAATCAGCAAGATGGCGGAGAAATACGTTAACCACACGCTCTCCGTGTTCCTAGAATCCAATGATTTGCTCCACCCCTCCCAAACGGGCTTTCGCCCACGCCAAGGTACTGAAACCGCCTTACTAGCAGTGGTGGAAGAATCTAGAAAGATTCTTGACTCAGGAGGGTCATCAGCTATAATCCTCCTTGACTTGAGCGCGGCCTTCGACATGGTGAACCACCGTATCTTGGTTCACCGCCTCAGGAGTGACTGGCACAGCCCTACTATGGCTACAATCTTTCCTTGAAGAAAGATTCTTCCGGGTTTTTGAAGGCGATACCACCTCAAATCCTATTTCTTTACAGTGTGGAGTTCCTCAGGGTTCATCCTTGAGTCCCACTCTTTTTAATATCTATATGGCCCCGTTGGCGGATATTGTATCCCCCTTCGGGATTCATATAGTAACATACGCCGATGATACAGAGCTGGTTGTAGCACTGAATCATCCTGACCAGCCATCCAATAACCTTCACTCTTGCCTCGAGGAAGTTGCCAAGTGGATGAGTCTCTCTCACCTAAAACTTAATGGCGAAAAAACCGAGCTTATGAGTCTCGGCAACCCTCTAAGCTTTAAAGCAACCACTATGTGGCCGGCTAGTATGGGCCCGGTGCCGGCCTCAAAAACAGAGATAAAAAGTCTGGGAATTTGGCTAGACCAAGACCTTACTTTTAAAGTACAGGCTAGGAAGACGGTTGCCGCATGTTATGGCTTGCTCAGAATGACCCGCAAAGTCCTCCCCCTCCTACCTTTTCAAGCAAAAAAACTGCTGATCCAGGCATTCATTCTTTCAAGGATAGACTATGGCAATGCCCTCTACCTAGGGGCACCGAAATCAGTGGTCGCGAAACTGCAGGTTGTACAAAATTGTGCAGTGAGACTGCTGACAGGGACCCCCAATCGTTGCTCAGCAAGGCCCACGCTATGCTCCCTCCACTGGCTCCTGGTGCAAGAGAGAATTAACTTTAAGGCCCTCTGCGTTGCCCATAAGTCTTTGGAAGGGAGTGGACCTCCTATCAATAAAGCCATGATTCGCCCCTATAGGGCGAATAGAAAACTTCGCTCTGATGAGCTCCACCTAGCAGTGGTCCCTAGGATCAAGAAGGCCAGAAGTGGCAGCCGGCTTTTTTCATACAACGCCGCCAGACTTTGGAACACCCGTCCGCTGTATCTTCGTAGGGAACCCAACCACCTCACCTTCCGAAAACAGCTAAAAACCTGGCTCTTCCCCTAGGGTGTCTGTTCTTCTAGTTACGGTGTCAGCGCTGGGATGCTCCCGGGTAGCCATGCGCTATATAAAAGCCATTTCATTATAAAAGCCATTTCAAAGTAACCAGGGGCCCGGGATTCCATCTCCAGGCCCCAATCAGCAGAGGAGGAAGGGAGAGCGCCATCACCCCCAATAGCGGTGGTCTCACCCATGCTCCCCATGCCTGTGTCTGGAGGAAGCTGATGGCCACAGCATATCAAACACCCTGCCCACATGGAGCAGACATGAGAAAAGCACGCTGTCAGCTCCCACACCAGCAACAAGAAGCCTGGCTGGCCAGGACGCCAGCCAGGGCAGCCGGTGGACATGTAATGACAAGAAGAAAGAAGCAGCGTGGTGCAAGGCCATGCGGCAACAAAGAAAAGGGGCCTGAGCTGCTAATGCAAAATTCATGCTCCTGGAAGGGAGCGCCCTATAATGCCCTGTGGGGCCTTCCTATTTACTTATTTTTCTGTATTGTGGTGGCCCCAAAACAGGCAAAGGCACCACCAAAGATTTTGTGGGGGGCTGCAGGAGGTACAGCAGCCACCCTAGTGATTGCTAAAAGTGACCCTATATTTGGGGGGAGCCTAAAATTAATGACTCCCCATGATTTTCCTGTTCTTTCAAAGCAGCTTTTTCTCTACAGCTGGGAGTGCAGCGCCCTCTAGGCACTGTTTTTATTGCTTCATTTTATGTGGCCTGGAAGTGTATAATGAGATAGACACGTTATGTTATTTCTCAATGCTTCAATAACCCTTTATGCTTACAGTGATTATTGATCAATGTTGAAATGCTTTATTAACATTGATTATTGTACTTACACATGGATATCATTGATTATATGAAATGATGATCGTTTTAACTTGTAGATTATTTGTGTTTTAATGTGATGACTCTTGAAAAGCCAATAGGCCTGTTTTATGTAAAGTGATATCCCCTATGTTGTGATGTGCTCCCTGGTATAGGCAGAGGGTACTGTGATTTTTGAGGTCATGACTCTTTAGGGGGTCAAATGTAGTTTTATAATGTAAGCTAAAGCACTTCTTCCTGCCTTATGTTTATATTTGTGAATAAATGCATAGTATTGAATAGTGTGCATGTAATAAATGTACTTTTCTTTTTTCAAAGAAAAAACACTGACTGAACAATCAATTAATGAGTGTTATTATTGAGTGCTCGTAAATTGTGATTGCTAGCCCACACCATCTCCCCTGAGTAGGCCCGGCTTCTGGGGGTGTAGGAGGGGATTAGGGCTCTAGGGGATTCTCAAGCTATCCAAGTGTGGCCCATAGTAGTGGGTGGTCCTGTTCAGGGGATGGCTCCCAAGATAGAAGGTGTAGTGGCTGACTCTGAGGAGAACAGAGAGGGGGGTATGCCTCCCTAGATTCCTGGGATGGGTTAGTGGTGGGCCCTGAGATGTCAGGGTAGGGTGGGCAACTCCCTGCGAACCCTGAAGTTGTCATCCTAGGACTGTTTTTACCTGAGCTGATGGCTGTAGAAATGCCCAGCCGGATGTCAAAACAGGTAGGTCCTGTGGAGTCACACCCCAGGACTGATGGCGCAGGCCAGGTGGGTGGAGGATGGGCAGGCACATCTGGTAGGAATTGTCACTCTGAACTGTGAGTTGTGCCTTAGCAGGCTCCTCCCTAGGCGCACTGCTGGTGTCCTAGCCTTGGGGGGTGGCCCTGAGGGCCCCTTGAAGTCCTGGCTTCCCAGACATTGTTTTGACTGGTGGATACAGCCCCAGCATCGTGTGATTTTGCAGAAGCAGGTGCACCCACAGTAGCAGAACCAGATGGGACCCATGTTAAGGGAATGGACCCTGTGCTTCAGTCCGCAATTGGGGTACCCACTTCTGTCTGAATGTTTTCTCTGAGCTGTCCTATGAGCAGCTGATAAGGATTGTACCCGAAAGACTTCTGGTGCATGCACTTTAGGTGTACCATTAGAGCGGATGCCCAAAATGAAGGGGAGCTGAAGGAGGGTGCACCGCAGTGGTAGTACCAGCTGACCAAGTTGGCTCTAGCTTAAGGAAAGGGAGCTCTGTGCTTTAGAATGGATTGTGTTAGCCATTTCTGCTCGGAGGTTTACTCTGAGCTGACACATGCGCAGCTGACAAGGACTGTTCCCAACAGACTCCAGCTTGGTGCACTTCAAGTGTCCCAGTCTTAGGGTGTGGCCCTAAGACCCCTCAGAAGACTTGGATCACCAGGCAAGGACTCCCTGACTGGTCTTCGTGTTCACAGATTTTAGGCTGAGAAATGACCTTAGCTCAGAATGTCCAGTGGAAGGTCTCAGTGGTAGCGTACAACTGGCAAATGGTGTGTCTGGTCAGAACCCATGGCCACTTGTTACCACTGACTAGGTACGTGTACTCATGAGATAGCTATCCCTTCCCTAGACTCATCTGGCAGTGGTGTGGGATGCAACATGGGTTTCCGCCATTTGGATTGCACAGACTTTTTTAGTTTATTATCACCTGGTTTTGGACCTTTTACTGTGGGTGAGTCTCACTGCATGTGTCTCACCCACTGTAATCACAAGGTAAATGAACTGGTCATGTATACCACCAGTGTCCGCCTTTAAATTAGGGCCGCTGCAAAGCAGCTAGTGTAAGGGACACTTAACGGCTACATGTGAACACCTATGCACATATGTGTGCTGGCTGGACATGTGAAATTACCGTCGTGCGCACCCCAGTAACTGCGCATATGTAGCCTGGAGCACAGAAGACTCTGCAGGGTTGGATATTGACCTGGGGTAGACCTTATAATATTAGTGGGCACTCATAGGTAAAGTCAGTATGGTTTACTGTTTTGTCTTCAGTGACACTTTATTAGATACATAGGGGAAATCTGCCTTAGAGTGATACATTTGTAAACTAAGTTTTGTGCTCATTCTTTAGACTTTCTCCAAAAGAAATTGTTTTATATTTGAAAAGAATTAGGACACAAAACTTGTGTCAGGTAGTATTCTGACAGGTACCTTAGGATACCTTACCAGCACACGATAAACCAGCCATTCGCATTCTGTTGTTCCCATGCATTAGTGGTACATTTTTACTGTGACTGGCCTATTCACAGAATGGTGCATAGTTACAAAAAGTGGCATAATGGTGGAATTTCATGAATTTCATGTAACAAGTGTAACACAAAATTACGCGAATTACAATAGCGTAGCTTAAATCTTGCCCAGGCCTAGTCTACTTCTTGTATTGGTAATGTCCATTGTAGAAGGCGGGATAGCCATCTTCAGCGGATCACCTACTATATGATTTAACTATGTCATACTTTGTCACTGTGGTGCGTATCAGTGATGCGCACTCACTTTATTTTTCAATTTAAGAATAAAAAACTAGTGGTTTCACAGTGATACTCACATAACGTCCTCTTTTGTAAGTGAATAAGTTACTTTTATTTACATGAATAGTGACATGGTGATGCCCACACCATTTTAACCACATCTCTATTATTGCTTTAGTCCAAGTAGTATCATGGTTATGCACACACCTATTCATCTTTGCTTAAGTGATTAATTAATTTTTAATCACTAGACTCATATTTATTCTTCAGTAGAACTGCACAGTACAATGCACATCCCAAGTCTAGATTTTTGTTGGGGAGGAATTAGTTTTTTCTTACGAGTTAGACACATTATTTATGCTAGAGATCTTCTTTGCTGTTTCTTAGTAAATGTGCAATGTGTGAGTCCACCACCACCATTTTTACACGCGATCCTCCAATTAAATGGAAGGTTTCATTCAGAGCCTTTATGATGTATTTAGGAGCCATAGATGGGAATAGTTACTCCACAGACAAAAAATAAATTTCTGCTAATTTAGGTTTTGAAATGCCAAGCTTTTTTTACATTTGCTGCCTTACATTCCCTCAAAGGGTCATGATAACATTGTTAAATATCATCAAAAGTTTAGAATTACAATTTGATGTACAATGCAGTGTGGTGAAAATGTGGCATACATATTTTATTACACAGCAATGTCAAGAGTAGTTAATAGAGAATTATGTTGCAGCATTATGCATTCGTGCAGCAGACTGAATTTGATAATTTAACAATCCAATTTATAAGGAACTAAATTGTAGTTGGATTTTGTGACAAGCATTTACAACAAATGCTGTGAAACATCCAACCATATAGGAAACCATAGACACTCTCTAAAGTATAGAGATGCCACAATCATAGTTGAAAGAATTAGAAAAGAAAGATTACCAAAAATCCTGTGGTTTGACTTTAAGTCATAATAGACAAATCAAAAAAAGGAGGAAGTGAAAGGAACTATTCCTTATGGAGGTAAGGATTTTTTCAAACAAAAGGATATATGTTTCATTTGTTTTTATTTGCCCCATAGAGGATTGGTTCAACAAAGTTCTTTAAAAGGTGTTACATCTAGAAATTGCAGTAAAGCAGGGGATTTTGCAAGAGTTTGTCAGAATGGGAAAAAAAGGATTGCTTCTGTAATTTCTGTGGAAGAGGCATTTTAAAATGGTCAAGATGTTACATTAAAAAACACACTAGGGATCTAGGGGAGAGGCCCTGAATCGGAGAACGTACTACTCCCTATCTAACTATGTAACTCACTGCAAGTACGTCTCAAGGAAAATAGAGTCAAGGGAAAGGACTGTTCACAAATTTGTCACAGTCCCGGTGTCAGACTGAATATTCCCACCATCAACGAGGGAAGACCTCTTTTAGGACAAGAACACTCACTTACCCGGAGGTGACATGCTTCATTATTGGGTTCCATCCTCACACCAAGGCTGCAAGGTCATTGGTGTTCAGCTACAACTCTCATGACTTGGAGGAGGAGCTGAGGTGCTTTCATGGGAGGAACCAGAGAAAAGGGTGGTGAGGGGCAGAGTGCAATAAGGAAAGTGTTGTAGGATAAAACTATATACAGGAGGCCAAATTATATTTATTCTGTGGTCTCCTGGGACAGGATTAAAAAGAGAGAGGACTAGGGGTTACCAGCAAATATACCTCTACAGTGCTACTGTAGGGGTATATTTGCTGGTAACCCCTAGTCCTCTCTCTTTTTAATCCTGTCCCAGGAGAGCACCGCATGTATACAGTTTTATCCTACAACCCTTTCCTTATTGCACTATGCCCCTCACCACTCTTTTCTCTGGCAGACGGGTTACTCCATCACAACGGTGACGGATATGCCGTCCGCTGAAATATAAATCCCATAGGATATGATGGGATTTATATTTCTGTAGACGGGATATCCGTTACCTTTGTGACGGAGAAACTCGTCCGCTGAGATCTACATCAGGCCCTTAGTTTAAATTCAATCCTGACTTTGCAACCAAGTCAGAGAATATGAAAGATTTGCCTAAAAAGAGAAAACAGATTGAATGGAATGAAGCATGAGATGGAGAGTTTAAATATTTTAAACATGAAATTGTGTCAGGGAGGGTAGTGGGAGGTTTTGATGTTGGATCATGCTCAGCAAGAAAGTATGAGAATGGGCTGTATTCCATCAGAAACCTATGAAGAGGAGAACACTGTTGATTTTGCCTCATTCATGTTGCGTCCTCCTGACGAACGACAGTATTCTGTCATTGAAAGAGAATTATTAGCATGCTGTTGGGTAGTAAAAAATGCAATGCTAAATTTGGAGCAGAAGATTCCCCTTGGTCACTGATCACAAACCTCCATTAGTTCTTCTTAATGGTGATACTATCAAAAATCAAACACTGAGGGCCCGATTCTGATGCGGGTTGGAAAAGCTTCCCGACCGAGGGCCTGATTCTGATGCGGTTAGGAAGGCCTCCTAACGGCATTTGCTCCTTCCAAATCAGATCGGGAACGTGTCTTCCCGACCGAGGGCCCAATTCTGATGCGGTTAGGAACAAATGTTCCCATTGAAGTCAACGGGAGTTCAACCAAATCGTATCTGGAAGCATCCGGATGCATCCTACTCCGCCGGTCGGACTTTCCCGATCCGAGTGGGTCGGACACCATTTCCCAACCGATTCGGTCGGGAAGCTTTTCCAACCCGCATCAGAATCGGCCCCCTAGTATTGCCAGGTTTAGCTCAAAATTGCTAAATTATAGTTTTTAGGTGGAACACAAAGCATGTGGAAAAAACTTTAGGGCTGATTTTCTTTTGAGAGAGCCTGTAGAAAGGGGAAGATAATTGGAAGAATAGGAGTATGTGATTGGATCTAGTGAATTCCTGAAGAATTGTGGTTTGCTGCTGTGGAAGAAGATGGGGACTTGACTCAGGTGAGATGTTGGCCACGTGAGAAGGGGCTTCCTGGTGTTGTTCAGCCTTTTGCCAAGGTTTCAAACATGCTGTCCATTGAGCGAAGTTTGTTTATGCACGGAGGTTAGACAAATAATATTGAGTCAGATATTGAAGGACAACTCGTCAGTCTTTTTCAAAGAGGAGGATATGTCCAGAGGTTTTGTGGCCAAGAATGGACACAGAAATTAAGGAAATAGTCTGAAACTGTGTCTTATGTGCTATATAGTAATAAGCAATTGAAACCTGTCACTCCTCCTCTTCAGTTAATACTGTTACATAATGTGCCATGGGAGAGGTTGGCTGTAGATTTTATTGGTCCTTTTCACTGTTTAGATGCAAAACCCAGGTACTACATTGTGTTTGCTGACAATTACAGAAAATGGTGGGAAGTAGAATTTGCAGAAGAACCGAACACAAGATCGACCTTAGGTTCTTACTGAAGCTGTTTGTTAGATTTCCCAAAGACATAGTTTCAGATAATGGTGTCCATATTGTCTCTAGGTAGATGGCTGAATTCCTGGGGGAGCCCAGCATATAGTGCCATAGAATCTCACTTCATCACAACCTAATGGATTAATTGAATGGGTTAACAGGATTTTGGTGGCGAGTGTACAGTGAGCCAGGCCGTGTAAAGCTGATGTTGGCAAAGCTGTGGAAAGAATGTTGTTGCCGTAAAGGAACAGCCCCCATTCGGTCACTAGAGTGAGTAGTCCATTTGAGTCTTTGAGAAGAGGGGTGCGCGCTTTAAAAATGTATCCAGCATGGCTCAGGAAATGGAATCATCGCAAAGCTGGGAAATTAAAGAAGTGATGCATGTTTGAGAGTGGGAAAGTATTTTGACTGGAGAATGGCAGAGAAGAAAAAAGGATGATTAAAGCAAAGTAGGTGAATAGGCTTGTGTGAAACATCCTGAATGGCATTATGAATCACAGCAGATGCAGGGAACATGCTGTTGTGAAGGAGTTCAAGGGGAATGCCTGGGAATGAATGGTGGAATTTGGCATGGGTTGCAAATGTTCAGAGTTGTTGTTACAGTAACAAGAAAACAAATAATTGGTCCAGGGTCTCAGTTTGGGTCAATTATGAAGAGGGAAACTATTTGCACAGATAGAGGGCCTGATTCACAAAGGTAGTTAACACGTTTCGCTATTCACAAACTCTGAGTGTAAGATACTACCATAAAAAACAGTAGTAATTCCAGCACTACACTTGGCCAATCTTTGGTACCTCAACACTCGCCTATAGAAAATAAAGAAGGAAGGAAATTAAAATACCTCCCTCGGAAATAACGCTAAACGAATAATTACATTATTTAAACTATTTAAAATTATAAGTGAATACAAATTAAATTTAAAAATATGAAAATAGTACATATACATTATTTAATTACAAAAATATTTGATCACTTATTTTGAATATAAAAAATAACGTAACAACACATTTTGTTTTAAAAATGAATTAATTAATATTAATTCTATACATCACTTTTAAATATTATTAATACACATTAAAAAAGTATTTTTATTTTAATTGGGAATTAGTTTTTTTATTTTAACTATAGAAAAATAATTTTAATTTATTTCAATATATTTCCATTATTTAAAGGGTTCATTTCAAATTAACTTAAAAGTGCTGCAGTATTTTTTAATTTTGTTCTACATTTAAAGTAAATGTATAAAATGAATTTACATTAATTTTTAACATAAATATATTTTAAATGTTTATTTTCGAGTTAAGCTTTTTACATTTTCTCTAAACTTATGAAAGATGTATTTATATTAAAAATATTTTGTATGTTAAATATTAATGCAAATTCATTCTATATATTTATGCTAAATATAGAACAATTGTTGTTTTACAGCACAACTAAATTAATTTTGAAATAAAGAAATGTAATTATTATGTGTATTAATAATTATTAAAGAGGATGTATATAATTAATTAAAATTAAATGAATTTATTTTAAATAACATGTAGTTACATTATTTTTCACAATACAAATATTGATTAAAATATTTTATCTCTAAATAATAAATATGTACTCTTTTTGTATATCTTTTACGTTAATTAAGTTTATTTCTATTTTTTACTATTTACTATTTCAAATGATTCCTATAGGTTTTATTTTAAGTCCCTAATGACATTATTTTCTACGTGAGGGTGTTGCAGTACCAGTGGTTTGCCATTTGAAATGCTGGGCTTACAATTGTTTTTTAGTAGTAGCTTACACCCGGAGTTTGTGAATACTGAAAAGTAGTAAATTTACTCAAAAGTATGTAACTTTTGTTAATAAGGTCCTAAATCTTTAAGGTTTATGATGTTTATTATCCTTCATATACATTGTGTTATAGTTGCTTGCTTATTATTTCCAGGCCCTATATTTTTTTTTGTCTTACATGTGGGACAGTTGTTATGGTATCTTGTTTGATTTGACCATGTCTTATTTTTCCATCACCTTTTTTTACTAATGTGTTATTTAGAGAGCATTGTTTATTTTATTTGTTTGGTTAAGAGGGAAAATATGTATTGCATTCTGTTTTTCACATTTAATAATCTTATGTACAATGTAAGACTTTTTCAGTGCTCTTTCTGTAATGTTTGTGTTTCAATTGCTTGGGGATTCTGTGTTAGTACTTCTCTGGTGTTGGGGTGGGAGCACACAAATAAACTTGCCTCCTATTTGAATTACATTAGAAATCCCATTGACATCATTTTATTGACTTTTACAGAAAGGTTGGTGGCCAGTGCGCCAAGCTATAATTGTCCGTGTTTAAAAAGAACAAGGAAACCCAATATGATTGAGTCCCGTAACCCTCTTTCGGATTGCCTGTTTTGAAGATGCTCTTGTACTTCAGCGCTTCGTGTTATCAGGTTCACCAAAACCGCCGCTTCTGGCATTTAACCGCGGATGTGGTTCATCACCTTCCAGCCTTTACCCATACTGGGTTCCGGTTTTCGCATACGGTCGAGCAAGGTCTATCGCAGATCTCCACAAGCAGTGTAACATCGGACGAGGTACACAACCCTTCCAGTTTATTCTCCACTGGAAACCGGCATCTTTTCACTCAGGCATGTAAATACTATGTCCTGATGATGAGCCCAATATTGTCTAAAAGGGATCAAAACGTCGTTGACCACATGTACACCGTAAACGCTTTCTCATTTTGTTTTACCCATGTGTAACGGTGTCTCACCATAACTTTGCTTGTGCTAATTGAATGTATAATATGCAAGCAAGTCGCTCTGCCTGAGCCTTCCTGTTTGTTTTTCTGTTTTATGTATATACTGTATGTACACCTAGTAGGACGTAGGCTTGTGTTCCACTTTATAGTTTCTTGTGTCCATTTTACGAATTAAAAGCATTTCTGTCCGGCCGGACAGCTTCCAATATAGTACTGATTCTGGTTCTATATTTATTCTTTAAAGATTCATTGCCCTTGTTTAGGGACCACTGTGTTTAAAGCTATAATTGTACTGCACGCAGATTTTTCATTCTCAGAAGACATACATCGAAGTGTAGGTTTCTCCTCAGACAAAAATTATTTTACCTGATATGCTGGGGTTATTTTTTTTATTTTTCAGTCAAGGACTAATGTAGGGACATGCTGGATCTGGACTGGTAAAAAAACAGACTGCAATGCCATTGAAAGGGGCCTTCTAAATAGGATGCCCCTTTCTAATTCCATTTTCAGCAGTAGCGACCCCACATACGTTTTGCCAACTGCTGAGCTAGTTGCCCGATCCACCAGAAGGGAAACCACCATCTCTCTCACTCTAAATGAGGCTTGGGATGAAAGAGTTGGTTGGATGAGACAACCACCAATTTAGGATGGCTGTCCCTTTACTTGCCACCTTTAGATAAGGCCCTTAATCTTGCAAACCCCCTACTGTTACTTTGCTGCCTCTGTTTTTACTGGTTGTGTGGTCCAAAAGGCACACTTGAGCAAAGGCTATGGTACTTTTCTGAGATGTCTGCCCTTCTACTACCAGTTTCACTCTAGAGGGGATCACTGTTACATTTCTCTCTTTTCAGTCAATAATTAGCATATAATACATGGGATTCTGAAATCTGTGTATACAAAGAAAAGACATCAGAATTTGACTATTATAAGTTATTACTGTCGCGTTCTGACGTCACAATGCCTGCTGCCAGAGCCAGCAGCCGAGGTGAAAGGCAGGTCAGGCCATGGAGCATAATTGGAGCAGCAGTTTAAAGCAACAAAAACAGGAACTTTGCTTTTCTTTCTTCTGCTCTGTTTTAATAGCTTAAAGTGACAACGTTTATTTTTTTGTACCCCTTAGATGGGGGAAAGCCAGAATCTTTTTGCATCTTTCTACACATTCCAAGCTACTGCAGCTTTTTTTCTAAACTGACTTGTACTGAACTGTTTCTAATATCTGTTTGCAACATATATCCAACAGGTTTTTGATGTGTTTAATTTTGCACTAGAGATTTTGTTTTTATTCTTCATGTTTGCAAACATGCTTGTTCCTTCATATTAAAGAGCTACACACCAAGGTTCAATTGATTTGTGGGAAAGGTGATGGTGTAACCATGTATTATATGGGATAAGGTACTCCCTGGCATACACGATAAGGCTATTGCAAGTCACCTTGGAGTTCCTTAACCTTATAAAGGAACTCAGCCTTCGGCTTCGTTCCTCTATATGGTTATGGAACTTCTCGATGACTTGCAATATCCTTATACTGTACGGCAGGGGATAATTTATCCCTTATATAATACTAAGGATACTGAAAAATCATTATACTGAGAACAGCTTTATCTCCTTCTTACAGGCGTGTTCTAACGTCAGAATGTGCCCGTAATAAGGAAAAACACAGAAGACGCTTGTAATAAGTTATAATCGGCGACTTCTGACGTCAGACTTCATACAGGTGCAGGGCGCCATCTTACCTTTTTCCACTGTCAGAATAAAAAAATAGCAGGGTATGAAAACAGACATCCGTTGCAGCTAAACAAAACATACGTCAAGGTTAATTGCAGAGAGAGACCGAGAATTATCTCCAATATGAAACAGCCCTTCCCTGCTGTGCCAATGACCATAAACAAGGCGTATAAAACCCTCGTTTACGACAGGTGCTGCACGGCTTATGCAGCAACAATACCTCAGCTCTTTTCAGCACTTAAGGAAAGAAATACAGGGGCATATTATCTAAAAAGTGCGCTAAACATCGCAAAGCGTGTTTAGCGAGCACTTTTTTATCGCCGGCTATCGTCGGAATAATTTGCCATGCTAACGCTGTATTAGCGACATTTAGCGCTATGGCGATAATTATTCCAGCCATAGCGGTGTTTTCCATGAAACATCGCTGGTTTTCCAGCGATGTTTCATGGAAAGCGGCGATAACTCTTGCTGATACGACCCTGTGGTCGTATCAGCATAATCCACCCCCCATGTTAGATATGGCTAACACCTGCTAATTGCAGGTGTTAAATAAATGGCGATGACCCGGGTTAGCGCGACTTTTCACGTCGCTAACTGGGGCCATGGCCACCTTGCTAATAGGCGATAGGCCTGTTAGCGGGTGTTTCCCAGGTTTGTTCGTCGGGAACGCCCACTTTGCTTGTCATTAGCGATAAATATCGCTGACATGCAAAGCGGTAAAAACACGGGCGCTAATGCCCGAAAACTGTCTCTAACTGCTGTTAGAGACAGTTTGCTGATAGGGCGATAAGAATATCGCCGCTTTAGCGGCAAAAAGTGCCGCTTAAGCGGCGATAGTGCCCTTGCTAATATGCCCCTACAGATTTCTGTTTTTGTTCCAGCCCACAACGCTATTTTCTTCCCCACTACATTATAGGGGCTGTGCTACTGGTTGAAAGACCCACTTCAACCAACCAGTGCATTAAAGTATGAAATATTCATGTTTTCACATCAGTCTTTCTCATTGTTATCTATGGTGCTCGATAAAGAAGGAACTTGTTTGAAACATATTGCAAGGAATTTAATGAAGCAGCATCAATTTTATTCAATACGTATCAAATTCCATGAATGCTACTTTCAAGGGTGCTGCATTGTGAGCAGATGTAAAAGGTGATACCTTTAGCAGGTATGTTTTTTAACTGAAAGATACTATTAGCCAACGCAGTTGTTTGTGAAAGCAAAAGGATGGCAGTATTTTTCCATATTGAAACTTTGCTGGTTTGTTTCCAGGAAGACATTTAAACAGAAGACACTGGGAAGCTTCTGAATATTAAACCAAGGCCTTTATCCTTTTTATTTATCTTGTGCTATAATAAATGAAAACAATGAAAGCGCTATGCAGCTCGGTGCCTCTGTACTTTTATGTTGTATGTTAGACCTGACATCCTTGGCTTGGTATCAATCTTAATAAAAATACCAAAAGTATCCTTAATATTATATGGGATAAAGCACCCCCAGCTGTACATTATAAGGATATTGCGGCTTTGTTCCTCTATATGTCATAGAATTCCTCGTTGACTTACAATATCCAATAACCTATACTAAGGGGCTAGTTACGATGTCGGGAGGACTTGAGTCCGCCAGACACCGTCTCGGTCCTGGGACCGACCGACCTCTGGTTGGAGGCCCTGACCGACTAATTAGGATGCGACCAAACACTGTTCCGTCGCATTCCTACATTTCCCTATGGGAGCATGCACAAGAGGACTGCCCCGTGTCTTTTATCTTCCAGTACCATCTTTGTGGGCCTTCTTAGTGGGGCCATGAAACAAATCCAGTTCAGTCTAACATCCTGACGCGCCCAATTGTTAAGCACCTTGTGTTCTACAACCGCACTAGGACCAACTAGCCTGCACCTTGCACTTTTTTTCCCTTTTCCCAGAACCCTGAATTAAACTCTATAGCACAAAACTCTTAATACTATATGAACTAATTTTCCATGCTTTTATTGTTAAATTGTAAACACAGTTTACAGGGTGTTGTGCTCTTTTTAGAAAAATTATTGATTGCATTTTACATCTTCTAATAAGCTTTTATCAATAATTGCTGGTTATTGTATTTACGTGTAATTGCATCGCACGGTTTCACATATGTAATGATTTTAATTAATCGAACAGGAATAAACATTGAGTGACTTACAATATCCTTATAATGTACAGTAGGAGGTATTTTATCCCATATATATTTTGCCTGCAACTAGGCATTCCTGTGGCATACACATTAAAGTCGCATCTGAATATTAGGTTAGTCATCCTGTGCTTTTCCAGACAGGCAGTGACAGATGAATATGGCTGTATGAATATGCATTTGCAACTGGCAGTCTCGGTTGTGCCAGCAAAATAATGATTTTTTCTTAAAGTCTGCCAAAAGAGCGCAGGCATAATGTGACAATTCAGTTTTAACAGATCAAAGTTAAAGTCCCTCATCTAAGAACATGCTTTTCCAATCTGCTTTTATACTTGAGTGAGTTTCACTATGTAGCTTATGCATGATACAACACGTACATTTAACGAGATATGTATTTCATTCCTCTGTGTAATTTAGGTTTTTGCTTCAGACTACATGCATTTCAATGCATTCACTTTAACGTAAGTAATATATGCACATTCTTCTATGAGGAAAATGTGTTTTGGATTTCACTTATATATCCCAAAACATATCAATGAAGGTTTACTTTCACAGATATTAGGCAATCCCTTGTGATGTTCACAACTATTCATCTTGCACATAAATTAGCGTTTGGTGCAGCAACAAAATTGTATGCTTGATGTATCATTGTTTTTAGGTCGAGCCTGGGCAGCGCATGCGCTGCTCTGCGAGTCATGCTGTATTCAGGTAGGGACGTGAAGCTCCGCCCACACTCCGCCCATATGTTTCATTGGCTTGTGTCATTCTCCACTGTAAACTGTGGCTGTTCATTGGTCAATAGGCTTAATAGTCCCTCCTTAGTACCGCCTTGTCTCATTTTGTAACCTCCCATGGAGACACCCCCTGTTACATGTGTTGTTACTCTGTAGGCTTTAATTACAGCCTCCGAGCACTATTTTCTCAAAAAGCTCTCTCCTAACGCTTTTTAAAATTTTATAGCACGAGCGCATTTGCAATGCAATAGGTCTCGCATTTGCGAGAGTTTAAGGTATTGGCATTGTAAATGACAATACCTTATATTTATCTGTTTTAAAAACAACACATTAATAAAAGGCATTGTCATTTACAATGCGAATAGCTCAAACTCTCCGAAATGCGAGACCGATTGCATTGCAAATGCTTGTTTCTTTTTGTGATACGCATGGAAGAAAAAGCGTACACCTTCCTGCGTTATTTTTACAGCCAGTTTCCACCATGTAATACAATATTACACAGGAAATAGTATTGGCCTCTGTATAGAGTCACTGGGCCAGATGTACTAAGAATGCAATGTAAAGAAAGGGTCGTAATTTGTGCGCCAACCTTTACCCAATTAATTTGTATTTTGCAAACCGACTAGTGTACTAATAGGTCGGTTACAAATTACTGCATTGTAGTGGGTCGCAATTCGGCCTACCTCATTATTATTTAAACATTCCTATGGACCCCTGCCTACTCCTAAAAATGTTTTTTATACATTCACAACGGGATCACTTCTTCTTTTTGAATTGGTTAACACCTCTTTTGAGGTGTCAGTAAAATGTTAATATTTTGTGACTGGATTTTGGTTGCAAAGCATTCAGACGTAGAGCAAGATATCAGTATTTGGAACAAACACCCTAAGCGCACTCCTTGCACATACTGATTCGGTATGGTTTCCTAAACTCATTTAATGATTTGTAAAATCTTTTCTGAATCGTTCAATGGGCTTAGTACATTTGAAAAAGGGTTTTTGCCTTTGCACTCTCTCATGATTTAGTGAATGCTAAAACCCTTTGTGTCTCTGGCCCACTAACTTTTCTGGGTGGTGTTTGACCTCTGAGGAGGGTCATTGACCTTTCTCCAGGTGCTCGACCTTTGAGGACGGTCATTGTATTTACCTTTTAGTAGTACTAGAGTAAATTGTTGTCCAACCCAGGCCCTCAGGTCCTCCGGGAGTAATGAGCATAGGTCGGCTAGAGCGGTCAACCTCGAAGCTGGGGAACCGGGTTCGAGTCTCGGCAGGGACGCTCAACATCCTGTGATTCTGGGCAAATCACTTAATCTTCACGTGCCTAACAAAATGAATGTGACCATCTGTAATGCAACTGGTGCTCATGTAAAGCTCTCTGATGCCTTCGGGTCAAGTTTGCGCTACATAAAACTAAAAAAATAAAAAAAATAACCTGGTCCTCCCATGGATCATTTGCAGAGTACATTGCACTTTACATTTCACCTCTCACAAATCAGAACAGAGGATGTACCCAAAGCACTACTTTTTACTCTTGTCTGTGGGTCATCTCTTCATTTCAGGCAGTTACTGCACAAGGTGCCAAAGTACAAGTTCAATGCAAAGCTATTGATATTTAAAGTAATAATCCTATGAACACATGTCCAGACCTCTTGACTTTGAAGGTACCCGGAGCCTGAATGGGCCTTTTTCTTGTTAATATAGGAGTGAGCCCCATTCATACTCCTGGTTGTAGCAGTTAAAAAGGTGTTCATGTTTGCTGCGACTTTTAATGGTAGGATGTGAAAGCGAAGGCTACAAAAACATGCTTTGCAAAAAATAAATAACAGACTGCAATACATAGGCCCTAACTATGAGCACGCAGGGAAGTTGTTTGATATTTATTACACCTGGTAAAATCTAATACACTGGTGTTCAGAATTTACCGGGGGCAATAAATTGCACCTATTACAAATGTACCCATTTTAAATGAGGAATTACTTTCAGAATTTGGTGCAGAGTGCATAATTTGCTGCTTTCTGCACCGAGATCTAGATGTATGGATAATTACTGGGCATTTACCTCCATTAAATTTCGACAGCTTTAACATGCCAACATTTGGATGGGGAAAATTGCGGGTGATACGGTAATTACAGCAAAACTGGTGATTACAATCCCAGCACAAACAAGTGTTGGCTCAGCTATCATGAAATTCGTGCCACTCATAATCAGGGCGTAGACTGTTAAAATATCAACCTTACATAAATATTTTCCTACAAAAATTGCAATCTGCTACTTTTCAAAGTGTCTCCAAATAAGCAAAAAATAGGATTTAGAAAAAGTAATTTGTGGCTGTGGCATTTAAATTCAGGTCCTTGTTGAGAGAAATTTATATGAGGTAAACATTTTTGCAGACTGTATTTTGGAGCCTAATTGTTTGCGAATTATGGGACTCATTAAGATGGCAGTCGGACGAGCGTCCAACTGCCAACGCAGCAGGCAGGGACCGTCTGACAATGAGTTGGCGGTCCCGCCCGCCCTCTTATGATACGACCGCTGTGCAGGCGGTCGAAAAATGCTGTTTTCTAGTGCGGCTTGTGGTGCGGCCCAGGAAAAGGGCTGAAGCACAAGTCACACTAGAAAAAAACATTTTGTGCACATCCATGCACCGTATGCCAGGCACCACACAGTGCATGGATGGGGGGGGCACTATATGTGCCCCCCAGGCCACTAAGCTGTGGCCCAGGGCCATGCTTGGGCCCCAAAGTCCCTTTCCTTCTGCCTTTTCATGGCAGTCGGAAAACCATGAACAGGCAGTCGGAAAGGGATATCCTAATCCCTATGGTGGTGCCTGCACAAGCACTGCCTGGATAGTAGGGTTAGGAATCGACCGCCGTCCCAACAGGATCTTTAATCCTGTCGGAGGCGACGGTCTTTCCCCCCGGCATTATCGCTCCGACCGCCTGCATTGTAATGCGGCGGTCGGACCGATGCCCAGGATGTCTGCGGACTGCCACCGACGGCCTGTCGGTGTTGTTCCGCCCCACATCATAATGAGGGCCTATGTGTTTGCAGTCTATGCTTTTAGATGGAATTTATTATATTTAAAAGCAATCTGTATTTTTCTTAAATAGCAGATTAAAATTGTTTACTTTTTACTGATAGTAAATAAAACATGTTGCTTGTATTTTGTTAAGAGTTAATAGTTTGTTATGTTAAGAAAGAGGGATGAGAAACAGATTTGAATGAAATGGGTTTCTTGTATGAGAAGATTTAGCAGCACCCTAATTCCTGCTACTCTAGGCAAATTTCTGAATGGGCCCAATTATTGGGCCAGGTTTGCGTGGCCATACATGCGCTACTGGAGTCATTGGAAGACTATTGCTGCACAGCCACTGGATGTTAAAAACATCAAAAGGTCCATTGAGCAACAGCATTATCACCTGATTTATACAGGTCTGAGTTATGGGAAAGAGGCCGTTCTAAGTGGTCACAAAGTACATAGAGGTACTTTTTAAGGAATGTGGTGTGGGTAGGCAGAGGGGCCCTGCTTATTGCTCTAAAATTCAAGCTTTTTGGGTCAGATGTTGGGCACACTCTCCAGCTTTTCTGAATAGAGAAGTATTTAACAACTTAAGGAAGGTGGAAAAGGGGGGTATGTGTGGCTGGGTGGGGCCAGTTAAGGCAGAGCTGACAGAGTTTGGTTTAGTTTGTGGAGCTCCACGGAGCTCTCTGCGAAGAAAGATGTCACAATATCGACAGGAAGAAAGGAGATGTCTAAATGATAGGGTGGACAAGTCAGAAGGCTATAGTCAGGGCCACTGGAATTATGCAGAAGTGGAGGACTAAATTATCCAACAGGGTTGATTAAATTAGGCGACAAGAAAAGGCAAATTGTGTGGTGTAATGCAACAAAGTCTGGGCAAAGATTTCCCCTCATTGGTACTAGTTTAACAACAGCATTAAGCATTTGAAAGATGACCGTCAATGTTTTCCAAAGCTCTTCCACTGCACTGTAACACGTCACCATGTTTTTAGTAACTTTTGATCCATTTGACCTAGAAAAAAATGTTTTTGTTAAAATCTGCGCACTATGCAGCAGATGATGGATTGTGTGGCAAATACGTAATTATGTGGAAAGATCTGTGGCAACAGAATTGCATAATTCCAGTGGCCCTGGTTATAGTACACCTGGAGGCCAAATCTCTGTAGGATTTGAGAACTAACTTGCCAAAATTGCTTGGTCAAGGTCGGACACAGTATATACAGTTTAAGCTGGACGAGATGGCAGAACCCTTAGTGGTGGACAGGTGGTGACACTGCCAAAGACAAGATTGCTTCTTTTGGGGCGGTAGTGAGACCCTAAAATCCCCCGCACACTTTTTCGTTTTTTGATCGCTATATAATAGGCTGAGGCGGTGCTGCTCAGATGGCTGCTTATGGAATTAGGATGATAAGAAAGGGTATGTGAACCTGATGACAGACACTAGCAATGTGATCCTAGTTAAGGATGTGACCTATGCATGAGTAGACCCAGGCATCTAACAAGGCAGGTAATGCAGACTGTTTCCTACCCCATGTGTATAATATATGTTCCTTACACCCAGGGCCACTGGAAGTATGCGGCAGGGGAGTGGCAAATTATGCGGCAGGGTTGAGTAAATTATGCAGCAAGAACAGGCAAATTATGCAACGTAATGTGGCACATTTTGTGATAGTATTACTTTATTATCTGGACACTTTTACATTTGCTAACACTTCCTGCCCATTGGTTTCAGCTCATTATTACCAGTTTAACACCAAAATATAGCCATGAGCAACAGAAAGGTGACCAGTGGACCTTTTCAAAGGGCCTTCCATTACGCAACACACGTGTTGCTGCGTTTTTGGTAACTTTTAACTGTTTGAACTAGAAGCAATATTTTTTTGTTAAAATCGGCAGAATATGCAGCAGATTATGAATTATGTGGCAAATGCAGCACATCTGTAAATATGCGAAAAACTCCGTGGCGACACAATCGCATAATTCCAGTGACCCTGCTTACACCTACGTTTTTTTGACAGTGCCTTAAACTGTGCTGCATTGTTTAACATCTAAATGATTCTTACGTGTTTCGACAATGATTTTAAGTCTGTATATTTATTAGGAATTTTGTAGTGATTGAGGAAGCAAAGTTCCTAATAAACAGGTTGTTTTTTTGCCATGGACTTGCACCGAGGCAACTAGGAATTTCCTCCTTTCCATGAAGGCCACGAGGAAAAGAACTCTTCTCAGTAAATGGTCCTTTGGAAGATTTGGGCTAGAACGTTGGTGTTACAGAGGCTTTTAAACCCTTCTGTGATCCCATACGATGTTGACACTATCAAAAGTGGGGATAGTTGCAAATCAAGAAGGTTTAGATCCACTTTTCATTCTAACGCTGTTTTGTTTCATCCACCGGCTCTTTAAAAATGTGGCTGACAATAAATGAAGGGTGACACAAACTGTTAAACATTATCATTATGGTTGTATACCTAATCACCCCAAAAAATACAATTACTTATGAAACTCCATTGTAACCATCAGAGGCCGCCAGGATACAGTGAAGACATAAGACATTCTGCATGCACGCATTGTATTCAAAATTCATGCAAAGATGTTTGTGTTGAAATGGACCAGTTCCTAATCATCATTCGGCTCTGAATACACGTAAATGTTTCTTACTTATTGCGAGTTATTTTTACTTACTCTTTGCTTTTGTTGTTCAGGATGTCATGCATTGTCACTTGGCTGCTGACGGTGGAGAGTCTATCAGAGTCCATCAAAAACCTGGTGCTGGAGTGCGAAGAGCGTGTTGATATCCGAAACATGTCGAAAAAATTATTCATCGCCTGCCCGGATGAACACGCAACCAAATAGAATATGTGTTGCCGCAGACGCTGGTCCCCCAAATGCAGGAGAAGCTGCAGGCAACAGCTGGATAATGGTGCTGTTAATACGTGGCGATGGCCACTCCGGAAAGGCTTACTGGTTTCCTGATGCTGTCAGGGCTCGCCCTCAGTTTATCATTAGCAGGAAGTCACTTGTTCAGTAAAGTACTCAAAACAACGACATGCTAAATAGAAACGATCACCAGCTTATTTATATTAAACAAGCACTTAAGGCAGGCCGCTAGGAGTGTCACGCCAAGTGCAGACAGAGCATGGTACAGAGGCGAGCCCTGCCTCACCTGGGAGGGTCATTTCTGTTTGCAGCAAACAGGTGAATCAGGTGCAGAGTTTCACACACAACTACATCACATTGAGTCTGAGTCACAGAGAGTTGGCTCTGAGTAGGTATGGTTAACTATTGTAGTACTCCTGAATTCCAGGAGTAAGACAGGGGTATTACGTTTGGAATACTAGAGCAAGCCTGGAGTAATGGAAGAGTGCGTCCAAGCAAGATCTTTGTGAACCAGGTCCCAGGAGTAAGCCAGTCATCCTACAGGAGTACCCCGGTCTTACTACTGAATTTGAAGGGTAAGTTTGGAGTATGTCGCACCAACTCGTATCCAAATATTTAAGAATCGCGCCCTTTGTGAAATGGGCCAATAGTGCATTTAGTATATGATAAGCAAGCCATAGCTAAGCCCCAGAGTTGGGAATATTCAGACCCAGGGCCTGAGTCACAAGGATTTTGCTATGAGTAAGGGTGACTTACTCTAGTAGTACTCCTGGCTTACTCCTGAGTAAATCACAGCAAAATCTTCGTGAATCAGGCCCCTGAATTCTAGGGGGCCAATTCACAATGACTGGTGTGAGTCAGTATGACTTACTCTTACTATACTCTTTGCTAACTCATGAATTTGAGGAAAAATCCAGAAGCACTCCTGACTTACTGTGGCTGTTTCTTTAAATGCAGACGCTCTGCAAGAATAAGCCACAGCAAAATCTTTATCAATAAATCCTTAAGATCAAACTGGAGTGCTCCTGCTTACCCATAGAATTCAAGAATGTAAGATATCTGTCTTTTCTGCATGGTCATCCCAAATTTTTTGCATCTTTCTGGACCCTGTATTTTTGCTGGTTTTAGAACTTTGTGCACCTCACCCCTGCTAACAAGTAGTAAAATGTCTCTGCTCCCCCTTTTAACATGGTTGAATTGGCATATTCCTAATTGGCATAATTAACTTGCCAATAAGTCCCTGGTATATGGTAGAACCCAGGGCCTGGAAGTTAAATGCCACCAGTGGACTGCAGCACCTAATGTACCATCAGCTACAGTGACAGTGCAAACATAGCTTCAGGTCTACCCTGTGTAGTTTGGCTGTAGCAGTGTAAAAACTGCAACTCGACCTGTCAAAATAAACCCTTTTGACAAGTCAAACCTCCCCTTTTAAATATTAATAAGGCAACACTATGTAGGCCTTGTAGCCCACAAGGCAGAATGCATGGGTTTAAAAAGTAGGAGACATAGAATCTTAATTTTAACATGTCCTTAGAGTGACTACCTCCAAAAAGCTACTTTTCACTGTGGCAGGCCTATATATCCTATGCAGAAAACCAGAGTACAGATTAAAATTCTAATACTGTATCTCAGGAATGAGACGATCTAGAAAAATAACTAATTAACTATTTTTAATAGCTATTCGAAATTCAATTCAATGGTGAAGTCAGATTTTTAATCAATATTAAGGAAAAGTAACTTTTAGAAAACTACCTTTACGCTGCCTAAAATTCCTCGGGATAATTTGTATTTGCACTCCAACTTCTTCCAGACAGTAATTATCATTTGAATAGGTGTGAAAAAGATGTGAAATGTCTGCCAGGAGCAAACAATAGACTGACCTGAATGGTCAGTCTGAATTTCCCAGAATATGCAGGGTGGGGGCTGTGGCCATTCTTTTTGACACTGCAGTGTCAAATCCTGCTTGACTTATCTTGGTGGGCGGTTCATATTTTCTCAGTAAAACTGCGTTTGCTGGACAACATAAATGTCAAAGCTGTGCATGATTGATTCTACGCACACCATCAGGATATAGTGGCCTGAGTCCTGGCTAGCTCACAATGCACCATCTGTACCCCTAAACTACCAAGGTAACAGGTAGCATGTGCAACCTCAGAACATAACAACCTTAACTCCCCAATGAAATACTGAACACAGATCTAGAACCATTTTGTTTGGTAAGTCATGCATGACCAAAGAGAGACACAAGAAATACTCGAATTGGCATTTCAATATATATTGAAGTAAGAAGATTCTTGTGTAAAATATGTGCACTGCAATAATCAATAGAAGGAAACAAAACAAAGTAATCAGCATCGCAAGAATGGTAAAGAAAGTGAACAATTCAACCATTGTGCTTTTACATAGAGTATATGGTTGCATATATGTACAGATATAGTTGTGCTCCTACTTAGCAAACCCTATCCTAGTGTGCCTAGGGTGGGTGAATGTGCCAGAATCCCTGTAGAGTGACGAACTCCCCAGTTACCTGTGGGTATGTTTAATCTGGGAGCCCATCTTGGTGTAGAGCTGGGCCACATCCTTCTCAGGAGATAAACAGGATTCAGCTGGGCTGGAAATCCAGCATGGGGCAATCCCGACAGTGGCAGTGAAATACTCTTCTAACTAGGCAAAGGAGTGGTGTCGTTTATATAATAAACTTCACCCATGTTACCATGCCGAAGTCCCAGTCAGGCCGTCATTATTGATTCTATCCTGACAGAGCTGTCGCCAAGCGAACAATAATAACTAGCATCATTTTGCGCAGTGAAAATTAGCTTTCATACAAAATGTTTAAAAATCTGATAATATGGGGCGTGGCCAGCAGCTGGCTAAAATGGCTGCAATCTGAAATAGCTGCGCTAGCCGCCAGCTAAAAGCCCCGTAAAATCATCAAAATCCAACATCTAGGGAGCACCAGTGCATGAGGAGAGGCTGGGGATCGACGCGGTGTCCTCACCGAAGAGCTATGAGCCCGACAACAAGCGAATGACGGAGAACTCCGACGGCGGCCGCGGGAGCTCGAACGGGTAAAATGGCGCCGACCTGTCGGACCTGAGGACAGCGGAGTCGGGCTCTCGGGCTGGAAAACGCGACACCGCCCGAGATAACAGCTGATGCCAAAAGTCCTGTGTGGGCGAAGGAACAATGGTGGCTTGCCCCCGCCCGTGATCTGGGGGGCGGCAAGACAAAGAAACATACGCCAGCTGAGAGGCGCGGCCTGACGGGCTGTCGGTGCTGCGGTTACGGAGCGCGCTACAGGGGGCCCGAGATTGTCGGAGGTAGGGGAGCCGGCGAAACACCCACTGCCATGGCACTTGGAGCTGGGAGGGTGGTCCCCTCCCCTGCCCCCCTTCTCCTCTGCTGATCGGAGCAGCAGCAGCCGCGAATACAGGGATTAAGTGGGCGGCTGGGCTGGGAGGCCGGACCCGGCGGTGGGTGGAGGCAGCGGATACAGTGATTCTGGACATCAGCCCCGTGAAAGGCAACGGTGCCCGAGAGGCGGGCCTCTGGCTTCAGACACGGGTGAAGAAGCGCCTGCCTGACCGGTAAGCCTGAAAGGCGAGTGATGGTGATTCCCCTGGGCCTTCACACGCGACGGGAGTCCCGGGAGTTGAACCAGTGATTCGCGGAGGGGTCCGGGGCCCGGATCCAACAGTGAGTAGGCCACAGCTAGTGAGGGGCTGAAGTAGACCCCGACAGTGGAAAGGTTGGGCCTGCCCGAAGAAGCCGCATCAACGGGTAATCCTTAGGAGCCCCAGTCGGGGTGGGTGAGACGCAAAAGGCTCCCCAGGGGAGTGGATGCAAAGTTGATCTGAAAAGCGCCAGTGGAGATCCTTGTGCCCAAGAACCGAAGTTGGGCTGACGCGACAGACAGGCCCCTCCCGGCGATTCCAACTCAGCGCATCAGGGCCAGGGAGGAAGCCGGACTGCTGAAAACACCTCGGGGCTGCCAGATGGGGCGCACAAAGGGAGTAGGATCGGGCCAGGCGAACCAAATTGATAAATATACCGTGAGCATGAGCCTTGAAGATGGCGCTGCAGGGAGAACGCTGATGAACAAGGGGGAGGATCAAGCCCCGGACCCCTCGCTAAAAGATATAATGCGGGTGATATCGGACTTGCGTGGGACCCTAGAACCGAAACTAGACTCAGTCACAGAAGAAGTCAACCTGCTCAGAGCGGACTTCAGGAAGATGGCGGACAAGATCACATCGGCAGAGACCAACATTGGTGGACTACAATCAAAGACAAAACATCTGGAAGAACAGGTCTCGAAACTGACCAAAAACCAGGCAGACATCCTAGCCCGGCTGGAGGATCAGGAGGGCAGAGCTCGTCGTAATAATATTTGAGTAGTTGGGGTGCCTGAGGGTATGGAGGGACCGTCGGTGGACCTCTTCTTGGAGGACCTCATCCTGAACAAACTGAAGCCAAAACGCTTATCAAAGTTTTTCGCTGTTGAGAGGTCGCACCGTGCCCTGGGACCTAGGTCTCGTCCGGGGGCCCCCTCGCACGATAATTGCATGAATGCTCAACTACAGGGATAGGGATGCAATGCTACAAGTGGCTCGCCAACATGGGGATTTGCAACATGAAAATGCCACGATCCGATTCTTCCCCGACTTCACGCTCCAAGTACAGCGCCAACTACGCACTTTTGATGCAGTGAAGAGGGCCCTGCGCGATCAAAACATCAAGTATATGATGCTATTTCCAGCAAAGTTGAAAATCATCGCGGAGGATAAATCCTTTTTCAACTCGCCGGAAGAGGCGAGCGACTGGCTGGAGGGATGGAGAACGGTTGGGCGGAAAGGTGCTAGGGCCCAAGCACACGGTACTAGGGAGTGCGACGGGGAGCGGAGAGAGGAGGAACAGGATCCCGAGAATCCAACGCAGTGACAAAGACCAGATAAGTGAACAGTTGGGGACACCATGACTGACAATGGCGATCCTATACTTATGGTGGATGGGGTGGGGGTTGAGTCGAGTCTGTTAACGTACTGATGCAAAGTGACTTTTAAATTTCTGGAGAACAGTCGCAGAGACTTCGAAGCTGGTAATGCTGGCAGACATTGGTCTGGGGACTTACGCACAGCGGTGTACTCCAAAAAGGAAATGGGGCATAGTTTATCTGCTTGTTACATGAGGGAAACTTTTAGGCTGGAGGCTGGCTCGTGCCCCTCACTATTTGTTCCCATTACACAGTTAGGGCGACAGGCACTCTGCATGTTGGGGAGGTGGGGGGTATTCTACTCACCGAGCAGGGTTGCAGGGAGGGGGGGGTTGGGGTACTGTTCAATTTTTGTTATTTGTTTTGATGTTTTCAGCTCAAGACCAAAAGAGATGTATCATGCATGCAAGAATGGTGGGGAGCCGGGGGGAGATACACACAGCGGTTTTCAGGGAACATGGCTACGACCGTAGAAAGACTAATGCAACTCCGGGCCTGGACCTGGAATGTGAATGGGCTGGGAAATAAAATTAAATGCACACTTGTCCTACAGCACATTAGGAGGCACTCCCCAGACGTCATAATGATACAGGAGACACACCTCAGAGGCAACAAATATAAAGCGTTAGATCGCTTTGGGTATAGATTAGTGGCGCACTCGGGGTATGCTTCCGATGTCAGAGGAGTAGGAATATTGATACGGACTGCATGCCCGCTCATTATAGATGGGGTCTGGTCGGACGATGCTGGCTGCTGCATGGCGGTGGCAGGGAGATGGGAGGGACGAATCGTAAACCTCTGTTCATTTTATGTACCCCCGAGGCTTCACAAGATCGTCTTCCCAAAGATCAGCAAAATCCTTATAGGCCTCCCGGAGGGCACTCTCTTGGTGGGGGGTGATGCAAATGTGGTTCTAGATCCGGAGTTGGACCGCTCGAGTACAATCACAGGGCAGGGGGGTGAAAGTCTCCTCTCCAGTTTCTTGACCGCTCTGGGATTGGTAGACATCTGGTGGGCGCAGAATCCCCAGCAGCAACAATACGCATACTACTCAGCGTGCCACGGTTCATTCTCTAGGATAGATTATCTATTTACAGGGTCCTCACATCAAAAGGGGGGCATTCCCGAGGATAGACCCGTGGCGGCTGAGGGACCCAGCTGAGGGACCCAGTGCTGAAAGACAAACTCCGGGAGGGAACGGATTTGTATTTCCAAGAGAACGCGGGATCGGCAGACTCGCATAAAACAATATGTGAGGCTTACAAAACGGTACTGAGGGGTCAAGCTCAGGCGCTAATAGGGGGCCAAAAGAAGGAAGAGGCACTGCACATGAGGTCATTAGAGCACGAAATACTTTGGATGGAGGGAGAAGCCACGGCACGAGGGGATGCAGACCTGCGACATGCCTTGGCCTTGCATCAGCACGAGCTAAGAGCAGTGGCCGAAGGCGCAGCGCGTGCGCACGCTCTGGCAGTCCAACATCGACTGTATGATGTGGGGGACAAGGCATCCAGGCTGCTGGCCTGACTGGAAAGGCGCAATAGAGAGCGGTCATGGGTGGCAGGCATTAAGGATAAGGATGGCATACTCCAAGAGTCCAGTGTAGACATCGCAGAGGCGTTTGCTTCTTATTACAAGAGGGTGTATTCACCAGTGAGTACGAGATCCGACAGTGACTGTAATGAGTTACTGAGAGATTTCTCATTGCCAGTAGTTTTGGCGGAGGCTTGTGAGGCCTTGGAGGCCGAGATAACGGAGGAAGAGTTGTCAAGTGCACTGGGGTCCTTAAAAGCGGGAAAGGCAGTGGGCCCGAATGGCCTCTCAGTGGAGTTATACAAGAGCCTGGCTTCTAGAATAATACCACCACTACGTAGCATGTTGATTGAGGCGCAGGAAGAGGGCCAACTACCCGTGGATCAGCGAGTGGCCACTATTGTGGTTATACATAAGTCAGGCAGGCCCCCAGAACAGTGCAGTTCGTACCGGCCTATCTCCCTGCTCAATGTCGAGGTCAAGGTGTTGGCCAAGGCCTTGGCAAATAGGCTGATACCCATCATCGACAAGCTAATTCACAGGGACCAATCGGGTTTTATGCCCAACAGAAGCACCCGACATAACTTACGCAGATTGTATGGAGTGCTGCACATGACACGGGACCCCGCCGGCCAGCAAACAACTCTGATGGCGCTAGATGCCTTGATGGCCTTTGATAGTATTGAATGGCCCTACTTGTATACGGTGCTCACTAGGTTGGGATTTGGCCCCAATTTCTGCAAATGGGTGAGACTGCTCTATCAAGGCCCGATGGCTCAGGTATGGGTCAACAGTGTGCTATCACGACGATTCCATTTGCGGAGGGGCACAAGGCAGGGTTGCCCCCTGTCTCCCTTATTGTTTGCTTTGGCTTTGGAGCCGCTGGCGCACTGGATCAGGAGGGACCCTATGATTTGGGGTATTGAGGCACTGGGGGGCTGGGAAGATCGAATATCTCTGTATGCCGATGATATCCTGCTGTATCTCGCGAGGCCCTATCACTCCATCGCAAGGGTTCTCCATATTTTTGAGCTATTTGGGAGCTACTTGGGTTACTCGATAAATTGGGCCAAATCAGTGGTGTTCCCACTGTCGGGCCTCCTCCCGAGATTGCCAGTGAATTGTGCAGCACCCATAGTCACAGGGGGCTTCAAATATCTGGGCATCCAGATTGTTAGAGACCAACAGTTGTTCATGGAGAGGAATCTTACCCCCCAGCTGGAGAGACTCCACATGGACGTACAACATTGGCGAGCCCTACCGCTGTCCCTAGCGGGCAGAGTGGCTCTTTTCAAGATGATGGCCATGCTGCGCCTACTATACATTCTGCAAAATTCCCCCCGACGGTCTACAAAAAGATTGCCCAGGACACCCGGGAATTGCTATGGCAGGCAGGTACACCTAGAATAGCACTTCATAAGCTGCAAAGAGGGGTGTACGACGGAGGCATGGCGGTGCCGGATGTTCGGCTCTACTACTGGGCCTCGCAACTGCTGGTGGTTAATGACTGGGTATACGCGGAGAGAGACGAGCCAGCGTACAAGGTGGTTTGGGACAACATGCCGGCAGGTAACTGTGAACCACTGTTGTACGCTCAGAAGCCTGACCCAAAATGGTCTGCACACACTGCGGTAGTGGTAGCATGTTGGAGGGAGGCAAATCGGGCGCTGGGGTGGCAGAACAAACTGACCAGCAGGACACCCCTTTGGTTGGGTGATGGGCTAAAGAAAGTGGCCGCACTACGGGACTTTGCAGGTTGGAAGAATATAGGAATTGAACATTTGGGAGACGTGTGGAGAGAGGGGGCCCCACTTCCGTTTGAAGACCTGCAGCAGGAGTTTGACCTGGCTGAGACCCAGAGATTTCATTACTTGAGACTTACACATGCCCTCCTGACGCCTCTCCAGCGAGGTACACTCATTCCCGACCATTCTCCCTTAGAAGATAGGCTACTCATTGATCCCATTCCCAAAAAACAACTTCAACAGTATACCGTAAGCTCATGAACAACATGCCTGATCCACTGACGGCTCTGCGGGCCGCTTGGATCGACGACCTGGGGAACATAGATGATGAAGAGTGGTTAGAGGCACTCCAGGGCCCAAGGGAAATAGCAATACGGGTATGATTCCGACTGGTCCAACTCAGGATATTGCATCGCTCCTATTATCCCTCTACGCTTTTACACAAGATTGGAAGGGCACCGTCACCACTATGCATCAGAGGCTGCCAACAGGAGGGAACCTTCCTTCACATTCTTTAGGAATGCCCTATGATTGCGCAGTTTTGGCGCAGTGTTACGGCAATAATGGCCAGAGTGTCGGGAACAGACGTTCATTAGACGCCACATGGCTCCTGCTCATAATCAAGGGAGAGACCGATTGGACACGATATGTAAACATCTGGCTCACGCTGGCTGCGGGGATAGCGAAGCGATAGCGAAGCGTAATATAGCCAAGGGCTGGGGGGCGCCGCATCCTCCATCAATGGCGGACTGGGAGAGAGACTTAGACATCTTTTCTTGAATGTTGACATTTGACACACATTTGCTTACGTGCTTGTATGGATAATGTTCCATGGAATATCTTTGCTTGCATGTGCACATCTTCTTAGGCATATTATCAGATCCTTTTTTTTTTAAAACTCTTTTTATTAAACAAGCTCTTTTGACATTACAATCTTGTTCGCAAGACCATGCACCTCTTTAAGTTACATTTACATACATACATCGTGATTTAGGAGAACAACGACAAAGAGGGGGAGGGGTGGAGAACATCTTCCACACTAGGGGCACATAACCCCACAACCAATCTTGTCTAGGTTTCGGGGAAGGAACACAATTAAGAAGTCGCCGCTCTGTGTTCAGCCAGTACCCCTCTGGCTCTGTCGTGGCTCTCTCATATCCCCCTATAGGCACGCCAAGGTGCCCACACCTTCTCCCATTTCTTGGCACACCCTCTGCTTTTGTACACCATCTCTTCCGCCCTCTGACACCAGTCTAAACTTTAAACGTGAGCATATAAAATGGGGGCTTTCCTGCCCTGGGCTAGTGTAAGCACAAGACAGTCTGCTAGGTTTACATAAAACACTTGGGGCACACTTCCATAGTAGAGAACAGGATGTCAAGACAATTTCTGTATGTTCACTGTCTGGTTGCTGAAGAATCCTGTTTTTATCCTATCATTCTTCTGTCTCTATATTTATTGGGCGTATAGTGGCTACTTCAAACTGGATTTTGATATTAGATTTGGGAGGACACAATGATTACCGTAGCAGACTCCGCGCACATACACACACCAGCCCTCAAAGCCCATGTTTAGTATGGACAAAGACCATGCCATCTTAAAAATGACCAAAGTGGGTAGGGTTGGCCATGGGAACTTTTACCCCATTGGTTAGGTTATGGCCAGGATTCATTCACGCCCACTAGTTCATGCCAAGTATAGTTGAGGCATCTCCATGCACCCACTTCAGAACACTGCTAGATCCGAGGAAGAACAGAGGAGGACTGGACGTGCTGTCTGTGACCTGAGGGGAGCCCTGAAGAACTGGACCTGCAGCCTCTTGTACCAAAGACAAAGAAGTGGACTCCATGGGTCATAAGGCTGACCTCCAATTCGAAATCCCTTTCCTGCAACTGTCCAGCTGACCAGTGGCAACTGGACCTGGACTGGAGTATGCTGTTGGCCTCTGTCTGATACTCTGTGAGTCTCTTAGTACCCCTGAGGCCCTGGGGGGCTTTAGAAGAGTGATCCAGTGGGAAGTGTGCTCATGTGGTATTGGAACTTAAAGGACTATAGGCAGAAGATAAAATCTCTGACTAGAACGCACCTGGTTGGCGTCTCTGACCGGTGATTTATCTTTGTCAGAGTCGGAGCATGCCTAGGCCCAGTCTACTGTGACCATTGACTACCATTGGCACTTTGTGCTTCTTGGTGCTATGCATACTTAAAACATTAAAAATATATATCTCCGGTTTTATGTATTGGACTTTCGTCATTTGGGTGTTGTTTTGTTTATTAAGTGTTACTCTATTTTTCCTATCCTGTTTGGGAGTTTTATTGTTTTGCATTTTGACTTTATTACTGTTTTGGTACTGCATAAATGCTCTACACATTGCCCTAAGTTAAACCTGTCTGCTCTGTACCATAGCTACTAAAGGGTTGAGCTCCTGTTTAATTCGTGATTTTGAGGGTTCACCCTGACAAGGATTGTGATTGTTTCTTGAGATGGGTAGTCACCTACCCCAATTAATAATCCAATTTTTTACAAGGAGTAAGTCAGGAGTACTGCCAGAATAAGTCACAGTAAAAGTTTTATGAGTCAGACTCAAGAGGGTAGAAAAGGGAATGCAGGGAAATGTATAACATAAGACCACTTTGTCATTTAGTGCTGATATGCCTAATGGGTAATGTTTTTTACTGCTAGAACATAGACGGGGAGAAGCTTAGTATCCATTTCATGTACCCTGATGGTTGGTGTTGATATTGAAGTATTAGTACAATGTGGAATAGAGTGCTGTGATTATGCTACTTTCCTAGGAAGGTTGGCAGCTAGCTTATGAACAATGATAAACCTACCAGTGAATAACAGATACTGGTGGTTGTCTTGCCATTGTCAATTCAAAGCTGGTGCAGCCAAGACCTCACGAAGAGGGAGTGTTTGATGCGATCATTAAAATATATTTTGAGTGGGACAGGATGAATCTGATTGATGTAGATACACATCCAGATCAGTGACACTAGCAACATTATTTATGCTAAATGCACATTGTCCTGAGGGGAATGGCAGAGATGGAGGCACTATAGACGCAATGGCTAAGGACACTAAAGTAGGTCATCATGGTTGGTATGACATAGGACATAATGGTGGGAGTCAAATAAGTCTAGGTCTGTTGTCCATGTCACTAAAGCATGTCTCTGTATGAAAGTGTTTCTTGTCCCTTGTACATCACAGTTTTATCACACTGCACAAGCAAGCAAGGGGCGTTACAAATTTGGCATCCGATGCACTTTTTAATCTTTCCTCCTTTTTCCTCTGTCACTCCATTTTTGGGTTTTCCTCTTAGTTCTCTTGCCATCCTTTTTCGATTTCTAACATGTTTTGTCCCTTTTGCATACTGCTCCACAGTTCTCGAGGAATATGTGTTGGTTAATTTATTTTTTCTATCTGTACATCTTCTCCCAACTATCATTTCCTTCTTTAGTATTTGAAATTATTTCCACACCAATGTCAAACTACATTTCTTCCCCTTTCAGAGCCTTGCTCCTGCTCTACACAATTCTCCCAACCTGCCACTCATCATTGAACTCCTGGATGTGAATATGCATGCCATCTAAATTCTTCAAATACGGAGATCCTTTACTTCTGTGCAACATCACCTCATTTCTTTCTCTGTCTTTTTCCTTTTAATATCTTCCATTCCATCCATCCTTTCCTTTTTGCTCACAATCGGAGTGGGATCTTTGATGTCTCTGTGTTTTGCTCAGTATCGTCCATCTCCTGACACTTTCAACTTGACAAAATTTACAAAATTCAAAGCAGCTTCTCTGCTTGTGATCTGGAACAACAACAAACCAACCTAATTCTTTTTGTAGCTTTAAATAGAGTGCATCACCCTAACTTCCTTAAGAGAATGACTGAAAAAAACAAAGGTGAAAGTGCTGGTATGGTAATAACATCTTAGCTAGCATTAAAACAAAGTCGAAATTTACTGAAAAATCAAAGGTCAAAGATATATGATAGTTAGGTGTTTAAATAAGAAAAAACTAATGTTTAAAAAGAGACTGAAATTCACAAGTTATAGTCTACTAACTTGTGCTTCCACCATGCACTGCTTATGCCCTCACGTATTACATTACTCATGACATGTTAGATTATATCATTGATGATATTACTGATTACATCTCAGATGGCATCATTGATGATATCAGTGATGACATCAGCCAGTCATTGTGGCAGCATACAGAATATCGAGTTCAAAGTATCGAAATACATTAATATAAAAAACATTTTTAAATTCATTGATTTTTAAAAAAAACTTTTGATTATTATTTATATGAATCTTTTAAGTGTTATATTTTGAATTTAAAATTAGCATTTTAGTTTCTAATTTAGTTTTATTATTAGTAATAGCAAGTTATATTGTAGTTACAGGTTGTTGAGTTTGTAGGGGTATTGAGTGGGAAGTTAATTAAGTTAAAGAAAATATAAAATTATGGTTAATTAGTTATTATTTATTAATTGTTCATTAATTAATTATTTGTTAATTATGAAAATATTTCAATACTGATTTATTTAAGTTATAATTTAGTTGTGGGTTGCTGTGCTAGTCGAGGAATGGGTTTGGAAATTGAATTAAATTAAAAATTAAATGTTCTATAATTTTATGCTATTTTTAAAATTAAATATTATTTAATTATTAATTATACAAATTACCTAATTATTTTAATTGATATATGTTTGTTAAACATGTATTTTTATGCTGTAGTATTTTGTTTTTGGGTTACAGGTTGCAAAGAAAAGAAATATATAATAGTAAATGCGAAATTTTGTTTTTGCAATATTTGTTATTTACATTTGTTCTATTTTTTATGTATTAATCAACATTAAATACAAACATAAAAATGTCATAATTGTTTTTTATTTTTAAAGAAGGTGATATATGTACTTGTATTTTTTCTTTATTTCTTGATTAACTTATAAGTTGACATATGTTTTCTGTTGTTTGTTAATACATATATTTATTTATTTCTGAATACTGTAATTTAATAAAGTATTAAAAAATGTATACTAAATTAATACAATTTATATTCATGTCTGTAATCCTTTTAAGTCAAACACTTTCCATACTTTTGTTTAGACTGGAGTGGGGATAGAAAATATATAACCCCTCTGAAGTCCAACACTTTCCTTACTGTTGTGCAGACTGGAGCAGGAATAGTAAATCTTACCTTTCTGAAGTCAAACACTTTCCCCACTGTTGTTTAGACTGGAGTGTGAATAGTAAATCTAAAACCTTCGAAGTCCCACGCTTTATCTACTGTTGTGTAGACTGGAGTAGGATTAGTAAATCTAACCATCTGAAGTCAATCACTTTCCCTACTGTTGTTTAGATAGAAGTGGGAATAGTAAATGTGACCCCTCCAAAGTTCAACACTTTCCCTATTGTTGCAAAAACTGGAATAGGAATGGCACTGCTAATATTTTCAGGGTCTAACACTTTTCTTAATATTGGTGAAATAGAATTTATATGAATTGTTGTTTATTTTTTCTTTTACAATATTTCATTTAAAAAAATGTTTTAGTATGTTTAGTAAATGTGTTTTCTCCTTCTTTTATATTTTAAATATTGGCAAAACTAATTAATATATTTGAATCATGAATTGTTCATATTTTTAATGTTGATTTTATTTGTAAATTTTTGTGTAATATATATAATTTTTATAGCAGAAAACATAGAAAAAAGGAGATATCTCAGCTTTATGTTGCTTTCAGCTCCTCAGACTCAGAGGAATAAAGCAGGAGAAAGAGTCCAGCCCCACGGGCATTCAACTGCAGCTCATACACAAAACAGCTTCAGGAGGTGGGCCTTACCCTGTGTAAACATAGACAAAAACAAAACATACCTTTTAAAATCAATGAACATTAATAAATAATGATATACATCATGAGACACAGAGAATCCTTAATAAAAAGTGATATTGCAAAGAAACTCTTGATACCCCGACGTGCTAACTACATATAAAGTAGGAAAAAGAGGAATTATTTGTCTAGATGGATATACATTTCCTCGTCAAAATTTAGACCCTTGGGAGCTCTAGTATCTAGGTCCAATATGTATTTGGATTCAAGTTGTCTAAGTTTGCGTATTCTATTCCTGCCCCTCACAGATTTGGGAATTCTGTCCATAGCAAAAAAGTGGAGTAGATTTCTATTGCTCTTGTATTCTAACTCAAAGTGCCATGCAACGGGATACTGTTTATCCTGGTTTTGATAGATCTCATGTGCTCACAGAAGTCGAAAAGATACATCAGGTATTTGTCAATCTTTCTGTGGGTGTTAGTCACAGGGGAAAAGTATTGTTTCACATTCGAGCTGTGTTTATATGCCTTACAATCAGTACAGGAAAAGAAAACTACCATCGTGGTACCTATTGCAGTAGGAATATCTGTGATTTAATTTTTGCAGAGTTTGGCTTTGATAGAGGATCCCTTGCTAAACTTTATATTTGGGTGATCACCTAGAATACAAGAGAGAGTACTCTCTGTCTTTAAGATGTCTCAATATCTATTTAGAGTATTCCTGACCTCATTTGCTTTATTGTTGTAACTGTCAGAGAATCTGGGCTTGAGGTACATTTGAGAGCTAGAATGTCATCTCTACACACCCTCTGAGCTTTTTCTAGGGCATTCTTCAGAATAGACTCTCCATATCCTCTTCCCCTGAATCTTTCAGCCATTACCCTACATTCTTCTTGAAAAGTAACATCGGAGCTACAATTCCTAAGAGGCCCTAGGAATTCCCCAGATAGGACTGTCGAGATTTGAACCGTTACTATGCATCCATTCCCTCAGCTTCCTGTTCTCTGCTGCGCAGCCAGTATGAGTGTGATGTGTTGGAATGCTGGAGTGCTTGGTGATGTAATAGAATGCTGGAGTGCCTGGTGTGGTTGAGAGAGTGTCAGTTGGAATGTGTGGGCTGAGCAGCAAGAATTCTGCTCCTGGTGGGGCTATCTTCCATATACTTAATTACTTACCTGAATCTTACCATCTTAATTACCTGTAACTAAATCCTAATAAATCTTATTCTGTAACCTACTCTACGGCTACCTGAACCTCCTTTATTATCACAACACTGGCGATGATTTGGAGAAAGAACCTACGTGTTGTGGAAGATGGAGTGTATCTGAAGCTGCTGAAATAACTGAAGTAAAGAAAGCTGAAGCTTGAAGGAAAAGAAACGTCCTAGTTAGCCCCACCAGTGTTCCTTACCATCTGGACAGCCTGCAGTCTGGGGTGTTTTACCTACTTTACCTCAAGGGATTTGATAAGCTTATTTCAACAACATGATGCCTGATGCCTGTTTGCCCTGCCGTGGTATTACAGGTTTAAATACGTGTGGGGGTGTTAGAAATGGGGTTCTCTAGTTAGCAAGGGTTTCCACCTTTGTCCAAGTGTGGATCCTGCCTTCTAGTCAGGATAAGGGAGTTACACTCCTAAAATAACCCCTGCTCACCCCCTTGGTAGCTTGGCACGAGCAGTCAGGCTTATCTTAGAGGCAGTGTGTAAAGCATTTGCACATAACCAACAGTAATACTGTGAAAACACTACAAAAGGACACCACACCAGTTTTAGAAAAATATCCAAAATTTTATATACTTAAAACAAGACCAAAAAGATAAAAATCCACAATACAGTATTTCAAAATGTATACACAGTTCATATAATAGTTGGTAGCTCCGTCCGGGGCTATCACGATGCTGAAAACAACAGAGTCTGCAGTTCCAGCCGACCGCGTTGATACGGGTCAGCGAAGGGGTGAACAGACTCGGTAACAGTACCTTTCTCGTTGCGGCTTACACGGCGGTGCGAGCTGGTCGTTGCAACCGTCGCAGTTGTGGTGCAAAATGGAAGCGGTGCAGGGCGCAGTGTCCTCCCGATGCAGTGCAGGCAGCAGCTCGGTGACGATCGTCCAGACGGCTTCGGTGAGACCAAGGCTTATGGTGCAGGGCGAGACGGTGCTAGATGCAGTGCTGGCAGGTTGTGGTGCAGGCGACAGAGCCGGTTAGCGGGATCTGGTGTCGGTCGGCCCAGACAGCTGTGTGGGACGAGGCGGTGCATAGTGAAACTTTACGAGTGGTGCCCCCAACCACGATGCAGTTACGGGTGTCGAGTCAGCAGCAGCGATGGCGTCGGTGAGACCAGGGTGGCGAAGTGAAGCGAGGCGGTGCGGAGTGCGGTGCCCACAGTTCACGGTGCAAGCAGCGGCTCGGTGGCGTCGGTCGTCGGCATCGGTGAGACCAGGGTTGCGGTGCAAGATGCGGATGATGCCTTCTGCGGTGCCGTCAGGACACAGAGCCAGCGACGGAGTCGGTGACGGAGTCGGTTGCGGTTCCCTTCTCTGTGGCAACTGAAACAACAGTTCCAGAAGCGGTTCCCAGAGGTTGGTGAAGTCTTTGCAGTCCCTGAGACTTCAGAACAGGAGGCAAACTCTACTTCAAGCCCTTGGAGATACTCAGCACAAGTAAGAGAAAGTTCAGTTCAGTCCTTTCACTGCCCAAGGTAGAAGCAGCAACTGCAGGCCAACCCAACAAAGCAAAAACACAGCAAAGGGGCAGTACTCCTCCTGGCAGCTCTTCCAGCTCTTCTTCTTGGTAGGTTCCTTGATTCCAGCGAGTTCTAAAGTTTAGGGGTTTGGGCCTCACTTTTTATAGCCCAAAATATTTTGTTCTCTGGGGGCAGAGAGTGCCTGTGCCCAGCCAGAACCAGTTCTGTCCTCTCTGGTGCAGCTTCCTAGCAGGAGGTGGAGACAGCATTGTCAGAGGCAGACCAGGCCCATTCAGGTTAAAGGAAATCTCCTCTTCCTACTATAAATGCAGCCTAGGTCTATTCAGCCCATCCCTGACCCATCTAGACTCTCTGGAGCCGCTGCCCTTCCCCGGCCCATGTCATCCCAAAGCCAGACATCAATCCACAAACCCAGCAGAGGCATACTGGATGGCTAAGCAAGAAAATACCTACTTTCTAAAAGTGGTATTTTCAAACACAGAATGTAAAAATCACCATTACTAACAGATGCATCTTTAGATTCTGAGTTCAGGCATACTAAACTTTGTTTTTCTACCTTGTTCCCAGGGGCAGTTATGTTTATAAGATGTAATAAACAAACTCCCCATTCTGTCCTATAGGGACAGGTAGCATTGCAATAGTGAAAAACTAAATTGGCAGTAATTCACTATCAGGACATGCCACACACACCAGAGCATGTCCTACCTTTCACATACACTGCACCCTGCCCACAGGGGTACCTTGGGCCTACCTTAGGGGTGACTGATATGTAAGAAAAGGGGAGGTTAGGGCCTGGCAAGTGGGTACATTGGCCAGGTCGACATGGCAGTACCAGACTGCACACAGGCTCTGCAATGGCAGGCCAGAGTTACATTTTACAGGCTGCTTGTGTGGGTGGCACAACCAGTGCTGCAAGCCCACTAGCAGCATTTGATTTACAGGCCCTGGCACACTCAGTGCACTTTACTAGGGGCTGACTAGTAAATCAAATATGCCATTCATGGAAACACCAATCCATAACACAATTTACAACAGGAGCACTTGCACTTTAACACTGAACAGCAGTGAGAAAGCATGCAGAGACACTAAACCAGCAAAAATAGAGTCAAAACCGGGAGGTCAGAAAGCAAAAAGACAGGGGAAACATGCCAAAAGATGCCAAGTCTAACAGGGGGCACAAGGAGTCACTGAGCCCTGTTCTTCTCTGAGCTTCCTACTTTGAGCTTAGGTGTGGCAGCTGTGTGTATTGGGAGGCGATCAGCATTGTGTATTTTGAAGAAACAGGCAGCATAATGTGCTTCACACATTGCAACATACGGGTGAGTTTTCTCCTTTGTATCATTTGGCCTTCGGGACATGAGCAGCACGCTGACTATATGTGCCCAACGAGCTTTGGCATTGTGTTTGTTTGAATGCTTTGGGGGCTGATCAGCCCTAGCCATCGGAGGTAACGATCGGACCTCGACAATGTTGGGATTCATCAACTTGAGGAGCATGCATATCATTAGGAGTGCATGTCCCCTTACCGATTCTGGATAATGAACGTAATTTTAGCCCAGCAAGTCTTCAGTGCGAGGGCAGGAATGTAAACTTAGCGTATGTGAAAGACGCCTATGCTGCGTGGTGATGTCACAAATAGGAAGACTAGAACAGGGACTGTTTTACATTTTTGAGATGGCTGTGTAATTATCATGAGTTCTCTCTAGGAAGCGCTCCCGTAGCTGCGAGGCGCTTACCCAGGAACTTTGAGAATATTCACACGGAGCCGCATTTTATGAGGAATTGGTGTCTCACCTTGAACACAAAGAGCTGTAGATCATCACAGAAGGAGGTTTGTCTGTGAAGAAATTATTTTCCAAGAACTTGACTTCTGTTACTTTTACTTCGCGTTACGCTGTGTTGGATTGGTCTTTCCATGGTGCTCTGTGAAATACATGGAAGTGTCTTCAGAGATCTGGTATTTTAGGAGGAGTTTCAAGTGAGAAGTCGCTCACCGGGGACATCGAATGTTGTTGGTGGCATGCTAAATTTGTTTATAGGGCCATGCCTGTTAATACCTTAGTACTGTTCTTAATTTGCTGTTGTGTTTTCACTAATTCCTGGCTTAATTATCTGCCTACTGGTATTTTGTTAAACTTAATTCTGGATTTACTGCATGAGTATTTGTTTAAAAAAAAAAAAGTATTTGCTTGAATGGTTGTTTTTGGATGTTACTCTTAATGTGCTGCCTACATGTGTTAAGCCATGTTTGTTTTGGGGTCTAAGCTTTTAGCCTGGTCTTGTGAAATGTGTGGCATAATGCTAGTTAATTTCTTATCTATGGGTAGTGTGCCATGCTTGTGTGGTGAGTTTTTACCCCTAGTTTTGTAGGTGTGTTGTAGGGACGTGAACCCTGGTACTGAGTTGTAGGGTTGTGTACCCTAATGCTGTGTTTAGGGTTGTGTACTCTAGTGCTGTGTTGAAGAGTCGTGTACCCTAGTGCTGTGTTGTAGGGACGAGTACCCTAGTGCTACGTTGTAGGGTTGAGTACCCTAGAGCTGTGTGTAAAGTCGTGTGCCCTAGTGCTGTGTTGTAAGGTTGTGTACCCTGAAGTATGTGTGCATGGCCTGAGACATTAGGTCCTGTCAGGCGTACAGTAAAGTGTGCATTATAGGGTTGTGTACCCTGGTATGCATTGCCTGAGATGCTAGGTCCTGTCAGGCGTACAGTATAGTATGTGTTAATAGGGTTGTGTACCCTAGTGTGGATTGCCTTAGACTCTTGTCCTGTCAGGCGTACAGTTTGTGTGTGCATTGCCTGAGACTTTCTGTTCTTTCAGGCTTACAATTTGGGTGAGCGTTGCAAGGTTGTGTACCCTAGTTAGTGGGAATGTGGTAGTTTAATTTCTTGTTGTGTGCAGAAGGGGTTGAGTGAGGGTGTTACACCACTGTGGTGTCCTGAGGGTCTTACACCACTGTGGTGTCCTGAGGGTGTTACACCACTTCGGTGTTCTTATTTTTCCAAGTTATGCATAGTACAACATTGGTGTAATTTTATTGTATTTAATGCTGTAGGAATGTTTTGTTTCCCTTTCCTTATTTGGCCCTTTTAATTAGCATTTCGTATGTCCTTCTCTTTTGTTTATGATATTTTAAGGTGTGCATTTCCATTGTACATTGTTTTATATTGTTTTCCTTAAGGGAAGGAGATGTGTTTTGACTGGAACTGTTACTATGCATCCTTTCCCTTAGCTTCCTGTTCCCTGCTGCTCACCCAGTGATGTAGTGGAATGCTGGAATACTTGGTGCTGTAATAGAATGCTGGAGTGCCTGGTATGATTGATAGAGTGTTAGTTGGAATGTGTGGGCTGAGCAGCAAGGATGCTGCTCCGCGTGGGGCTACCTTCCATATACTTAATTTCTTACCTGAATCCTACCATCTTAATTACCTGTAACTAAATCCTAATAAAGCTTATTCTGGAACCTACTCTATGGCTACCTGGACCTCCTTTATTATTGCAACAAGGATGCTATTTATAAGGCTCATTGGGTGACTGCTTTGGGCATGTAAAAGTGTATTACCTGCTGTGCTCTTCCTGTGGAGTTTAGATGGCAAGTTATTACCTTCAACCGTTACCCTTACATACAGAAACTCCACACTCATATTACTGATATTACCCTCAAATTTCAGGTTGTATGTGTTATCATTGAGGGCAGAGATGAAGTTAGACTCCAGTTCTTTCTCGCCTCTCCAAATTAAGAACAGGTCATCTATATAATGTGACCACAGCACCACATGTCCCATCTAGTCCTCCTAGGCTTCGGACACCTGCTGCACCCACTACCCCATCATGAGGTTAGCATAACTGGAAGCAAAGCAGGTGCCCATCGCCGTGCCCTGAGTCTGTCTGTATAGCTTGTAGTTAAACATAAAATAGTTGCTCTACAGACAGAACTCTATCATGGTTATCAACATCTCTGTGTGGAACAACAAAGAAATGGAACGTGCTCTCAAAAAAGGTCTGCAAGCCTGCACACCATCACCATGCCTGAATCTGGTGTACAGGCTGCTCACATCAAGAGTAATCAACAAATAATCATCTTCCTGAGGGATGTCATAGATTCTTCGTAAGAAATTCTTACTGTCCTGTATATATTAGGGCAATTAAGTCACGTAGGGATGTAAGAAGTAATCTATATATTTAGACGTATTTTCCAATAAGGAGCTGATACAGTCGGTCTACCTGGAGGTGCTAATAGATCCTTATGGAGTTTGGGTACCAAGTAAGGCAGTGGCATTGTGGGAAACCTATTCAATAAAAAGAAATATTCCTCCCACTCAATAAGTCCCTGCTCCCGCCAATCAATCAAAATTTCACAGTACTTTTTGTTAGAATTTGCAATCACATTCTTAGACACTGCTTCATAACATTCATGATTGTTAAGTTGATGCATCCCCTCCTTCAGATAATCCTCTACAGATGGAACCACAACATTGCCGCCTTTGTCAGATGATGGATGACAATGTTGTGGTCCTCCTGCAAAGTTCTTATTGCTAATCTTTCATTCTTAGTCAGATTATCTGATTTCCATCTAGTTTTTGTTGGCCATCTTTTTAAAGTTGGCGATGACCAATGTTTCGAAAGTGTCGGTTGCATCCGGGGGAAGGGTAGGATTAAAGTCAGACTTGGGTTTAAACTCACTTGGACATTTATCACCCAATTCAATGCCCATGGACTCATGGTTGAGGAATGTGCCACCTATGTACTCTTGATCTGTATCCAGTTCAGCCAGGGTAAATAGGATTTCTATATCCCCTAAGGTCAAATTACTCTGTAGAGGTATCCTCACAGGGGGTGTCTTTGACCTTTAGTTTGAACCATTTATGGAGCTTGAGTTTCCGTACAAAGTGGAAAAGGTCTATCTTACTCTGTGCATAATTAAAGGAATTCATAGGACAAATGGACAACCCCAGCATTAGTAGTCTGATCTCAATAGATGTAAGAGGGCGAGTAGATATGTTACCACATTGTTGGACAAATTCATCGTCCCATCTTCTTTCCCCTTGTTTCTATTCCCATGGGGGTTGCCACCATTTTTGCACCATCCGCCTCTCGTGGCCTTTTTGTTGTTGCTTTTCCTTTGCCTTTGCTTTTGCTCTGCCTCTTCCTCTTCCCCTGTCACAACCACAATCTTTCTGCCAATTTAGTTGGTTCTTTCCTTGGTTCAGGAGGCGGAACTCATCCAAAAAAGTTCAGGTTTAAGCATGCTGTTCTCTGTATAGCCACTCATACCATCCTAGGAGATGTCACTCTCGCTCCGATTACTAGCTGACTCCACTATTTCAGGACCATTATTGGTCTATAAAGATGCCAAATTGTATGAGGTCTTGATGTTTCTCCTCAAATCATCAAATCTGCAACTAAAGGTCATTATGCTGCCCGCCTGGTATTTTCAATATCTCATTCATTTTCTTGTCAAAGACTTCTTTATTCTCATCACTTGATAATTGATGTTTATAACTGGCAAATTTCTTTCAATAATGATTTGCATTCTTTCCATTTAATCAGTATCTTCATCGTGCGATTAGAGCATTCCATAAGGTTAACGGCCCACTCTTTTATCATTCCAGAGTCAGGTTGCTCATAAGAACAGGCAATCAAAATTCTCAAGTCCCTTGGTACACGCTCATGTTCAAGATATTTTTCCAGTGTTATGGCTTCCCACCATTTGGTAATCTCTTTTTTGAGAAGTTTCTCCAGTTTATAATATTTTTGATTAACAGATATCATTGTTCCCTCAACTTCATCTGTATACGTTAGAGTACCTATCATTGTAAATAATTAATTTGCCTTTTGTCTCCTCCGTGTATCACCATTTATTTCCATATTTTAGCATGTGTAATCATTTGATCCACCTCACGTAAGTATCTTGCCCACGGTCTTGACTAGTACCGTAAGGGTCCCAGTATGATATTGAATAAAAAAATCCTTAGAAATTCATAGAAAAAAATCAAAGGTTACAGGGATGTTATAGTCAGGAAATAGAACTAAAAAAACAAAGATAAACACTGAAAAAGACAAGGGTTATGTGGATGGTATAGTTAGGCCCAGATTTCATTTGTACAAAACCATAGAAATCCAGCAGTTATAGTTACCTGAGCTATATATAACTTATGCCCCCGCATTGCACTGCTTATGACCTCACATATTACATCACTCATGACATGGTCAGTGACATCACTGATGACATCTGAAATGACATCACATACGATATCATCCACTGAGTGTAAGTGTTTTCTAAAAGTTTATGAGTGTTAGACATATATACTAAGCTACTACAAAAGTTAGATTAGTATACTAGGTGCACTACTGAGTGATACTATTTCTAACATACAAAATCAGAGTGACTGTGAGACTGTCTGTATGAGTGTGTGAGAGGGTGTCTGAGCATCTGCATGGGTGTGTGAGTGGTTGCATGAGTGGATGTGTGGGTGAGTGAGTAGTTTTCTGACTAGTTGTGTGAGTGTGTGTGTGAGTGAGTGGTTGTATGGGTGTGTGAGTGGATGTGTGGGTGGTTATGTGGGTGTGTGAGTGGGTTTGTGTGGTTGTTAGGGTGCATGTGTGGGTGTGTGAGTGAATGTATGGGTTTGTAAGTGGGCCTGTAAATGGTTGTATGGGTATGGGACTAGGTGTGTGAATGGTTTTATAGATGCACAAGTGGGTGTGTGAGTGGTTGTGGGGGGTGTGAGTGGTTGTATGAGTGTGTGACAGGGTGTGTGAGTGTTTGTATGGATGTGTGAGTGGTTGCGGGGGTGTGAGTGGGTGTGTGAGTCATTGTTTGGGTGTGTGAGTCGTGTGGGTGTATGAGTTGGTATGTGTGGCTGTGGGGGGGTGTGAGTAGATGTTTGAGTAATTGCATGGGTTGTAAGTGGTTGTGTGAGTGGTTTTATGGGTGTGTGACTTAGTGTGTGAGTGTCTGTGTAGGTAAGTGAGTGGGTGTGTGAGGTCCTATATGGATGAGTGTGTGTATGAGTCAGTAGCTGTATGGATGAGTGAGTGCATGTATGAGTGCTTGTGTGGGTGTGACTGTGTGAGTGGACGTATGAGTGAGTGTGTGAGGGGCTGTCTGACCTGGGATGTGAGTGGCTGTATAGGTGAGTGAGGGTACATGAGTGGCTGTTTGGATGAGTGAGTGGGTGTGTGAGTAGTTGTATGGGTCTGTGAATGGGTATGTGAGTGCTTGTGTACACATATGAGTGGGTGTATGAGAGGCTGCATGGGGGTGTGAGTACATCTGTGAGGGTTTCTGTGGATGATGTAATCAGTGATGTCATTTGAGATGTCATCAGTGATGGCACTGGGCATGTCATGAGTGATGTAATATGTGAGGTCACATGCAGTGCATTGCAGGGGCATAAGTTATAATTAGCTCGTGTAACTATAGCTGCTAAATTGCTACAGTTTTATATGAGTGAAATCTGAGCCTAACTATAACGTCCCCATAAACAGGGCCACTAGAATTATGCGATTGTGTGGCCGCGGCGAATAGCGCATAGTTAGGGATTTGCTGCATTTGCCACAAAATCCATCATCTCTGCTACATAATCTGCAGATTTTAACAAAAATAATTATTTCTAGCTCAAACGGTTCAAAGGTTAGTAAACACGCAGTGAAACATGTTGCTGCGCAGTCGAAGGCCGTTTGGAAAGGTTGACTGGTCACCTTTCTGTAGCTTATTCCTGTATTTGGGTGTTAAACTGATACTAATGTGGTGCAACTAATGCCCAGATAGTGCTAACAAGTGTAAATATGACAAAATAATGAAGTAATACAATCACAAAATGTGCTACATAATGCCTCATAATTTGCCTTTTCTTACTGCATAATTTACTCAACCCTGCCACATAATTTGGCCCTCCCTTACCCAATAATTCTAGTGGCCCTGCCTATAACCTTTTGTTTTTTCAGTGAAATTCTATGGCTTTTTTAATTCTATTTCCTAACTATAACGTCCCTGTAACCTTTGGCTTTTTCAGTGAATTTCAACGTTTTAATTTTTTTTTATTTCCTAACTGTAACCTGTAAACTTTGTGAATGGGTGTGTGAGTGGCTCTATAGGGCGGTGAGTGGGTGTATGAGTAGCTGTAGGGGTCTGTGATTGGGTGTGTGAGTGGCTGTATGGGCCTGTGAGTGGGTGTGTGAGTGCCTGTGTAGGTCTGTGAGTGGGTGTGTGAGTGCCTGTGTGGGTCTGTGACTGTGTCTGTGAGTGGTACTATAGGTGTGTGAGTGGCTGTGTGAGTGGCTTTGTGGATCTCTGAGTGGTGCCATGGATTTGTTAGTGGGTGTGTGAGTGTCTGTGTGAGTCTGTGAGTGGGTGTGAATGCCTGTGTGGGTCTGTGACTGGGTTTGTAAGTGGTTCTATGGATTTGGGGAATTTGAATATTTAGGGCATTTAAAATGGAGAACCATGGACTCTGCTCTCACCAGGAGATGACAATAAAGAACCTCTCACCACAGTCACTACAAAACAGATTGCGCTCCATTAGGTCAATGATACATTTTCCTCCATTAAGAATTTCAGATTGTTTTTCAACTTGTAATATGAGAGGAAACACATTTGATTTGTCTTCGCCAAGCCCAACAAGTTATGAATGTTTGTGCTTTACTGAAGTGGAGCTTCAACTGGGGAACCTGCTATGTTTAAATTTGTGAGTGCTTCCTGTTGAGGTTTAATTTTTGTGAAATGCACATCAAAGCCAGAATGGAACCTCATTTTTTCCCAGAAGAGTCCCCAGTTTTGCCGAAAACATCTACACAACTGGAGTACTTTCATCTGGTTAATTAGTAAGTGCTACCTCATTGGGTAAATGTTGTGTGCATATTCTGCACTACAACTGTGTAAAAGACCACGAGGTATTGTTTCCAGTGACCTTGTGTACATGAAATAATGGGTGAGGGGGGGCTGCGCGGCCCCGGGGACCCCATCCCTCATTATTTCATGTTATTGTTATATTTTCTTGTTATGTTGGGTGCCCTAGAGCCCTCCCAGGGCACCCAGTCTGCAACGTTGGGGACCATGGGGGGAGCCTGAATGATCCTGTGGTCACAGCCAGCTCCCCGCCTCAAGCGGGAGATGGCACTGCTCCCCACACAGGGAGCTGCTAAACATGCAGCTCGCTCTGTGTGGGAGCAATCTTTTCATCTGTTTCCCTGCCTGTATGACAGCGGGCAGGGAAACAAACAAAAACTCTGCTCTCAGAAAGCAGGAGCGGTCTGACAGCTCCTGCTCGCTGGAAGTGGAGCTAGTGTTTGCTCTGACTTGGCAGGAGCTGTCAAAGCTCCTGCCAAGTCAGACCAATCAGCTATTCCCGGGTGTGGGCATCCTGGGACATAATGAGTGGGCCGTGGAGAGTGGTGGTTCCCATGGCCATTAATGGGTCCAGGAAGGTGGCCGTGCGGCCCCCCTCCTTCTGTGCTCATGGGCTGGCACCATGGAGGTGGTGGTGGTCCCCAGTGCTGTATATGGCCTGGGAGGGCGGCCACGTGGCCCCCCTTCCAGTATTATATATTTCATAGGCCCCGGGAGGTGGTGGTTCCCAGGGCCTGGGGTTCTCTACGGCTCCCCTTTAAATGTTAAATTTATTGCCCCGGGGAGGTGGTGGTCCAGAGGGCTTCTACGAAGTGCAGGAGAGGGGTGCGCCCGGTACCCCTCCATTTATAAAAATAAAGCCCTGGGGATGTGGCTGTCAATGGGCTTCTACGAAGCCCAGGAGAGGGTCCGGGTAGCCCCCTGCATTTATAAAAATAAAGCCCCAGGGAGGTGGTGGTCCCCAGGGATCAAAGAGCCTTAGAAACGGGGATCCGTGCGCCCACTCCTTTAAAAAAAAAAATGGCCATGGGACCTGGCTCTATGAAAAAAAAGCGTGGGAGCCTGTGCTTGTTTTTTATAAAACTTTCACCAGAGTCACGGATCCGTCGTGATTTTCAGTGAAATTGTTTTTTAAATGCTTTTTAGCCCTGGTGGGGTCCCAGGGGGACCCCAGGAACAGCGCTAAGGGGTGAGCGTATTCCTACCATGCCCCCTTTTCTTTTTTTATGTTTTTTTGAGGACTCGGCTGCCAACACTTCCTTGTTGAAGTGTTGGCAGCCAATCAGATTTCAGCACAGGGACTGTCCAATCCTCGGAGGATCTGCATCCCTAGAAATAATTTTTTTTCTTTAAATATCTCGTAAACTACTGAACGGATTTACACCAATTCATAAAAAGTTCACTTTCTTGACCAAGAGCTACTTTTCTGCCAAATTTGGTGTAATTCAGTCCAGCGGTTCGGGTTGTGGTCGTGTCTAAAATTCCAATGGGAATTAACGTGGGAAACACACTTTTTTTACCCCCCCTCCCTTTTCTTGGTACCCGCTTGGTGGATCACCCCGAAACATTCCATGCATAACTAGAATCACTAGCGCATTTTTTTTTTATATTTCGTCAAGAGTCGTTGAATGGTGCCAATGATATAGGCAAGTCAAGAAACGCTTTTCCTGTGGAAACTATAACTGCCTATTGGCGACCGCCAGTAGGTTATATGTATATCTATAGAAATATATAAGTTAGATAGATAGATAGATAGATAGATAGATAGATGGATAGATAGATAGATACATTTTTCTATATATTTTTATAAATACATATATAAGACCGTGAGGGTCGAAACACGTTGGTGATGGTGGAATGAAATAAAATTGCTTGAACAGAATCCCTGGAGTGCGGCGTAATCTTTTATTGGTGGTAAAAATATATATATATATAAATATATCTATTTTTATAGATTCACAGACATATATATTAGACAACCAATATTTTTGTATGGTTTTGGACGATATAACTGTCCATGATATTTTTTCTAGTATTTTTTCATTTGCATTATAAGTATAGGAACACAATATTGTGGTAAGCAATATTCTTGACACAATATTTTTGTCAACGATATTATTTACTATGATATTGTGTCATTCATCCAAGTAATTCAACAAGCAACACCAGTGTCCAATTTTCTATCACCAATCAAGTGATAATGGACATAGCCTTCGACCACATGCTGAACTCATAGTATATCTGTCGTCACTCACATTTGGTGGATGCTCCCCTTTTTTACTGGTATTTACCCACCCAATAAACAAACAACCCCGCGGGCAGCCAAGCACCACCTGCGTACAGCCAGTGGGTTGCCTCTAGGGCCTGGCTTCTGGCCAGCCCTCCGCCCAACTACCCATGGCCACCGAAACTACATTTTCTTTTTTTTTATATTTATTTTTGGGTGCCATGGTAATCCAATGGAATTTCATCAGAGAAGCTTGCATGATACTGCGTTACCATGGAGTGGAAGCTTGTATAGGGGCTCCTAAGGGAGAACAGTGGTACCTCATAAGTGGGCCATGCTGGTTCTCACGGCCCAATTCTTTTTGTTTATTTTAATCTCTGAGAGGCATATCCCTGAGGCCGCTCCACCACATGGGCCTGGGGGACAGGGTGTCCTTAACCTTCTCCCATTTGCCCTTTAAAAAAGTGTCTCAGTATATGGGTACTGAGTCCCAGGGTCCTGTAATTGCGCAACATTTTGTTCACAGTTGCGGCCAGCTTATCAAATCGCTCGGTACAGCAGTACTGAATTGGCTGATGGGAAAAAAAGCTCCTTCGGCTAATTAGAAGCCAATCAGAAGTCCCTATTTTTTTCAGTATCACAGGAGTACAAAAGTCCCTTTTAAAATGATAATTTCTCAAAAATGGGTCAAGGGATTTACACCTAATCACATAAAGCCTGATTTTGGAATCAAGTAAAGTTTTGCCAAGTTTGGTGCAATTCGGTTCACCTGTTATTTCTGTGTTGGAGAGTAAAGCTTCCTATAGGAAGTAAGATGAGAAATTAATGTTTTAGAACTCCCTCTTTTTCTTGGTCCCTGCTTGACAGATCAGCATGAAACATTTAATGAAGGGCCTGAGGTGGATGAACGATTTATTGGAAGGGTTCGTGAAGATGCATCAGGCGGTGGCAGAGTTATTAGGGCAACAAAAATTGCTCTTCATATGGAAACTCTGACCTAACTATAAGTTTCCACACCCGCCATTGACACGGCCATCCCATCAGGATACTAGATCTTCCACCAGGACAGGCCTAACAACCCAGGAGGAGGCCTCAACATCATCCACAAGGACTCCATCTCCTGCATCTTCTCCACCGACGAGACCACACTGTTCATGGAAAACAAACACTTCCGACTAAAAGCCAGCAATCACACCATCATCAGAGGCACCCTTGCATACCGATCCTCCAGACCACACACTGAGTTCAGTAACCTCCTTACCTCCTTCATGGCCCCCATCACCATCAGCTCGAACAACTTCATCCTACTCAGCGACAACTTCCATCTCTAAGACCCCACAGATCCCAACTCCACTGCCCTACTCGAGAGTGTCAACAACCTCAGACTCACCCAGCTCGTCCAAGGCCCTACCCACAATACAAGATGCACGCTTGACCCCATCTTCACAGCCAGCAAGCAAGGTTAAATTCAGCCACCTCACCACACTCACATAGACTTCATTGTTCACTTCTACATCAACGCATCACAACTACCCACACTGAAGCCAACTATCAACCCCAGATGCAGCGGGAACAAGATAGTGGAAGCAGACTGGACCAACACCCTCATAGTCAAACAACCGGACTTTACAGGAGGCCTGCAGATCGACATAAGAACTTTCAACTACTGGACTCTTCAGGGTGGCTGCACGAAAGGATGTCAGACAATCAAGAACCAACGCGTGAGCCAGCTGGTACACTGAGGCCTAAGAGACTCAAAACGTTATTGCAAACAGCTGAAAAGAAGACGGAGAACTAGCCAGAACACCAACGCATACGTGCTTAGATAATATCACTCCCAAATTAAAGAGGCCAGGAAAGCAGCCCTTGCACAAAGACTAGAAACCAGTTCCAACAACTGCAAAGAGCTCGTCAACATTGTTAAATAATTTTCCATCCTCTGAGCAGCCACCAACACCATCACCACATCACAGGACCTCTGCAATAACCTCTCAGACTTATTTCACTACACAATTTTCAGGATCTACGGCAATGTCAACCCTAACACATGGCACAAGACCTCATCAACCAGCTGCCCACAGCCACAAAGTTTAACAACCAGCTAACAAACTGGAGCCCCCTCACCACAGACGAGATCGCCAAAATCATGAAAACAATCCAGTCAGGGTCCCCCTCCAACCCCTGCTCCCACCACATCTACAACCTAGGAGGAACCTTGATCAGCTCCAACCTCACCACCATCTTTAATACCTCCATTCATTGCGGACAACTGGAAACATGCAGAGGTCACAGCTCTCCCAAAGAAATCTTTGACAGACACAGAAGAGCTCAGCAATTACAGAACCATCTCACGCCTGCCCTTCCCATCCAAAGTTGTGGGGAAAGTAATCAACAGACAACTCTCCAACCATCTAGAGCAGCGCCAAGTCCTAGACATCACTCAGTCAGGTTTCCGCAGCAACCACAGTGTGGAAACCACCCACAGTGCAGCAACTGATGACATCCGGACCATCATGGACAAAGGGTAAACTGCAGCTCTCATCCTGCTCAACCTCTCCGCAGCCTTTGACACTGTCTCCCATGGCACCCTTGTCTCAGGACCACACAACTCCGAACTACAAGGACCCGCCCTGAGATGGCTTGCCTCCTTCCTCTCCAACAGAACCCAACGGGTCAGACTGCGTACACTTCCAGACCCAAGATCCTCATCTGTGGAGTCCCTCAAGAGTCCTCGCTGAGCCCTACCTTCGTCAGCATCTACAAGGCACCACTTGCCCACGTCATAAGATCCCACGGAATCAACATTGTCTCATATGCAGACAACACTCCGCTCATCCTCTCCCTCACAGACAACAACCACACCACCAGGACCAACTTCACAACCTGCATGTCAAGCCTGGCAAACTGGATGAAACAGAACTGCCTAACACTCAACACTGACAAAACTGAAGTCCTAATTTTCAAGAACAAGAGCTCTCCGTGGGACTCCTCCTAGTGACCCACTGAACTGAGACCCACGCCCACCCCCACAGCCCATACCAGAAACCTCAGAAACATCTTGGATGACAAACTCATGATGACCAAACAGGTAAACACTGTACCTCTTTCTGCTTCCTCATCCGATGTATGATCGGCAAGATATTGAGAGCTCCCCACAAACACCAGACGCACGGTCACCGAGGCCCTCATCACCAGCAGACTGGACTACGGCAAAGCACTCTACATTGGCATCTCGAACCAACTCATATAAAGACTCCAGACTACCCAGAACACTGCCACCAGACTCCTTCTTGACTAGCCCGCAGCCCACACACCATGCCACCTCCACAATGCTGGACCTGCCTTTTTTAACCACCGCCTTAGCTTCCACCATCCAACTAGGCAACTGCGATCAGCCACACTGCCTCACACAGATACTATGTATCCCCAGAAGCAAAACAGGAGGACGCTCTTTTCCTACATCGCAGCCAAAACCTGGAACAACCTTCCCAATCAAATAATGACCTCCCCATCTCTATTCGAGTTATGCAAGAAACTGAAGACCTGGCTGTTCAACTAGGAACTCCGATTGGCCTACACATCTGCTCTAGCCCCTGGACACCCCCTCAGGTGATATGTGCACTATACAAATTCTCATAACATATAAGTATCCAGTGGTGCCGTCACTGTGTAATATATAGGTACAATTTCAACATTTATTACTAAGGTGCAAAGGTCAAATTCTAGTTTGTTACCATAAACGGACCACATTTACATGGGGAAATTGTTTACTGTTGACAGTTTGCATGAACCTATTATTTTACATTTGGAACCAACTGTCCTAATAGTTGGAGGCCTCTTCAATGAGATTTTACCTTACTGTACAACCAACAGCAGCATTCAGGGGAAGTATTCCATTGACAGAGGCAAAGGGGGCTCTGTTGACTGAAAAAGTAGGGCCTGCCGGTCTCTAAATGAAGCGGACAGACAATGGGTTTTGTCGCAGGGTACTTTGTCTCGTTTGCGAAAGAGTAACCTGTTCCGCCAAACTCTAAATTGGCCCTTTGTTGTCTTCAGGTTTTAATTTAACTTACTGTTCAATTTATGTTAAAGTGGTGAGCTGGACATTTTGTTTGGTTTCAAGTAAATATATAAACATGCCTAATCTCAGTGAGTTCTGACCCGAATGTTTAGGTCGAGCCAGGCAGCGTGCATGCCCCGTCTGCAAGACATGCTGTATTCACTAAAAGGACTGTGATCCCACCTGCTGCTTACCATAGACTGACTTCCGCGTCGCTTTTCTTTGCTGCCTCCTAATTGGTTTGCGACCCGATACATCACTTCTGTTTCTTCCTGAGGAGCACCGCTCAACTACAGATTTATTGCCCTTGATTAGTGGCTGTCCACTTTGATACAGGTATTCTTTGCCCTCCCATTCCCCTAGCCCTCTTTTCAAGTATCATGTTGGGAGATTCAGAGCATGTGTCTGCTGGGCTGTTCAGTTACCGCTGCAGCCTCTTTCCTCCTGTCCACAACATGGCCACCTCTACGCCGGTGCAGGGCTCATGCTCAAGCTCCTGTAGAAGCAGCACAACAGGAACCCTTCTCAGCCACACCCACCTTTAACAGCTGCAGGAGAAATTTGCCGCCGCCCAGCGTGCGCTCGACGACACCACGAGAGAGCAAGCACAGCTACAGATCGAACTCAGCACGCTGCACTCAAGGCCTGAGCAACTCCAGAACAGGTTAATTGTTTTTACGAGATCAGCATGTGCAGAAGAAATGTATTGTAAACATAATGCATCTTTGTGCAGTAGTTAGCGTTCTAGTCGTAGTTAACAACTCTATGCCCGGGAGCCTCCATTTCCCAGAACTACTGCTGTTGACTCTATTTTATCGGATGGCCCCTCAGCTTCAGCAGAAGTTTTTATTGTTTTCCCTTAAATGGCGAGTTTCAGTGTCTTCCTTGTCAATAAGGCTTGGGGACTCATCTACCAGCTCAACCACTTTTTGCCATGCGCCGAAACCGAAAACACGTTCATTTTTCCTCTGAAGCTCCTGCTCAAGGTGCACGATGAGCAGGCATTAGTAATCTTTGGGCAGAGAGATAGGATCCGAGGTGAGGAAACAGAGAAGAAGGGGAATCATAGAATTTATACACTACATTTATTGTACTGTGCTAAAGCCTACTATTACCAGCTGAGCGTTATTTCGTCTAGAACTGAAATGTGTGCACACAGTCACACACCCTTTGCATTTGAAGAATTACTTTACTTGGGACTTTGACCTTCCTGTTATGCATCTCTGCTGCAGTGTCCACTTTCAGGGCTATGTTGGCACTATCGGGCCAAGAACAATGGCTTTCACAAAGATCGCCACATCAGGGGCATTTTCAGATCTACTGGCAATATTGAACACACTTGCACTGTTCATATACTAAGAGTGATTGCACATAGAGCCTACAGAGTACACCAAGATTTCTGCGTTTGGAAGATTCATCCACTTAACTAACTCAATAACGCTTTGCGCATGTTTGATTTAAAGGACTGTATGACCTACAGAGTACTCACAGCTCTGTGCTGCCTAAGCATTAGTCCACTGCCCCTTTTTCTCATGGTCCCACCATTAGCATGGTATGTCCGTTTGAAACCTGTGAACGAAAGGGTGCCGCAAATCTTTGCAGCTGTAGCTTTAGCCCAATGCTCTATTTCCACACACCTCAATCAATCAATCAATCAATCATGTCACTTATAAAGCGCACTACATACCCGCGAGGGTCTCAAGGCGCTGGGGGAAGAGGGGGGTGGTGCTGCTACTGATCGAAGAGCCAGGTCTTGAGGAGTCTTCTGAAGGCCAGTAGGTCTTGGGTCTGTCGGAGGTTGGTGGGGAGGGTGTTCCAGGTCTTGGCGGCGAGGTGGGAGAAGGATCTGCCGCCGGCGGTCGTTTTCCGGATGCGGGGGACTGTGGCGAGGGCGAGGCTGGTCGAGCGGAGCTGGCGGGTGGGGGTGTAGAAGCTGAGTCGTCTGTTGAGGTAGGCTGGTCCGGAGTTGTGGAGTGCTTTGTGTGCGTGGGTGAGGAGCTTGAAGGTTATCCTCTTGTTGACAGGGAGCCAGTGCAGGTCTCTCAGGTGGGGTGTGATGTGGCTGCGTCGGGGGATGTCGAGGATAAGACATGCAGAGGCGTTCTGGATGCGTTGCAGCCGTCTCAGGAGCTTAGCCGTCGTTCCTGCGTAGAGGGCGTTTCCGTAGTCCAGCCTGCTGGTGACAAGGGCCTGGGTGACTGTTTTTCTTGTTTCGGTGGGGATCCACTTGAAGATCCTGCGGAGCATTCGGAGGATGTTGAAGCAGGATGAGGAAACGGCGTTGACCTGCTTAGTCATGGAGAGGGTGGGGTCGAGGATGACCCCTAGGTTGCGTACGTGGTCGGTGGGTGGCGGGGCTGTTCCCAGTGATGTTGGCCACCAGGAGTCGTCCCAGGCTGAAGGGTTGGAACCAAGGATGAGGACCTCCATCTTGTCCGAGTTCAGCTTCAGGCGGCTGGTCCTCATCCATTCGGCGGCGGCCTTCATTCCTTCGTGGAGGTGGGCTTTGGCGGTGTGAGGGTCTTTGGTGAGGGAGAGGATCAGCTGGGTGTCGTCGGCGTAGGAGATGATGTTGAGGTTGTGCTGTCGGGCGACGTGGGCGAGGGTGCCATGTAGATGTTGAACAGCGTTGGGCTGAGGGAGGAGCCTTGGGGTACGCCGCAGATGATCTTGGTGGCCTTGGATCGGAAGGGGCGAGGCAGACGCTTTGTGTTCTGCCGGAAAGGAAGGATGTGGTCCAGTCCAGGGCCTTCTCTTGGATCCCGGCGTCGTGAAGGCGTGTTCGTAGTGTGTGGTGGCAGACCGTGTCGAAGGCGGCTGATAGGTCCAGGAGGATGAGGGCTGCTGTTTCTCCGTTGTCTAGCAGGGTCCTGATGTCATCGGTGGCGGCGATGAGGGCGGTTTCGGTGCTGTGGTTGCTGCGGAAGCCGGACTGGGAAGGGTCCAGGATGTTGTTCTCCTCGAGGTAGCGGGTCAGTTGTTTGTTGACGATTTTCTCGGTGACCTTCGCGGGGAACGGGAGCAGAGAGATGGGTCGGAAGTTCTTGAGGTCCTTGGGGTCTGCCTTGGGTTTCTTGAGTAAGGCGGTGATCTCGGCGTGCTTCCAGCTTTCCGGGAAGGTTGCTGTCTCGAAGGAGATGTTGATTATTTTCCGGAGATGGGGCGCGATGGCTGTACTGGCTTTGTTGAAGATGTGGTGAGGGCACGGGTCTAGCGGTGAACCGGAGTGGATGGTGTTCATGATCTCGCTGGTGTCCTCGTCGTTGATGTTGGTCCAGGAGAGCAGGCGGTTGGTGGTTGTGGGGGCAGTGGTCTCGGTGGTTGCCGGGGCGGTCGTGGTGTTGAAGCTGTCGTGGATGTCGGCGATTTTGCGGTGGAAGGAGGTGGCCAGTGAGTCGCACAGGTCTTGCGACGGCTGGATGTCGTTGGTGTTGGAGCTGGGGTTGGAGAGTTCCTTCACGATGTTGAAGAGCTCTTTGCTGTTGTGTGCGTTGTTGTCTAGGCGGTCTTTGAGTGAGGCCCTTTTGGCGGATCTGATGAGGTGATGGTGATTGCGGGTGGCGCTCTTGTGGGCGGCGTAGCTGTCCGCTGTCCGTTCGTGGAGCCAGATCTTCTCCAGTTTTCGGCATGTTCGTTTGGAGGCCTGGAGGTCTTCGGTGAACCAGGTGGCTTTCTTGCTGGTGTGGCTGTTGGGCGGATTCTTGAGCGGGGCGAGGGTGTTGGCGCAGTCGTCGATCCACTGTCTGAGGTTGCGGGCGGCGGTGTCGGGGTCGGAGGGTTCGGCGGGTGGGCTCAGGGCGAGGTTGTGGTTAGCTGGTCTTCCGTGACTCTGCTCCAGCAGCGGCGAGGCATTTGTTCGGTGCGGTGGTGCGTGGTGGGCTTCCTGTAGGTGAAGTGGATGCAGTGGTGGTCAGTCCAGTGGGGTTCGGAGGTGTGGTTGAAGGAGACGTGTGGGCTTGCGGAAAAGATGGAGTCTAGCGTGTGGCCGGCGGCGTGGGTGGGTGTAGTCACGAGCTGTCTGAGTCCGAGGGTGGCGAGGTTGTCGATCAGGGTGGTGGAGTTGGTGTCCTTGTTGTTCTCGAGGTGGAAGTTCAGGTCCCCGAGGAGGATGTAGTCCGTGGAGGCGATGGCGTGTGTGCTGACGAAGTCAGCGATGGAATCGCTGAACTGTGGTCGGGGTCCGGGGGGTCTGTAGATGAGGGTTCCTCTGAGGGTGGTGTTGGGATCGGTGTGGATCTGGAAGTGCATGTGTTCGGCGGTGCTGAGGGTGTCGTTGGTGTTGGTTGAGACTCTGAGGGTGTTCCTGTGGACGATGGCGATGCCTCCTCCGACTCCGTGGGTGCGGTCCCTGCGGGTGATCTTGTATCCGTCCGGTATGGCAATGGCGATGTCGGGGGCTGAAGCGGGATTCAGCCAGGTCTCCGTCAGGAATGCGACGTCTGGGGAGGTTGAGTCGAGAAGGTCCCAGAGTTCGATGGCGTGTTTGCGGGCGGAGCGGGTGTTGAGGAGGATGCATCTGAGGGAGTTGGGTTCTTTCCTGGGCGGTGGTTTGGCGTATTTCTGTGGTCTTGGACATAGAGCTGCAGGTTAGACTTATTTACAGCTGGTGTTATTAACCCAGTGCCCCTTTTCCTCACGCTCCCACCATTGATAAGGTCACTGGGGTGAAACCTTTAACCTGCAGAGTATATATTAAATGTGATGATGGAAGATAAAAGAGAACAGGTAAAGTCGCAAAATGCTCGTATACTGATGCAGAGGCTTCCACCCACAGTCACTGTAAACTGTCAGTCCAATTGGCAGGATTTCACATCACAAACTTTACACCCTTAACAGTCAGCCATAAACATTACCATATGCACGAGACCGTATACAATCAATTATCTATTTTGTTGAAGACTTTTGTGCACTCATATTTTTGGACATCATCAACAGGTAAAGAATGTAGTTTTACGCTAGATTACACTGTACACACTGATATTGGGCTATTATTTTATTAAACAATTTTCCTATGACATGAGGAAGTGTTTTCCTAGCTTGTTTACTAGGCCTCAATTTAGGCTTGAGAGCCATGTTCCTTTGAAATGGATGTCTTTCTGTCTTCCCTGCACATTTCACTGTTCATTATTTCTGCAGCACACAGTCAAGCAGAATCATGTTTGTTTATTTCCATTGACATTGTTCTTCCTGTTTTGGAATATCCCTAGCCTAATCACAAAACTGTATTTTATGTCAAGAGCCTTCCGTTGGCTCACTGTTCCTTATCATGCTTAATAGCGTGCTGTTCATGTATCTAGTTTGTTTTACCATCTACAGATAACATTAGCATAGAAACTTGCTTTACACACAGTATGAGATAGACTGCTACCAAACGGTTTAAGATAAAATGGTGCTTCCAAAATGTACACTGTGCTTTCTTGGACTTATACTGCTTTCTTCCTACTTTGCTTCTTGTATATAATGCCACATTTCTCTCATCGATCTCCTTCCTTGCACCTTCTGCTGCTCTGAGGTTCCTCTTCCGTTGCCCTGGCTGCTCTACTCCAGCCTTTCTTGTTCTTATCTGGAACTATTACCCTGCATTGTGTGGTTACTCCTTCCATCCCCTTTTCCAGTATGTGGTCTGTTCATCTTTGGCTGTTCACTGTTCTTTCCTGGCCTTTTACTGGTCTCTTCCTACTCTGCTTCTTGTGTATCATGCCTCATTTCTCTCATTGCTCTCCTTCCTTGTACCTCCCGCTGGTCTTCTCCTTGCTCTCCTTCCTGATGCCTCACACTGCTCTTCTCATCACTCTGTTATTGTGCCAGATGCTGCTCCTCTCCTCACTCTCCTTCATTGAAGCCTCACGCTGCTCTTCTCCTCCGCACTTTTCGTCCTTGTGCCTCACGCTGCTCTCCTCCTCACTCTCCTTCCTTTTACCTCATGCTGCTTTTCTCCTCCTCAGTGTCCTTACTTGTGCCTCATGCTTCTCTTCTCATCACTCTCCTTCATTGTGCCTCATGCTGCTCTTCTCCTCACTCTCCTTCATTTTACCTCATGATTCTCTTCTCCTCACTCTTGATGGGGCCGGGTTCCATGTTCTAGATTTACTCTGGAACCCCTGGTCGACAGACCTTTGTTCCCTGCTTAAAAGTGTAGAGGGGAGAAACACATTTGTCAATTATATATCACAATTCCAATGAACCATGACTCTGAAGAATAACCGACTCCAAATTTGGTTAGTTTATTACGAAGCCAAGAACAATTGGACATACAAACACTCAAGATGAGGGTGTAGAAATACATCGGAACTAATACAAAGCCAAACCTACGGGCAAAATTAAGTCGGTGAGGCATACAAAGGATGACCAGTTCTAGAATCAGGACACAGAATATGACTGCGCCTACATCAAGATTATTCATCATTGGGGGTTCATAAGTAAAGAGCATTAGTCTCTCCCTACACCATCACTAACGTGACATCCCTACTTAGCATTTTCCCCAGGCAAGTTCAGGAAAAGGTGTCAGCGCGTGAGGACTTCCTAAGAAGTACACTCACGTTGAATGGGTCAAGTAGCATAAAGCTACAGAGCTCGTTCTAAGATGCTCCTTCTTCTCTCTCAATCCGATCTCCTCTCCTAACTCTGCTCCCTGGGCACTGTCCCTAACCCAAACACCAAAATTTTAAGACACACCCATCATCACATCACGCGATCGTCCCATCCAGCTAGACACCTTCTTGTAGGTAACTTTCCAGGCGATGTCGCTGCTCCCAGCCTCTGGCTCGATGACCTTGATTCCCAGGCTTTCTCCAGTGAAAAAAGAACACCGTCCCACATTATCAGCACCGCTCGTTCAAATGTATCCTCTCCTCCCTAAGCCTAACTCCTAAAACAAAATTCTATTCTAACTAACAAAGATGAATTTCTCCACCTGCAACAGAAACGTGAGAAAGAAAGGATTCTGCACACACATGAACATTTCGAACAACTCGTTTTTAGAGAGCCAGGGAAAAATACACATGAGGCCTACAGAAAATTGGCGAACATAAGAATCACCATAGAACGTCATTAAACATGCATATACATGAACATTATTATTGTGCACGTTTAAATCAATGCGTTACACAGTCAGTGAATTAATTTCTCATTAGTCACTTGTAATGCGAACATTAAGATTTCATCATTTAGAACACGATTACAATGTTAATTTCTCCACGTAGTACAAAGTACCTCTAACACTTCACTTTTCACGTTATCACAATACATTTGAATACTCAAATGTTAACACAACAAAGGATTATATATGTAGGTGCGAACTACTCATGATTATAATGCACCCCTACAAATGGAAGAGCACAGTCGCGCTCTATCACTCTCCTTATTTGTGACTCACGCTGCTCTTCTCAATCTCCTTTCTTGTGCCTCACGCTCCTCTTCTCCTCCTCACTCTCTGTCCTTCTGCCTCACGCTACTCTTCTCTTCACTCTCCTTCCTTATGCTACTCCACAACTAACAATTCCAATCCAACCCACATAATTCCACTACACACCACATACATACACTCCATAACACATGGGTAAAAAACATTGGGCCAGATGTACGACCCGTTTTTGCATGCGCAAACGGGTTTGCGACCCGTTTGCGCATGCAAAAACCTATATGGTCAATGTACAAACACTATTTTGCGACTCGCAAAAACTTGCGACTCGCAAAATAGTGTTTTGCGACTCGCTATTAGGAAGGGGCGTTCCCTTCCTAATAGCGAGTCCCTAGCCATGTATGAATGTTTTGTGACCGCAATTGCAGTCGCAAAACACTTGCAACTTACCACCCTCTTCAAGAGGGTGGTAATGGAGTTGCAAATGGGAAGAGGTCCCTAGGGGACCCCTTCCCCTTTGTGACTAGCTCCAAAAATATTTTTTAAGGGCAGGCAGTGGTCCCAGGGACTACCTGTACTTAAAAAATTAAACGAAAGCGTTTCATTTTTTTTTTTTAAATGCATCCCGTTTTCCTTTAAGGAACACGGGCTGCATTAAAAAAAAAAAACCTGCTTTATTGAAAAGCAGTCCCAGACATGGTGGTCTGCTGAGCCCAGCAGGCCACCATCCCTGGGAGGGCCAGTCATTCCCAATGGGCTCGCAAATTGCGAGTGGCTCATTAATATTGATGAGCCTCGCAATTTGCGACCCCATTGGGAATCGCAAACAGTGTCTGAGACACTGTTGTACATTGGATTTAGCGCCTCGCAATTTGCGACTCGAAATTTGTCACAAATTGCGAGGCGCTAAATCCAATGGTCGTACATCTGTCCCATTGCCATTTACAACGCCAAAAGCTCGAAATCAAACAAATGCGAGACTTATTGCATTTCTAATGCTTGTTTTAAGGTTGGTTCCAGCAAGCCCACAATGCAAGGATGAGTGGCAGCTGCAAAGCCTCTAATTTATTGCCAGGAAAAAAATCCAATTTAAAGGCATGTCGTTCTACGAAAAAAAATATAACATTCTGTGCAATATTTCTACATAGAAGTATTCCGTAGAAATCATTGTTTATAGAACATAATGCTGCCATTAATTAAATTATTGCATCCTAAAGAATACTAAACAAAATTCATAATATATTTGACATTTCCTTAATTATACATTCTCTCAATCAGGCGTACAAAGGAGCCGAGGCTTAGTTTATGTGCTCCGCTTCTGCTCTGTGAAGTGAAGCTTGGACCGGAAGTGACGGTCGGTTGCCTGGCAATGCCGTGTAGTTCTCGGGATGAAAGTTGATTCTTGGAGTGCATTGTTTAACCTGAAAAAAAGGCGGAGGGGTGGAGGCAGAAGTCTACGCTGTGTGCAATGTGGACACTGTTATTGGTTCCTGGGTAAACATGGCGAGTTTGCGACAAGGGCGATAACTTAATGTGCAGCTTAAGGAGGAGCAGCGGAAAGACATGTCAGAAAGGTAAGAAAAAAGACGAGGTGCAATTTCAGTGACGTAGCAATGGTGCCGTGGGCCAATTGGAAACATGGGCCTTTATGCTGTTGCGTGGTCAAAGCCATAACTGGGTATCAATGAGCCCCTCACAGTCTTCGGTCCCGGTGCCACTGCACCTGCTGCTCCAATGATAGCTAGGCCCCGATACCCTTTGGAACACAGATGGTCTGCTCGAAAATCGATATTATGTTTCAGGATTAGGTGACTTCATTCAAACTGGGAGATCAGAAATTGTGGCAAAATTCTAAAAAGAAATGTTTGGAGCTTTTGTCATTGCTGCAATTACTTGCCCACATGATGAGCTGAATATGGGGTATTGATAGCTTCACGTAGAGTCTTTGGAGGTAGGATTCCTCAACAAAATGCTATTTTCATCCCTGTTTTCTTCGTTTGTCGGAGTTTCCTGTCCTTCGTCTCTTTCTTTCTCATTTGCTGTCTCTCTTGTTCTGTGACAAAGCCTGATGATGAATTTCATTTATCCTTCTTAAATAGGTTTTACTTTCAAACTTTATTTCCTATTATTCATATTTGATGGGTGTTATTATTTTATCGAATATTCTTCTGAAATCCTTCCAGGTAATTTAATCATTTCAATTGCTTTTTCTACTTCACCCAGTAGTGGTACGTGAATCTGATTCTGAAAAAATGGAATAATCAGAAAATATCCTATCACGGCAACAATCTTACTTTTGGAAGCTTAATTTATAAACAGGTTACTATTCTCTGGGTCACATTTTTCACTGTGACCTTATTCAAACATCACAGGCCTGATATATCTAAATGAATTAAATGTATATGTCTCATTTGTTTTTGCCACTGTATTTCATGCTTTTTCATTTTCGTCAATTCATGTAAACCTGTCTTCAAGAACCTAATACTGTATGTATTATTTCCAATGGTAAACATATAATATTTTCTAACTCAATCACTACTTTAGAGGATATTATTTCCAGTTTATTCATCCAATCTGACTCCTTTCGGCCTAAGGGCTGTTCCTACTTCTTAATAAATGAGTTACTTCATTCACTATTTGAAAATGTATTTGCAGTGAAGTGTGATATTCACTGCCCAGCCCCAAATTGTGCTTTTCTTGCATATGGTGTTCACACAAGGTCTCCCCTGTTGCAAACCGGTGGGCGGTTCCTGGCCAGTGGAATGACTAATGCCCACAGTTGAGTCAGACGCAAGGACATAGTTGGTTTGTGGGCATCTGCCATCATATACATTTAAATAAGTCAGTGGAAAATGCCTGTTGGTCCAAAGTCACAACAATACATTCTTCCAAATAAATACCAAATTATTTTATTTTCAATCAGCCTCACTCCAGTGTTATTTTACTACCCCTTTTGTCTTTATTTACGAACCACTTGCATGAATACACTTAATGTGTTTCATGCTATGCTCTTCATCAGGAGCCAAATTCAAGAAGTCTGTGAACAAAAGAGAACTATATGTTATGTGTATTTGTATAGCACACAACTCACCTGGGAGGTATCATAGCGCTGAAGTAGGAGCTATATGGGCCGAGCCAAGGCCGGTGCTAGGTGCAGAGTCGAGTCTTCAGTTTCTTGCGGAAAATTGAGGAAGAAGCTCTGATGTGCAGGGGCAGGTCATTCCAGGCTTTAGGAGCAAGGTAGGAGAAGGCACTACTGCCGGATCTGGTTCTGCAAATGTGGGGCGTGTATGCGAGTAGGAGTTCGGCTGAGAGAAAGTGTCTGGTAGGTTTGTGTAGACTTATACGGTTATTGAGGTACATGGAGCCAGAGGGGCCAATGTTGTGTAAGGCTTTGTATGTGTGCATGATTAGTGTTAAGAGTGCTTGTTTGTGGATTGGAAGTCAGTGGAGCACTTTGATGTGTGGGGTGATGTGAGTGCGGTGTTGGAGGTTGATGATGAGCGTGGCAGCTGAGCTGGATATAAAAATTGCACTTCATTCATTGAATTAATAATGACTGAAAATACAATAGTTTGGTGTAAATTTGGAAGACTTTACTGGTGTGTAGTCAGTGAGTTCTACCAATACATTTTCCGCCAGCTGGGTTACATTTAATTAGGCCCTGGACCAAGGGGCACAAAAAGTCCATGAGAAGGATATGCAATTAGTCAAAACACCTCAATTAATTAAGAATTATAGAGTTAGAGCAAACAGGAGAACATCTTACCCACATTTGCTGTACCCAATAGAAGTGTTAAAGAATGGGAGTACACATTCTTCAGTGTCTCCATTGCCCTGCCCAAGCAGTGCACTATCTTCCACAATTGAACACAAGAGGTCCACTGTCAAAGAATGAGACCCGATGGCAACAAGTGGAATCCCTGGTACCCAAAATTCAGTCAGACACAAGACAGGAGACACACGTGTGTGGCCAGAACCAGCGCTCATCCTTCATTGCGTGCTGCGGCAGAACAAATCCTATTGTACGTAATTTAACCTTACGAAGCACAGGAGGGCATAAATAATGTGCACATATAGTGCCTTTTAGCACTTACTTGGAGGAAAAACCTTATTTACAAAGGGATGCGTCAAGTGTAATGCTCTGCATGTATCCAGCAGAGGAAAGATAAATCCAAACTAAGATGGTTCCAGAAATTTCAAAAGATCCAAAAACGACATTGGGAACACATGAGGTGGGCATCAGAATAAATCAGTGTACCAGAAATGACTCTGAAAATGTTAGGCAATGTAGTGGTAAGATGAAGATAATCATCAAACCGACAGAAGCCTTTTTAATATGAAGAGATGAAAGAGCGAATCACAGCTGGAAAATAATACTGCACCGGAGGAAGACAAAATGGACAGAAACAAAACTATTGCTCTACCTGAGGGCAACGACTAACCCACAGAAGAGAAACAGCATTATCAGCTCAGTAGCCTGGCCTACTTCTAGTTCAAGTTAGACTTCCTGAAGTTGGGATATTTGACTAAGGAGAAATTCTATGAGTCTGGGAGACTATTTAATACTTACTAAACTTAAAAGAACAGGGAGATCATTTCAACAATACAAGCCATGTAATGCTGGAACACAAGTCGAATTACTGTAACAAATGAGAAAGGGAGCGGTATAATAGATACCATGCTCCAAGAGAAATGCAGTATAACCACTCTTCCTACCACAATGCTTACTGCATTCCAACCAAAATGAAGTGGTTGTTAACAGTCCTATAGGAGTTCCAGTGACCTGTGTTTTGATATAAGTCTCTATGTCACAAGCATACATATACTAAACCGCTTCAGTTAAATATTCAATCTTCCTATAGGCTAGGGTGCAACAGTATAGGCAAGGGTATTTATTAGATGTAGCTGAGTGCCTGGATAACCACTGAAAGCTTGGTGTGTACCTTAGTGTTATTCGGCTCAAGGGGAGCTTGAGAATGACTGTAAAGCCAACTTCATGTTCCAGTTGAAACCGGTATGTGGTGCATTTCTTCTTGCTGTGAATGTGGGATGCTTTGGCCCTTAAGTAGCCCAACACAACGTCTCTTTTTATAGTGATGCACACATTTAAAATCATATGCATATGTAGGCATGCATCTACTGCTAAGTACCTTTTGTGCATTACAAAGGTGCAATTTTTGCTCTTAATCTAATTTTTAGGGAGTTCAACTATTTACTGCTAACAATATTTTCCTGTTTAGGGGATCGGACCCATTGTGTTTGAAGTTGAGTCTTTGATATTGATTTTGCAGCACTGATAAACTCACATGGTGTGATGCGTTATTATTCCAAACCATTAAGGGTTGCCCGTATGTGTGCTAGAAGGAGCGACTTGTCCCACAGGAGCTGTCTGCTGAAGGAGGAGAAGCCCAGATGCCAAGTTCGAAGAGAGGAGCAGCCCAGGAGAAGCAGGCTGCTTTGGGAGTGTCTCCAAGAGTCTCCCACCCTCCCTGCGTGCCCAGGATTTTCCTCTGTGAACCTGTGACCTGCCAGTCTTCCTGATCCAGCGATTGCAACTAAAGAAGATAGAAGGACCTGTGCTGACTCTGCCTTTGCTGTGCCAGAAGAACTGCAACTCTGCACAACAGACTTTTAGCAAGGAATCCCCCAGACATCAATGCCAGACCTGTCTGATCAGGCTGCCTTTATGTGGGTTCCTGCAGCTTCCATTGGCCTGGAGTGGAGAGGGAAGAAGGTGAGGGCCCCCTTGAGCTAGCAGCTTGACTTTTACAGCAATTGTTTTCACTGTCCGGTTGAAGACTGCCCACCCACGCTTGGAGATCCCAAGAGCCTTTTACCCGAGGTGACACTAACACCTAAACAAAACATTGAGAACTTGACTAACAGATTTTGATAAGACTTTGCTGAGGTTATTGCAATCCGCTTAAGAGAACTGCTTAGGCAAAGCATATGGAATGACCAATGGGCCACAGAACTCAGGGAAGCAGCTCCATTTAATCATAGTAATCCTACACCTGTGTGTAAATCTAGAGCTTCTGTTTGTGTAATAACCCCCGTAGCTTCCATAGAGTACATTCCCTGTAGTGCTGCTTAATCCTTACAGGGCTGGGCAGGCCTTTTATCCCACCGGGCCTTTCTCCTGTGGGCTGGGGCTCTTGGTGGCTAGTTTTGAAAGCCCAGGACAGCACCTGGTGCCTTAATCACTTTGTCTCTCCCCCTGGCACTGCGAGGCCTCAGGAGACAGAGAGGGAGGGAAGGAGAAGATAGAAAGCAATCAGAGAGGAAGAAGAGAGAGGGAATGGGTGGAAAGAGAGAGAGGCAAGGAGGCAAAGGGAGTGGTGGTGTGATTAAAATACTCAGTGTTTTACAAAAAGCAAAGCACCATGCTGGGAATTCAATTAATTGTCCATATTGTTTAACTGTTTGTGTTCTGAGTCTGTACCCTTCACACTACATCTCTGAGACTCCTTGGGTTACTCACTCTCCCTACCTTATGATTCAAGTGTGGTAGGAATGTAATTGGCCTAGTTTGCAGGCCCAAAACCTCAGGACACCAGAGGCAAAAGATCCCAACACGCACAGGTTGTGGCCCAATAGCCCTTTTATGGATTCTAAGGGAGCCTAGAGGGGCACAGATTGGGGCACCCTCCACTCGAGATTTTTAGCACCACACAGGCCCCAATCACAGAATGGATGTTAAAGGGCAATTTGCAAATCCTAAGACCCGGATAGATGCATTCTTGTAAAGGTCAGCTCTGTACCTGAAGAAGACACTGTCACAGGCAACCTTAATCTTAACTCATGTCAAAACAATTTTTTAATGGTGGGCACTGCACAGTCGATGAGAGTGTTAGAGGAAACACCTCACTAGAGTGACATCAGGTATCACAGAGATAATGGTTACTATGCACCAGGCTTCTCATCTTCCATGTTCACTTCAGAAGCATGGGAGGCCTAGTGGAACAAGTGGGTGTAGTGTTGTTCATCAGCCCACAGCCCAGCGGACTGTGCACCACTAACCAAGTCAGACACATAGTATATTTCCCCACTCCTACATTTCACTTGTTTTCCTTTTCCTGCCCCTCTGAAGTTGATACTCAGTCATTTATTAAGACCGATAATCCTCTTGGAAAGTGCAAGGGGGAAAATAAATTGAAAAAACATATCTCACAGTCCCATGCCACAGCAGTGCTATCTCTAAAGTTACAGTGGTAAACCAGACAGGTTTGGCAATACAAGTGGGGATCTAGGACCGTAACAGCAACTAGCACTCCAATATCACCTTTAAATATATTTTGAAACTGCTATAATTTAATCCTCAGGCAAGATCTTGTCAATTAATAAAAATAAACACATTGCTAGTGCATGCATGCATGCATTTCATTTTGGAAAAATAAAATCAAAATGACAGCTTATGATAATTAAACACACTATTCTGGTCCTGTAAAACCAGCTTTTCATATTTATTGTTTTATCAAATATTCAAATGCACAGCTGTCACACGTGGACACTCTTGAAAGTCGATGTATCGCCATCGGATGCTGGTGCCCATAATTTGACACAGAATTACCACTATTATGCTAGGGCATGTATTACACCAGGGTTGGGCACCAGCATTCCATGGATGCCCACTGCAGCAAATTCAACTTTTCTACATGGTCACCAGATTTCTCACATTTTTGTGGATTTTATTTTTGATGTTATTAGGATTTTGTGCCCTGTGACACTGCTAATTAGTGTGATAGGGTGTATGCTTTGGCCCTAAAATGGTATTAGTAAAATGGGTTTCAGTCAGTTGGACTATTTAAATGTCTTGTAAGATCAGTGTAGCTAGCACAGAAAATGCACCTATGGTGTGGATGTTAAATACCCTATGTGGGCTGCTATGTGTATTTACACAACCCACATAAATGACAAAAATAAATGTCTGCCAGAAACCATGCTGTGCAATCTTTGGGCTGCAGTTTAAACGCACTACAGTGACACGTGGCAAGGAAAAGTGCATTTGGCATGGAGGAAAAGCCTTATTCATAAGTCACCCACAAAGTGTGTGCCTTGTAAGCCCACAGGGCAGGGTGCTAATATATAAAAATGGACATACAACAGATTAGGGTTAGTGTACTTTCACAGTGAAATAAAACCCCAAAGATATTTCACTGTTTAGTCTTTTTCTAGACTTTGCCCTGAAGAGGCACCTCAACCACATCCGCCTCAGAACATTCCAGGATCTGGGAAGACTCACCTAAAGAAGACAGCACTGCTGGAAGAAGAAAACTTACTCAGGGACTGCTGAACCCATCTGTCTCCCATGGATTGGAACTGCTCTCAGAGGGTCAAGTGCATAGCCTCCGATTTGCCTGATTCAGGGACACAAAAGGCAGAGGGTCTCCTGATTCCAAGAAGGTCCAGCTGACCACAGAGGACTGAACCCTGCAAGAGAGCTGGCTGGACTGAGACATGGTGCCTGGAGGCCGTCCTGAGGAGCTAGAGGCTACAGCACTGAAGAAACTTTGCCAGCGCTTAGAGAACAGTGAAACGTAGTAATTTTTCCCACCTCGGGAAGAATAATGCAAGATGCTGAGGCTTACCCATGAGGTCATACCCAAGCTGGGGAAGAAAAACAGGTTTGTCCCGCTCAGAGCTTTTTTTCCATGCTGAAAACTGGTTCAGTGCGACTTTGCTATGAAGGTGTTCGACTTTGCCGATCCTTGCCCAGATACAGCTTCCTGCCTTGCCCCGTTGCAGGATTTTTACCTCCAAAAAAGTGACAAAGTCCGTTGTGCTCAAAAGGGACTTGGGCACAACGGCAAATCTATCCGACCTTCAAAGAGACATCAGAAACTATGAAATCTAGGTTTTTCCCGCTTGGAATGTTTGCCTCCGAAACCAAAGGCTTTAGCCATAGCTCAATGACAGCTTATCTGACTTTGAGGTACCCTCAGTGCCCACAGACTTGGACCTTTCCCCTTTGGAAGATTCTGACTTTCATTTCAGAGACTACTTAAGAAGGTAAAAAGTTTGACTGGGATGACCCGATTGGTGTATCTGACCTCGGCTCCATCATGGTCCACCTGAAATCTCGGGAATTTGGCTGTGAGTAAGTGTGTTTTACTGTTGTAGTACTCCTGGCTTACTCCTTGAATTCAAAAGTAAGTCAAGGGTACTCCTGTCTTGCTGAAGGCTTAGTCCTGGAATTCAGGAGTACACCAGGAGCTCTACAAGAGTAACGGATACCTCCTCACAGTCAATCTTGGAGAATCAGGCCAATTGTGATCGATTAAAATTTTAAAAATGGATAGAAGCTATGACAAATATTTCTCTTTTTTGCTTAATATTGAAATAACCATATAGAATATGCAGTATTTCTCATACAGGCATTCTTTACCATTTAGAAATGTTAACAAAAATATTCCTGCCAAATTTACAAAAGGTTTTGGAACACATATTTCTAGATTGAGGTTGCAATAAAATACATTTATGCTTAAAAAAAAAATCACATCCTGATTCGCAGAGTTTTGATCAGTTAAATTCCAACTTAATGTAGAAAGTACAATTATGACCATGGAATATCTGCCAGTATTGCTTCTTGTCTACCGTTATATCTTTAGGTTTGGAACAGGACAAAGGGTGCCAAGGAGAGGGAGGCAGGTAAAATGCATTAGGCACCCAAATACTCAGAAGTTGGTGAATAATCACAAAACCTTTTTGCCTGATTTTGAAGGAAGTGACCCGATTAGGGCCACCCGGGGTCACTTGCGACCACCTCTCCGCCTTCCAAGAAATGAAGAGTCGATGAGACAGTAGAGAATACAAACCAAGTTATTTATTAGTAAATTGCGCTCGAGTGGAGTCCAGTCAGACTAGCCTCCTTAGATGCTACCGAGGGGACTGACTTCACCACACTTGGTAAAACATAATATACATTTTCAACACCCCTAAAGACCCGCCCAGACTGGAATTTTCCAGCTCAGGCACTGATGAACAAAGGAGGTACAGAAGGATGAGCTACCACCTGCAGAACGGGTCATGTTATCACATTTTCAAGGTTGTCTTGTTCAAGCTCAACGCTCTCTAGTGTGGGAGCAGGGCTACGGTAGAGGAAAGGCATGCGAAGGCAGAATAAGCTATTCATTAGTACATTAGGATTCAACCTTGAATATGATAAACAAAAGCAACTCGAAGCAGCTTTTCGCTGAGGCAGACAGCTGGATGAGACAAAAGCTTACTTTCGATCATACAACAAAATGGCGGCCAAAGACAAAATGGCGCTGCAAATGCTAACTTAACTTGCACAATGCTAGAAGGAGTCGGTCAAACGCATTTGTAGTCCAACAGACCCTCCTTTTAGCATTTGCTAACAATTTTGTCTATGCTAGCATAATAAGAAAATCATTAATGCAGGGCAATACACATATTGCTAATATTCAAAAATACCCTCATCTATATTCATTAAATCATGGACATCTTGCATCATCATAGCTGAGGGCTTAGTATCATGCCCTGGGGCCTTGGGTGCAGGTGTTAACTTGCTAACACAATATGTACAGCTGGCAGGAAGACAATTAATACACAGGCAACAAGTGAAAATGACACCCGCAATGGCTACTAGGAAGAGGAGTATTTTCCAACCCCAGGATGCTATCAAACCCCAGAACCAACCAGAAAGGGACCAGGTGCCATTCTCTTGGTGAATATCGGATGCAGGTCGATGCAACCTCTGTATTGCTGCATAGACATTCGGAGCATGGTCCGGTATGTACACACAGCAGCTACTACCGATGACGCGACAGGCCCCACCCTGATCAGCAAGGATGATGTCTAACACCATCCGGTTTTGAAGAGCAACAAGTTTCGTAGCCTGGAGCTCAGCTGTAATGTTGGTCAGTATTCCTGCCGTGGTATTAATAACTCCCTCCACAACCCTTGTGAGTCTGCGAATGTTAAGGCTATTAGACATAGGACCCCAGAAAGGCACAATACCCTTCATGGCATCAGTGAACTGCTGCAATGTGGTGTCTGTTTGATCAATGTCTTCGGTATTAATAACCCTTCTGATACGGGATAGACTGACTCCCCTACGCTGTAACCAATGGTCCCTATGGTAATTGGACGGTGCTATATATATACTGGGGGTAGGAGGAAAGAGACGTAACATATACCAGACCACCCCCTGGGAACCCATACATAAGCCTGGGACCGACATCAAAATACACATTATGGGGTGGTAGTAAAGGTGGATTATTGGTCGTGCTCAAGTCATAAGTATAATTGCAAATACCCTTTCCCACTTTAACACTCCCAAAACCTTGGACACAGAAACTAGCTGTCGTGTTAACTATTGGCACTGGCATTGCTTTGTCCTGAGTAATATTACGCATCTGAAAGGACCTGAAGTATTCAGGGACATTCAAATCTTGAAAATCCATCATTTCATTTTGGAGCCACGTTACATTCTTTTTGACTTCGTAAACATTCATACAGGCATTTGGATGCAAAGTATCAGGGGCCCCTTGTTCTCCTGGAGTAAACCCCTGGTGTACACCGATATATTTCAACACAGTCTCATAATCGGCATAAGTCATATTCATTGCATCAGCATGGAAATGGATATACACCATGGTAAACAATTGAAACCATGCCTCACAGCTCCCTAAATAAGAGAAGGGTAGGGACATCAATAAATCATTTTTATGCATCACAGAAGGGAGCAAGCCGCAAACCCAACAATCAGTAACATTAGAGGTATGGTGCGCCTGATGGAGCATCTGTAAGAAAACATTGTCAACGTACGTTTGTCTGTGCCTCTCCTTATGAGGGGCCAAAGTGACAAACACATGCTCAGGGGGAACAGGATTAGTACCAATCAAAGAATGCACAGGATATTTCTCTTCAAGAAACCACATAATTCCGAATACGGTTATTAAGAGGATCAGAACAATTGCCACAAAGACTGTCTTGCTTTTAGTAGACCAGCTATTCCAACCAGGACCACTTTGCTCAAAACGTGGGGCTGCTAAGGGCTGTTCTTCTTCCATAATTAGGCGGCCAATTGGGTAATTTTTTTTTTCTTTTTCTAAATCGGACTACCAGAGGAAAGGTCATACAATGGAGCCAACGGTTATAAAACAAAGAAGAGAGGCACAAAACCCAGCGTCCGTTAGAGTCTCGCTGGTAGACTCTTATTGTTCATCTACGGTGGTGCTATTGAGCACTTCTCGGTGGAGCTGCGCGATCGCAGCACTGTCTGAAGAAATCCACGTCACTCAGGATAGGGCACCTTCCCTCCTGGGAGGACACCCTCAACTTATCCTGTCCAGTGTCTCGGACAATGCACCAATCTCCCTTTCCCTGATCTATCATTGGTACCGCAGACAGGGTACATACACCCTATTCTTCATCCATGCAGTCCATCCCTGCTAATCTGACTTTTCCTTTGGTGCACTGTCCCTCCGTCGGGGGCGTAAATTGTACCTAGCCACTCCGGGCACTGTGTCGTCACGGAAAAGGATCTTAATTTCAGAGGGGCCAAGGGACTGAGACTCAAGCTCCTGTGGGCCAGATGGAGAAGGATCCTGGGCAGCCTTTACTTCTGGGGGAACCGCCTCATTCAAGACAGCGTCGTTCTCCTCCTCTGTTTGCGCCTGTTGGACTTGGCCCTTTTTGCAGGGTCATCCCTGAACTTTTTGCCTTCCTCCTAGCCTTTTTCTGACATGGTGTTGGTGGTTTTAGGACTCTGGGCACTTTTGCACTGCTGTCCAGTGTAAAGTGCGTGTGCTCTCTGTGTTAAATATGGTAAGGATTGGTCTACACCTGTTTGGCATATTTAATTTACCTGTCAGTCCCTTGTAAAGTGGTATCTCATATACCCGGGGCTGGTAAATTAAATGCTACTGGTGGGCTTGCAGCGCTGATTGCGCCACCCTCCAAAGTAGCCTCTCAAACCTGTCTCAGGCCTCTGCCATTGCAGGGCCTGTGCGCGCAGTGTTACTGCCGCTGTGACGTGGCACCTAAAGTGTGTGCCATGTCTGTGACCCTCCTTTTACTGCATGTCAGTCACCCCTAAGGTAGGCCGTAGCTAGCCCTATGGGCAGGGTGCATTGTAGGTAAAAGGTAGGACATGTACCTTAAGTGTGGGACATGTCCTGGTAGTGACAAACAGCCATTTTGGTTTCTCACTACTGTGAGGCTGCCCTCCCATAGGAATGCATTGGGGATTCCCTGATAAGTGTTTCAGTGGTAATTCCTGATATGAGAGGAGCAGCATGGTCAAGTTTGGTATATTTGGAATAGTGATAATAAATGCTACGCAATGGTGTGCACAGATTTATTATACCTATTTTAGAAATGCCACTTTTAGAAGTTGGCATTTCTGTGTGCTATGTGTCTGCCTGCCTGATGTGGATTACATGTCAAGCTTTGGAGTGACAGGGGCTCGTGAGGTGTGTGTGGCTCCAGGGAGGGCAGGGTGAGTCCGCGCTAGGCTGCATGGGACATCTGCATTTGGAGTAGTGGGAGGAGTAGTCCCCTGACCCTGAATAGGTCTGTGCCTGCCTAGGTGAATGCTGGCTCCGCCCCCCTGTGGTGTGTCTGATGACAACCCCCCACCTGACAAAGGGAAAGAGGAACCTTGTCAACAAAGTGCTCCAAAACCCCCCAGAACCAGTTTAGGCTGGTTCCCCCAAGCCCTGTGCCAGGGCAGACAAAGCAAATGTTGGTATAAATATTGGAGCTGTGACCCCATGAAAATGTTGTGCTTTTGGGCTTCCCTGCGACCTGTTGCTGCTGGGCCCCAGGAGGCACTGCCACGAGGGACTGCCTCCCTGCTGGAGGGCCCTGTGTGCTGGCCTGCCTGTGCCCAGCTGTACCCCTGGAACCTTGAGGACTCTAGCGCCTTGTGAGCGCTTTACTTTTGTTCTGAAGAGGAGCGCTGGTGTCTTGCAGCGCGCGGCTGCAGTGTCTGCAAGGGGAATCCCGGCGTGGGTACTCCCCCGTGTTGCTGGGATCAGAGCGGGAGCCCACCCCGCTTTCATGCCTATTTAAAAAGCGGGTGCCCACCCCGCTGGTTCGTGCTCCTTAAAAAGCGTGTGCCCACCCCGCTGGTTCGTGCTCCTTAATAGCGGGAGCCCACCCCGCTTTTGGGTGTTATTTACGGGCGGGTGCCCACCCCGCACTGAATTCACGCCGCAGGAATCACCGCTGCGGCCCGAAACGAAAGAGTCGCTGCAAGCAGCGAAACCGGAAGTCAGGCGTCTGTTGCCTGACCAGGGGCAGGACCGTCGAAGGAGCCAATCCCTGCCCGGTGCCAGGAAGAGGAGCGGGACGCAGGAAACGGCTGCCAGCATCGAGGCGGGGCTCCTGTGTGAGTGAGGGGAGCCCCGCGCGCAGCCCAGACCGTCCGGAGCCTTGCGGGCTCCACAGAGAAGTCCCGTGTCCCAGGAGCGGGACCGGGCGAAACAAGAAGGAAGCCGAGCTTTCCCCGCATTGGACCAGCCGCGGCACATTGCCTGTGCCTGAGGACCTGCCCAGAGACCGGAGAGAGCCCCCAAAGACCCAGGTGAGAGGGGCTCTCCGAGGCACATTGTCGGTGCCTGTTTCCCTGAGCGGTCCCGCAGGAGAGCGGGCCGCTCCAACGTGGGGGGCCATTTAGTATTTAGGAGTCCCGGAGTGGGGCTTTGAGGGCACTGTGGTGCCCGGGCTCATTTTTCCCACAGCTGCCCCGCTGGAGAGTGGGCAGCTGCAACTCTTGGGGCCATTTCATTTTTAGAAGTCCCGCAGTGGGACTTGGGGGTCAATTGTTGATAGAGTCCCCGTGGGGCTCTCAGGGCACAGTGAGTGCCAGTGCTGATCCCAGCTGCGCCGCGAGAGCGCGGGCAGCTGCAACGTTTGGGGGCATTTTGTTGGCGATAAGGAGGGGGTGAGACGCTCCCCTGTGCCCCAGCGCATTGTGCAGCATCTTCGCTGCATTGGCAGCTAGGGGGCCATTTGAGAGGCCCCAATTCAAGCCCTGACATTTATGGACAGAGGGCATTTGGAGCCCCAGTGAAAGGCCAGTGGGCCTGGGGTCAGTTGTAGGTTGGTAGGGCGCAAGGCCCTAAATGTGATTTATGTGATGCCTATGACATAAGGTGTTTATGCTGCTGATTACTCCTGATCTAATGTGATTTATGCATCATGTGTTTATGTTGCTAAGGTGATATAATGCTGAGTACAGTATTTTGCCAGTAGTTACTGGTTGTGATATTTTTACTATTTGTGCTTGTGATGGTTCTGACAGTGGCCCGATTGGCCCTGTCATGTATATAATCCCCTGTAAATTCTGCCTAGTGCCAGTTGGCACAGTGTACATTGTGTGATTATGATTCTAATGTGTTTTGGATAATACAAAGGCTATTTTTATATAACCTTGTGTGGAGTTTCTTTTGTGGTGTGCCTAGTGTGTTGCTGCTGTGTGTGTGTGTGTGTGTGTTGCGCAAGCGCTTTACACATTGCCTCTGGGATAAGCCTGACTGCTCGTGCCAAGCTACCAAGGGGGTGAGCAGGGGTTATCTTCAGTGTGTAACTCCCTTGCCCTGACTAGAGTGGTGGTTTCTGCCTGGCTTAGGCGCAAGCCCTAGCCAACCAGAAATCCTATTTCTAACAGCGCCCATGTCAGTCGAGCGTCAGAAAAAGGGACGAAGCGTGGTACCTTCTCTGTCTCGTAGTCCCCCACGCCGTCCAGGACCCACTGGTCGTAGGGGAGGGGTAACGGGACTCTCCGGCAGTGGGACGAATGTATCCAATGCTTCCGGCCGTCCACCTTTACTGCTGTCCGGGTGGCAAGGAGGACCTGCAGAGGTCCTTTCCAGCGCGGCTCCAAGCTCCCCTTCCTCTGGTATTTCCTCACCAGGATATAATCCCCGGGTCGAATTTCGTGGCCTGGCCCCTCAGGTATTGGCGGTAGAGCCTCGTGAATCTGTTGGTGAATAGAGCGCACATTTTTAGTCAACTCGCACAAGTAGTCCACAAGCAAGGGGTATTCTATCTCTGAAAAACAACGGGGTCGTGGGACGCCCCAGACATTTGCCGGGCAGCCGAAAATGACCTTGTATGGCGACAATACTGTTCTAGAGTGGGCTGTTGCCCTTGTGGACAACAGGGCTAGGGGTAACGCATCTGGCCATTGCAATCCTGTGCTTTCTTTGATCTTTGCCAACTTCAACTTGAGAGTACCATTGTACTTCTCAACCAAACTTGCCGACTGGGGATGGTTTGCTGCTTGGAATTTCTGCTTAATGTGCAAACCATCGCACACCAGCTGGATAACTTTTGAGTTGAAGTGACTTTCGTTGTCACTCCAAATCAAACGGGGCAAGCCGAAGCGCGGGAAGTATTCTTTTAAGAGTGCCTTCGCCGTCGCCATGGCTGTGTTCTCTTTAGTGGGGTAAGCTTCAATCCATTTACTAAACGCACAAACAACCACTAACACATATTTCAAATTGTTGACTCGTTCCATTCAGATGAAATTCATCTGGAGACCCTTGAAAGGGAAGGAAGCTGGTGCAAAGTTACCAGAGGGTGTAGGGGTGCCTTTTCCAGGATTATGTATCATGCAGACCATGCAGTACTTCACCAGATGAGCAGCTACCTTAGGGATGTTATCGTTCTGCCATACAGGATCTAACAACTTACATATTCCCTTCGCACTAATGTGAGCTGGCCAGTGCGCCATTGTGACTACAGGGAGTACATATGCATCTGGTAACATCCACCTGTGCTTCTCTGATTTTTCAGTCCAACACCCTTCCTCGTCTAAACGCCCTGTTCTCTCCTGCCATATTGCTAACTCCTCAATTGTTGCCACGCTTTGAATCTCTTTAACGTTCTCCAATGTATCTTCAAACATTGCACCGTCGGGTACCCATCTAGCAGGACCTGCCACAAACATTCTTTTCATTTTAGATCGGGCTGTCTCCTTAGCTGTCTGATCTGCAAACGCATTTCCCCTCCCCACATCATCAGTAATTGTCTTATGGGCACTGCACTTCATTATTGCTAACTTTTTGGGAAATGTCAGAGCTGACAAAAGCCTGTGTATCAGTGGGCCATTCTGGATTTTTAACCCATGTGAAGTCAAGAATCCCCTCTCCGCCCAGAGCCACCCAAAATTATGGGCAACGCCAAAGGCATACAGGCTGTCAGTATAAATATTGACAGTCAGTCCCTCACTTAACTCGCAAGCTCGAAGGAGAGCAACTAGTTCTGCAGCTTGGGCCGATTGATAAGGGACACGCGATGTCTCAACTACAGTACGCAGCGTAGTAATAGCGTACGCTGCAGTGGTTGTGCCATCTGGTAGTTTAAAACAAGAGCCATCGACATATAGTTCCCCCTGTGGGTCAGATAAGGGAACATCAGTCAGGTCTACCCGTCCCTTTGTCTCCTCTTCCGTTCTGAAAATACAATCATGTATATCTCTGTCCTCACTTTCAGAAGGGAGGGGTAGTAATGTGGCTGGGTTCAGAGTGGCACATCTTTTAATTGTAACATGCGGAGCAAAGAGGGTCAGTCCGTAGCCGGTCAGACGTGCACTGGTAAGGTGCTGTGTCTTTGTTTTGTTCAAAAGTGTGTCCACAGCATGAGGTACCATAACTGTGAGATCAGTATCAAGGACGAGCCCCGCCGATTGTCGGATAGAGATGGCCACAGCCACGACCGCTCTTAGAAAGCTCGGGAGGGCTCTCGCGACGTTATCAAGCAAAGCGGAAAAATAAGCACACGGCCTCTGCTTACCTCCAAAGGCTTGTGTTAAAACAGAGAGCGCGCAACCAGCCGTCTCGTGTACATACAACACGAACGGCTTAGCATAATCTGGGGTGCCAAGCACAGGTGCAGAGCAAAGCGCAACTTTTAATTGCTCAAAAGCTTGTTGACATTCAGGCGTCCAGGGCAAGGGTTCATGCACATCTTTAGTGGTTAGCTGCAACAGTGGCTTTATTAGTAAAGAATAGTTAGCAATCCAGTGGCAACAGTACGAAGTAATGCCGATGAAGGCACGCACATCCCTTTGAGTCTTAGGGATTGGCATTTTAACAATAGCACTAATGCGTTCAGGTGTTAGTGTCCTTCCCTCCTTCGACAGTAGGTGACCTAAATAGGTGACCTCCTGTCGACAATACTGAAACTTTGAAAGGGACACTTTATGGCTTTCTCTGGAGCCGCTCCAAGAATATGGAACTCTCTCCCACCTGACATCAGAAAAATCCCTTCTCTGGCCTGCTTCAAAAAGCACGCCAAGACCTTCCTTATGAGCAAATTCCTCGTTTAAACTTGCCCTCAACCACCACTAAGACACGGATCCACGTCTGCCTATTGCCTCCCTCGGATTTCCTAATCACCCGACCTAGAAACCTGGGTTCTTGTCTTGAGTAATGGTAAATGTAATCTGTAAATACGTATCTCATCTTCAGTAACTGTATATGTAATTTGTAAATACGTGTCTTTCTATGTATCCTATATCCTGCCCCTACTATCTGTTTTTTCTTTTACCTGGTGATTCTATACCTTTTGTACAATGCTATGTTACCTGTAAAGCGCTCTGATACCCTAACGGGTCAAGTTCGCGCTCTATAAAACACAGTAATAAATAAATAAATAATAAATTATGTCCATGCTGCGCCAAATGTAGTAATAATTTGACTGTTGCATCTTTGCAACCTTCTTCAGTGTCAGAAGCAATCAGGAGATCATCCACATACTGCAGTAATACATTACCTGAGGGAAGTGTGAGAGAATCCAATTGGCCTTTTAAAGCTTGGCTATATATGCTAGGACTTTCAGTATAGCCCTGAGGAGCGCAACAGAATCAGAAACTTCTACCGGCCAGAGTAAATCCAAAAAGGTGCCTGCTGTCTGGATGAATGGGAATGGTAAAGTAAGCATTTTTCAAATCAATCACAGAAAAGAATTTGGCAGTGGAAGGAATCATCGTCAGGAGGGCGGTGATATCGGGGACCACTGGAAACTGAGGGACCACTATTTTGTTAACCTCACGCAAATCAATCACAAAACGATAGACATCAGGATGAGCATCAGAGGAATCCAAGGGTGCCTTTTTAAGAATGGGAAGAATAGGACTATAACACACATTTGCTGCTGTCTCCTCAACAACTCCTGACTTAATCAAATCCTGTATAATCCGCAATAGAGCTCGCTCCCCTGCCTGCGGTATTTTGTACTGAGGAATACGTGGCAACACAGCATTGTCTTTGACCCTAATAGAGACCGGAGGTATCTGCAACAATCCTACGTCCGTATCACCTGTAGCCCACAACGTGGGCGGCACATCTTTGAATTCAGGAGGGAGTGGCACATCCATGGAAAAACACTGTTTGGTACTAGCCACATTTGGTCCTATCGTCATACAGACACCATCCGGAGAACAAAAAATTGTTGCATGCAACTTTTTCAACAAATCTAGTCCCATTAAATTCTCTCCGCAATTTGTTGCCAATAAGAATGGCGAATCTACAGTAAAAGGGCCAATAGTAAGAGCAAGGGGTTTGGAAATGGGGCTCATGACCGGTACGCCTGAGAGGCCTACCGAAACATTATTCTGGCCAGACAGAGCTGCCCCGGGGACCAGCAAACGAGAAACAGAGCTATTCATTGCACCTGTATCCACCAAAAACCTTTTAACCGAGCCGTGCAAATCCGCTGTGACATAAGGACCACGCTGATCTACAGGTATCTGAACTGGTCCCTCACCCTGTCCCTGGCTGTCCTAGCTGTGAGACATCCCTGTCACCTCGCCCATATCATAATTATCGTGATAGTACTGTCTCCCTCGAGGGTCATCGAAATAGTTCTGATCAGAGCGACCCTGTGGCGACTCATCTGCCTGAACCCCGTCACGACCACCTGCACCACGACCCCGTCCGCGAGGACCCCGTCCTCTAGGGGCCGCAACTTCCTGTAACAACTCCGGGCACTCATTTCGCCAGTGTCCCTCCTCCTTACAATACGCACACTGGTTCGGCCCTACAGGTGCACTATTTCTGCTAGTGCGGGGCAACTGTCGGGCCGGACCGGTGCCACGCCCTCTACATTTCCCCCTAGCTGCCTGCTGCATCAACACCTTCATCTTCAACTCTTTATTTTTCTTCTCCACCTTTTCCTTCTCCTCATTTTCCCTATGCTCATAATACTGGGCCATACTCAATATCACTGAAGGGGAGGATGTAGTCTAAGTGCTCTCTGAAGCCTATAACCGAGTCGCGATCTCAGGAAACAGGTTCGTAACCAATCTGTTAACGAACAATCAGACTCCTCCCTCCATTGACAAATACTGCCCACTGAAGTCCCAAAACACCCCTTCAAACCTAGTAAAAAAATCAGATACACTTTCCTCTTTCTTCTGACAACATGCTGCTAACTTGTTCCAATCTACTCTTCTAGGTGGGATGAGGGAATGCATGTAAGTAATAATACGACTCGGCAAAGCTAGTATCTCAGCCTTAGGCTTCTCACCAGGCTTCCTCTCTTTATCCCATGCCCTGATCTCTTCCCAAGTGCCACCCAACTCCACAACGTGGTCCTGTGTATGCACCTGCCTCCAAATATCCACCGGTACCAACAAACCGAAAAACATCCCAATTTCTGCCAACGTCATCACTGTTGACGAGGCGGCCTCTGTCAACTCTTTGTAATATGCAGTCGGATTTTTCCTAGGGTCTGGCAACTGACTCTTAAGAGATAAAACCTCACTCCTTTTCCATGGAGTATAAACCCATTGTTCTTGAAAGTGGGCTTCTACTCGCTGTCTGATAATGGTATCATGCTGATTACGCAGCTCCGGTATCTCAGGGTGAAAAATAGGATGTACTTCCCTCATCAGGAACTGGGACACTGTTGTTGGTGTGTTCTGTTCTAACCTACCTCGGTAACCAATCAGTGTGGCAACATTACTAAAAACGTCGTTAGGAGCCATGTCGGCAGCATACACACGGTCCCGGATGTCATGAATTATCAGAGGTGCAACACTATTGAAACACTGTTCCCACAACCCTATTAGTGTGGCCGACATATGCTTGAGGTCATGCTGTTGCACAAACGGTTCATAATCTTTCACCACACTCCACACATCCTCCACGCTGTAAATCGGATGCCGGGCCCACTGTGTGGCCTGATCTGCCACCATCTTTTTCTCCTCATTCCCCACATCAGATTGAATTAGCACCTGCCCCATTCGTTCTCGAGCTGCTGCCCAATTCCCTTTGTCCGGTCCACGCACCGGCGTCCCAATACTCAACACTGTCGGGGATGAGACATTTGAGGAAGACACAATAGATGAAGGGGCAGGCACCAGAGTTATTAATGGCTGCGTTGAGGGTGTGACGATAGGCGTAGCAGGGAGACTTGCAGTCATTGCATCTGTGGTATGTGAAGCTAGAGAAGAAACAGGTGGTGCCGCAGCCAAAGCAGCCAGGTCAAGAGCAGAAGAAACAGAGGTGGAAGCAGGAGGGGCGGAAGACTAAGGCTCCGGGACAACAGGGTAGATTCTCTGCGGGGCATAGGGAGGTGGAGGTCAAGCATCTAACAGCTCCTCCATGAATGTATCGCCTTCCTCTCGGGCGATATAAGATTTATCACATTGCAATCGAAACCTTCTATCAGCGGACTCTATACCTTTTTCTATTTTCTCTCTATCATACACCACTGCTTTCTGAGTCACTGTCTGCATCTTCCCTCTCCGAGCCTCTTTTTCTGCTTTCATGCGATTTTGCCTAGCTTCCTTTTGCCATACCTTAAGAGAATCAAACATCGACTGTCTACTTCGTTTTGCAAACAATTTATCCTGCAGGAAATTCAGTTTTTGTTCATCAAAGGTACCTCTTAGTGGCCACTGCAGCTCGGCATTGTCCCTCGTATATTTGTGCCATAGTGTACTAAACATAATTGGGCCAATGCCGTGCTTAACGTACATATCGAAGTTCGGGGTGCCTTCCGGAGGTGCAGGTTATCTTTCCTCCAGTCGAGCCTCAGCAGAACAACAACGGCACCCCAAACACCACAATTTGCTCAAACAAGGCATTTTAATAGAAGACACGTTCACTATTCGTACCAGATAAATAACAAAAGAGTTGGTCCTCAGACCCCATCAAACAAAGAAAACCAAGAGTCAGTCCTCAGGCTGCACCAAAGAGACAGGCTCAAGCCCCAGGCATTTTCAAGAGTAAGCCAAATTCATTATGTTGCCTGGCAGAGTGTCCGCAGACACCCTGTATCTAAACGGTCCGCAGACCCACCAAGTTTAAGCAAGCCAAGAAATGGTCTCCAGACCATACCCAAGATTATTCAAAATGGCGCCATATTCACCAAGAATCAAGACAAACTCACCTGGTGCACACAGGTCAAACAAAGTTATTCTCCACTGCCGACTCTTCGGACCAAACGGTCAGATCATAGGGTTTTGCCTGTCAGGACCCCAGCCGGGATGACCGCTGGGCGAGGCACCTCCCGATCAAACAGGCGGGGCAGCTGTGAGTACTAGGCTCTATCGTGCAGGGATCCCCATCCGCTTATCCGACCCGACGTGGCCCGTCCTCCTCACCCGTCCGCGGGTGAAGATGAGTCTGCCCAATGGAGTCCCTGTTCGGGCGCCAACTGAAGGAAGTGACCCGATTAGTGCCACCCGGGTCACTCTCGACCACCTCTCAGCCTTCCAAGAAATGAAGAGTCGATGAGACAGTAGAGAATACAAACCAAGGTATTTATTAGTAAATTGCGCTCGAGCGGGATCCAGTCAGACCAGCCTCCTTAGATGCTACCGAGGGGACTGACTTCACCACACTTGGTAAAACATAATATACATTTTCAACACCCCTAAAGACCCGCCCAGACTGGAATTTTCCAGCTCAGGCACTGATGAACAAAGGAGGTACAGAAGGATGAGCTACCACCTGCAGAACGGGTACATGTTATCACATTTTCAAGGTCGTCTTGTTCAAGCTCAATGCTCTCTAGTGTGGGAGCAGGGCTACGGTAGAGGAAAGGCATGCAAAGGCAGAATAAGCTATTCATTAGTACATTAGGATTCAACCTTGAATACGATAAACAAAAGCAACTCAAAGCAGCTTTTCGCTGAGGCAGAAAGTTGGATGAGACGAAAGCTTACTTTCGATCATACAACAAAATGGCGGCCAAAGACAAAATGGCGCCGCAAATGCTAACTTAACTTGCACAATGCTAGAAGGAGTCGGTCAAACGCATTTGCAGTCCAACAATTCACAAACATTTAGCTGTGAGAAGGTTTAGCGTACTCCGTGAAGAATCCCGGCTTACACCTGGATTCCAGAAATAAACTAGTTGTACTCATTTCTTACTCCTGGCATTCAGTTGTGAACTAGGAGTACTTCAGAAGTAAGTCTCAGGAAATTCTTTGAGCCATTTGATGGTAGTTTCCTATCCAGAAAATGGACAAAAACTGAACATTTCTAAGGGAAGCGCAGGTACCTTTGCAGAGAAAAATATTTTGTTTATGGAGTAGAAAACGTACTTGTGGAATTGCCACATTTTTGATGCAATTTGTAAAAGCAAAAGCCCACCACACCTGAGTCTGTGAATCAGGATGTGGAATTTTTTAGCCCAATTCACAAAGCTTTTGCAGTGACTAGATGTGACTTACTATTGTAGTATTTCGGACTTACTCCTGGATCCTAGACGTAAGCCAGTAGCACTTCTGATTCACTCCCGGAATTCAGAGAAAGCGTTTAGTGCAAGAGTAAGCCATGGCAAAAATCAAAATTACCGAATTGGGCCCTGTGTTGTGAATTTGCTGTCTTTGCGCAAATAAGTGCATCGCACCTGGGCTTGTAATAGCCTTTGAATAAATGCGATAGTAAATTCAAAAATAGAAATGCACTTGAAATTTAGGGCGATACCTACGAGCATTAATCACATTTTGTTGCTGCTTGTTTGCTTCTTAACTAAGCCTTTCTTAGTGTATGCAATCATGTAAATGTGAATTTTATGTCTTTTTTATATTTCTAGCTCCTCAGGGGTGAATATAAGTAGTGAAATCTATTCTAAATCTTCTTCATCCGACAACTGGGATTTGTGCAATACAAACACAGAAGTTTTGTTGTTGTCAAGTTACAAAGGAGTACTGCAGGAGGGCTGCGATTCTGGAATCGCTTCACCGGTAAGTTAGTTACTACCAAATGCAAGCTTCTTCATGGCACCTTTGCCTCAACACATGGGCTTGATTCACAAAGATTTTGCTGTGACTAGGTGCGGCTTACTCTTGTATTCCACAGTGTTTTAAATGTAAGTTTTTAAGGTCGCTAAAAGGAAATATGAGATGAACTGATGAAACTTGATAGATGAGGCGCCTGCTCACCTCTTCGATTTCCAGATTAAAAAATAGACCCATCCAAGTGTATGAATGCATTGGTAAGGGTAATGGAAAATTGTTTGCTGATAAATTTTTAACTTAAACATAACCAGCACCAGATAACATTTTCCACTGAACATGGTAAAGTTTGCAGCCTTATCCCAGAACATGCACTCAGAAGTGGAGGGTTTCCCCTCAAATTGGTGATTCTAAAGTCAGTGGGTGTGGCATTGTGGTGAGCTTTAGCATGAAATGCCTTTATCAGAATGTGGTTTAGGCCAGTTGTGTTGTGGCTTACACAAAAAGCATGGCGGTGGCGCAAGTTATAGCTACCTTAGGGCTCGAGTTATAGTTACTTGAGATAACTATAACTATAACTGGTGAATTTCAGTGGTTTTTAGAGTTTAAATCATGGCCCTGATTAAGATGTCGGGCAGACACCGTTGCAGTTAACGGCGGTTCCTACAACCCAATTAGGATGCAGCTGCACATAGTGCAGTCGGAAACTTCCATTTTTCAATAGGAGCTTGTGCGGCGGGCTGAAAACGCCTGCTGCACAAGCTCCCATTGAAAAATGGAAGTTTGTAAACATCCCTGCACTGTGTGACAGGCACCTCATGGTGCCTGCCACACGGTGCAGGGATGTTGAGGGGGGCAACATAGGTGCCCCCCTGGGCAGTATGCAGAAGACGCAGAGGAATGGGGGCCCTGCTAGGGGCCCCCGAAGACAGTTTCTGACAGCAGTTCCATGTCATAAAGGCCGGCATGGAACTGCTGTCGGAAAGTGTCATCATAATCCCGATGGCGGAAAGGCCATCCTTAAGGGATTATGAAGTGTTTCTGAATGACCAACGAGCTCCTTGAGTCCGTCAGAACCACATCAGAATCCCCCAGCAGGTTTAAACTCCGACTGCTGTATTAGGATAATGGCAAACCTTTAAACCTACCATGTCGAGCGGAAAGCCTCTGACAGCTGGTCAGAGCCTTTCCAGCTGACATTGTAATCGGGCCCTATGTTGATACTGAACATTTCACCTAACTATAACGTTACTCTAACCTTTGTTTTTTCAGTGATTTTATATATATATATATATATATATATATATATATATATATATTCACTGAAAAACATAGGTTTCAGGGGCGTTATAGTTAGTTGGACATTTCACTCGTACAAAACCATAGAAATTCCCCTGTTATAGTTAGTTCAGCTAACTATAACTCGCTGGCACCCGCAATGCACTGCTGATGACGTCACATATTACATCACTCATGACATGGTCAGTGACATCACTCATGACATCACTGATGACATCTCAAATGACATCACTGATGACATCATCCTTGTGATAGAGTGGCAGACCTCCTCTCACCCTAATATAACCTTTGATACACACACTCAAAAATACAAACTAACATTTTCAAAACAATGGACATACCAATACCAGTTACAACTCACCTATTCAGTAATTCCAAGATCTACACACACATCCACTCATTCACCAACAGTCCCTATACAGTCACTCATACATGTACTCACTCATCATATGTACTCATACACCTATACATCCTGTTACACACCGCCACTCATCCATAGAGTTACTCACACACATAGTCACACATGCAAACAAAGTATCAAACATCCATTTACTTGCATATACAGTTATACACACACTACCACACTTACTTCTACAGAAACTTACACATACTTACTCTCTTAAACAATCACTTATAGAAACACCTACTTATTTGTACAGGAACTCTTCCAATCTCTCACTCTCACATATACTCACTTATATACACCAATACTCACATATACTAGTTTAAAACATATGTAGTTACTCATAAAGACACTATTGAGACAGTCATTCACTCACTAACACACCCATACAAATACTCATCCACCTATACAGTCCTGCACACATGCTGTCTTCAACACATACAAACAGTGAGTCACTCATTCATGCATCTATGCACTAAGTAATACCCCCACCGAACCATACAGACACTCAGACACTCATACTGATACTCAAAAACCAACTAATAACCCATATAGACACTCATGTAGCTACTCACCAACCCATGCAGCCACTTATACACAAAGTGAGAGACTGATACAGATATTTTCATATTTAAACATTACTCACTAACCCATGTATTCACTAAGATACACTTAGTCAGTTATACAATCAATTTTACAAAACAAAATCATCCATTTAGACACTTATATACCCATTTATTCTTCCATCGACCTTGAGATATACGTATATAAAACATATTTAATTTTCAGAAAAACACACATTCACTGGATGATGTCATCAGTGATGTCATCAGTGATGTCATTTGAGATGTCATGAGTGATGTCATGAGTGATGTCACTGACCATGTCATGAGTGATGTAATATGTGACGTCATCAGCAGTGCATTGCGGGACGCGCGAGTTATAGTTAGCTGAACTAACTATAACGGGGAATTTCTATGGTTTTCTACGAGTGAAATGTCCAACTAACTATAACGCCCCTGAAACCTATGGTTTTTTCAGTGAATTTCTAAGGTTTTTTAAATGCTAATTTCTAACTATAACGTGCCTGAAACCTATGGTTTTTTCAGTGAATATATATATATTTATTATACTATGTATACATGTGAAAATGTCTCGGTCCCCTGTTTGCCTCGGTGGCACGGAAAAATGGGTGGAACTGACGTCAGCACGCCGACGAGGTTCTCTTATGGCTCCGATGACGTCATACGGTGTCGCGAGCGGAGCAGTGCTATTATGACGTCCTCGTTGACGTGGGAGAGCTAGGAAAGAATTTCCGTGGAATGCTGGTGCAGGGGATATTCACCTAAGTGTTCAGGCTAGTCCTTTGGGAGCAACTGTTTATGTTGCCACTCCAGAAACCGAAACCAGTGATCCGAGTGCAGAGGCCCTGCAGATGGCACACGAGGTGGGGTGCCCAGTCGTGTGCACCGGCGGGGCAGCGAAGTGACAAGCACCACAACCCACAAAAAAGGTAACGAGGGCACTGAATAACACAGGATCTTCTCTTTGTATCTGGCAGGAACAACGAAGTTAAAATGCCCTAGTACCAAAATGTAGAATTAGTGCTACAACGGTCTTCAAGAGGACCTGCGATGCCGCTTCTGCCTCCAGTACCCTGGAGGTGGCACATGGGTCACGCGGTACGGTCATACTGCGGTGGGACGCACACTCGTTGACCTCTCATGGCACTGCTCCACACTTCAGGGAGGATGCTTTCCATTAGCTATGTTTTCTGATGACATGTCGCGCCGGCCCCGTCCAACAACAGAACTCCTTTAGATCCAAACAGACTCTTCCACTCTCTCACCGGAAGTGAAACCAGGCCACGCGGCCACTTTCACAATACAACAGCCGGGAATGCACTTTTCGGTAAAAAAACCACATTCCTTCCTCCTAATTAATCAAATAAACGTCTCACTGAAGAACAGGAGCCAGCTTCGATCGGTAAACAGCCGTTACAACGACTTTTTTACTTTGCGATACCATTACAACGCATCCATTACCACGCATGCGTTGTACATCACGAAGTCATTACTACGCATTTTTTAGAACGCATGGTCATTTACCACGCATGCCTTTACAACGAATTTTGTTGTAAAGGTATGTATGGTAAATGACCATGCGTTCTAAAAACATGTAGACGATCCCATGTCGTTGTAAGGAAACAGAGGCTGTTCCGTTTCCTCACAACGACGTGCACCGCCCCTCAGAGACAACGTGAAGCAGGAACCACGAGGAGAGAGGAACAACGAGGAGTGAGAGGTAAGGGGGATTGGGCATGGGGTGGGGGTTTCTTTTCTAGGGTTTAGGGTAGTGCAGTGGTGTTTGGGTCGTGTAGGGGGTCGTGCTGGGGGTAGTGTTTTAGGGTTTAGGGTAATGCAGTGGTGTTTGGGTAGTGTAGGGGGTCGTGCTGGGGTAGTGTTTTAGGCTTTAGGGTAGTGCAGTGGTATATGGGTAGTGTAAGGGGTGTGCTGGGTTAGTGTTTTAGGGTTTAGGGTAGTGCAGTGGTGTTTGGGTAGTGTAGGGGGTGGTGATGGGGTAGTGTTTTAGGGTTTAGGGCAGTGCAGTGGTATTTGTGTAGTATAGGGGGTTGTGCTGGGGGTCATGTTTTAGGGTTTAGGTTAGTGCAGTAGTGTTTGGGTAGTGTAGGGGGTAGTGCTGGGGTAGTGTTTTAGGGTTTAGGGTAGTGCAGTGGTGTTTGTGTAGTGTAGGGGTAGTGCTGGGGGTAGTGTTTTAAGGTTTAGGGTAGTGCAGTGGTGTTTGGGTAGTGTAGGGGTTCATGCTGGGGGTAGTGTTTTAGGGTATGGTAGTGGTGTTTGGGTAGTGTAGGAGGTCGTGCTGGGGGTCGATTTAGGGTTTAGGGTAGTGCAGTGGTGTTTGTGTTGTGAGGGGGTCGTGCTGGGGGTAGTGTTTTAGGGTTTAGAGTAATGCAGTGGTGTTTGTATAGTGTAGGGGGTTTACGGTACTGCAGTGGTGTTTGTGTAGTGTAGGGGGTCATGCTGGGGGTTGTGTTTTAGGGTTATGGTAGGGCAGTGGTGTTTGTGTAGTGTAGGGGTAGTGTTTTAGGGTTTAGGGTAGTGCAGTGGTGTTTGTGTAGTGTAGGGGGTCATGCTGTGGGTAGTGTTTTAGGGTTTAGGGTAGTGCAGTTGTGTTTGTGTAGTGTACGGGGTCGTGTTTTAGGGTATAGGGTAGTGCAGTGGTGTTTGGGTAGTGTAGGGGGTCATGCTGGGGTTAGTGGTTTAGGGTAGTGCAGTAGTGTTTGGGTAGTGTAGGGGGTCGTGCTGGGGGTAGTGTTTTAGGGTTTAGGGTAGTGCATTGGTGTTTGGGTAGTGTGGGAGGTCATGCTGGGGGTAGATTTAGGGTTTAGTGTAGTGCAGTGGTGTTTAGGTAGTGTAGGGAGTCGTGCTGGGGGTAGTGTTTTAGGGTTTAGGGTAGTCCAGTGGTGTTTGTGTAGTGTAGGGAGTCATGCTGGGGTAGTGTTTTAGGTTTAGGGTAGTGCAGTGGTGTTTGGGTAGTGTAGGGGTCGTGCTGGGGTAGTGGTTTAGGGTAGTGCAGTGGTGTTTGTGTAGTGTAGGGGGTCATGCTGGGGGTAGTGTTTTAGGGTTTAGGGTAGTGCAATGTTGTTTGTGTAGTGTAGGGGTAGGTTTAGGGTTTAGGGTAGTGCAGTGGTGTTTGGGTAGTGTAGGGGTCATGCTGGGGGTAGTGTTTTTGAGTTTAGGGTAGTGCAGTTGTGTTTGGGTAGTGAAGGGGGTCGTGCTGGGGGTAGTGTTTTAGGGTTTAGGGTAGTGCAGTGGTGTTTGGGTAGTGTAGGGGTCAACCAACATGAATTTGTCCTTGTGTGATGTAACCAATGCTCATGTAAAGCACTCCAATACCTGACCAGTCTGCACTATATAAAACTGCAAAAAACAAAAAAATAAAAAGTGTTTTGCACACTTCTGTCATTGGGCTATACGTGGGCTACCTCTGGGTGATATTTGTGCTACATTTGGGCTCTTTTTTCTCTGGTGGCCATCTTGGGAGATTTATTTGTTATGAAGTTTCCTAATTTCCTCATTTACTACAGTCTCCTCAGTAGGAAATGCTTTCAGTTTTTACTTTGATTCCATCAAGAAGGCATTCAGATGTGTCACACATTTGCCATAAATTCAGAATGTTAGCACTCTAGTTGTTCATTAGATCACTGTAGTAAAGCTACTGCTCACCAAGGAGTTAACTGGAAGTCTTCTGCTGGTATTGAAAGTGATTGTTTCAGTCTGCATGTCAGAATTTTCTAATGAAATAGAAGAGTATTTGAGATCTCACTTAAAACATGCCCTAAATTTTCTTTTTGCAGCACTAACCATAATTTCTATGGCAAAATGAACCCCCTCATTTTGTTCCTTTTTAAATTAAATGTTTTAAGTGTTACCAGTTTATTCCAATCAAGATGGCTTCAGGTGTGCCATACTTTTGTCATAAGTAAGGCTGTTAGCACTCTAGTTGTTCTTTAGAACACTCTGGGAAGCTGCAGTAGAACACAAAGGAATCAACTGACAGGCTGCTCCTGTTGAAATATAACAGGAAGATATTTGAGATCACACTTGAAACATGTCCTAATTTTTCTTTCTACAGCACTAACCATAATTTCTATGACAAAATGAACCCCATCATTTTGTTCCTTTTTAAATTAAATGTTTTAAGTGTTACCAGTTTATTCCAATCAAGATGGCTTCAGGTGTGCCATACTTTTGTCATAAGTAAGGCTGTTAGCACTCTAGTTGTTCTTTAGAACACTCTGGGAAGCTGCAGTAGAACACAAAGGAATCAACTGACAGTCTCTGCCATTGTTGGATGTACATGTTTTACTGAGAATGTCAGACTTTATTCTCACATGACTGAGAAAGATAATGTGAATTTACAGAAAATATGCTCTCATTTTAGCTTCTGGAGCACCTTCCAAAACTGTATGGGACAAGCATGTTTAAATAGTTTTCTCTCAAACATGATTCATGATATCCCAGCAGAAGGTTTTTCACAGGGTAAAATCACCTTAGAACACACCACAATTCCTGAAATTAGTATGGTACCATCAACAAATGAATTCTAATGTAACTAAAGTCTGTTATCACCCTTTATAGTTCTCCTTTTGGTAACCCTCAAAATCTTCGATTCACTACAATGCATTTCAATGCGGTACTATCATTTATATTGGTCCCAAGATGGCTGCCAGCAATTCCAGGATGAAGTGCTGACAGCCAATCAGATCTCATGATGACGTGTGGTTAGGCTCCGCCCAGATATATATGTGTTTTACTTTTGATTTTCTCAGCAACTACTGAACGGATTTACACCATTTAACAAAAGGGTTCTTTCTGAACCAAGAACTACCTCTTTGCCAAATTTTGTGTAATTCCGTTCAGCAGTTCGGGCTGTAGCCGTGGCTAAAGTTTCCTATGGGAAAATGAATGGGGAAAACACGTTTGGGACCCCCTTTTTCTCGGCCCCCGCTTGACTAATCACCCCGAAACTTTCAGGGTAGGAGCGGACCAGAGCGGGCCATAAAGTTTGAAAACTTCGCGAAGATTCGTCAACCGACGCAAGAGTTATTTCAAATAGAATGTTGCCGATTTCCTATGGAAAATAGGTCCTAACTATAACTATCTACTGGCGACCGCCAGTAGATTTTATATATATATATATATATATATATATATATATATATATATATATATATTACCTACTGGCGGTCGCCAGTAGGTAGTTATAGTTAGAACCTAGTTTCCATAGGAAAAGCATTTTTTGATTTGCCAATAACTTTGGCGTTGGTTGACGAATCTTCCTGAAATTCTCCCAAAAAAAAGTCTATCCAGGTCAGCTCCTATCCTGAAAGTTTGGGGGTGATTCGTCAAGCGGGGGCTGAGAATAAAGGGGGGTCCCAAAACTCGTTTTCTCCTTGTTAATTTCCATAGGAAATTTTGCGACGAGCTACAGCTCGAACTGCTGAACGGAATTACCCCAAATTTGGCAGTAAGGTAGAGCTTGGTTCAGAAAGCGACCTTTTTTTAAATGGTGTAAATCCGTTCAGTAGTTTTTGAGAAATTCAAAAAATAAGAGTCAAAAAATCAATTTCCCATAGGAAACTTTGTGCAGGGCTACAGCCGCAACTACTGAACGGAATTACTCCAAATTTGGTAGAAAGGTAGTGCTTGGGTCAGAAAGCGACCTTTTTAAAAATGGTGTAAATCCGTTCAGTAGTTGCTGAGAAATTAGAAAAATAAAAGTTTCGATATCTGGGCGGAGCCTAAGTTGCGTGCGCGAGCTTCACTGTGATTGGCTGCTAGCACTCCAAACCAGGAAGGGTTGGCAGCCATCTTGTGGCTCGGTAGAAGCGAGTCACCCGAAAACGGAGAAACAAAGGTTTAAAACAAGAGAAGGGGGCAGGGTAGAAAAACCCTGACCCACTAGGTCTGCTCAGGGCCCAAAAAATCATTGAAAAAAAAATAAAAAATCGGCAAAAATTCGTGCTGGGGTTGCGGGTTCTCGCGTTATATTTTAATGAGGCCCTTGGGTGGGCTAGGTTGCGGGGGTATTTCTTAAAAAATAATAGCAGGGGCTCGCAGGGGTTGCGGGGGTCCGCTGGGGTCTGCGCAGCCCCGGGGCTTCACTTATGTTGGGAGGTGGGTTGTGCAGCCCCCCTTCTGGAGCCTTGTATGTGCTTGTAACTTTGGCGTCGTTTGACGAATCTTTATGAAATTATCCAAAAAGTTTCTCTTTTTGGATTAGCTCTTATATTGAAAGTTTGGGGGTGAATGGTGTAGGAGGGGCTGAGAAAAAGAGGGTCCTAAAACGTGTTTTCTCCATGCAATTTCCATACGAAACTTTACAGAAGACTACAGGTGAAACTGCTGAACGGAATTACGCCAAATTTGGCAGGGAGAAAGGTGATGGTCCAGAAAGCACGCTTTTGTTTAAATGGTGTAAATCCGTTCAGTAGTTTTTGAGAAATATCAAATTTTACAGATATTGATATTTGAGAATTCTGACATGTGATTGGCTGAGGGGTTACAAGCAGCAGCTTGCGGCTTATTGGGTGTGAATGGTTGAAACCAGGAAGTGTTGGCAGCCATTTTGTGATTTACTCCGTCAGCTCGCATCTCTGCGTGTAGAAGCCATCGGGTTCGTAGTTTTACCTCTGCGAGGCAACACTGGCATCTGTGTCTGTGTGAGATATGCCTTTCAGGCTGCCTCTCCTCATATCACCAGGTCGCGGCTATGTCTTTAGAAGCCCGTCCGTCGGCTCGGAGCTCTGTGAGTCAGTCTGTCGGCACGACCCCCTACACTACCCAAAGACTACCCAAACACCACTGCACTGTCGTAAACTCTAAAACACTACCCCAGCATGATCCCCTACACTACCCAAACAGCAGTGCACTACCCTAAACCCTAAATATACCGCCAGCACGACCCCCTACCCAAACACCACTGCACTACCCTAAACCCTAAAATACTACCCCCAGCACAACCCCCTACACTACCCAAACACCACTGTACTACCCTAAAGCATAAAACAGTAGCAGTCCGTCGGCTTGCAGCTGTGCGTCTGCGAGCCGTCGTGTCCCTAGCTGTACATGTGCGAGTGAGTCTGTTAGGTGATAGGTGTGTCTCTGCTAGCAGGGCCGTTGGCCCGTTGGTGTCCCTTTGCGAGTTAGACCGGAGCTCTCCCTCTGCGAGCCAGCACGCTGGTGTGCGTTTGCGAGCCGACGGCCCGTAGCTCACACTGGGCGAGCCGACGGCCCGTAGCTCTCCCTGTGCGAGCTGAGCCCACGGGCCGCAGGTGTCCCTCTGCGAGGCTGCTCGACGGCCTGCAGGTCTCCCTGTGCTAGCCGGATCGCAGCTGTCACTCTGCGAACCGATATTGGGAATATAAGGCGGCTCTAAAAAGAGCCCTTGTGTTTATTAGTTGGAGCTACATATAAGTGCGGATGCACAGTTTCAGGTTATTCAGAAAAACTCTATTTCCCTGATCTGTGAAGTGTACTCCATCACTTCTGTAGATATCAGCCATATCAAAACGTATGTTGTTGTTGTAGATCGACCCCATTCTATGGTCTCTGAGGTATGCAGACACAGCTTTGTTGACATTTTTCCTAGATTTTTCAATCTGAGGACAAAATTGGTTTGACCATTTCCACTTCTGTCTTTGGCATATATTGGAATATACAAAGACAGTTTGAGGCAAAAGCAACATCAATTGTCTAAAGGTGTCCTTCATTAGCATTTGCAAACCTACCCCAGTCAATGTGCCTAGGTCGTTACCACCACAGTGCACAATCATGAGGTCAGGGTGTTGGAGATGCAAAGAGGTTTTAACCAAAGGGAGCAATTGGTGCCACTTCAATCCTCTCTGTCCAAACCATTTAATGTCCACATTTTGTAAACCTAGGTCTAAGTCAATACGTCTCTCTTCTGCATACCTCTTGCACCAGAAAACATAGCTATGTCCTACGATCCACACTAGCATTTTGAAGGTATGGCTGGGAGGAATGGATAGATGTCTGTAGCTCATGCAGTCCGTTCGTAGAATAAGAGATATATTTAAAGATGGGGAACTACTTTTTTTTGCCATACAAAACGATACCTGATTGGGAGATGAAAAGCATTGTTTTTTAAAAGTAGGGTGCACATTGGTTTTGTGGAAAAGCATCTTTGTGATTGGTTAAGAAAAAGCAGTTTAAACGTGGAGTACATATCATAGGATAAAATTTGCTCAACTCAACCACACCTGCTACTTGCATTTGGAAGGCACTGTTCGAACTTAAAACAATCGTGAACTTTTAACCTGCACGTGCCGTTAAATGTTCGAGAAAATGTTGCAAAAAATATCGTTAGGTTTAAAAAAATTGATGAACTTTTAACCTGCACGTGTTGTAGAATGTTCTAGAAAGTGTGTTGATAGAATACGTTGCACTTCTGACTTCTATGTGTCCTTGAATATTAAAAAAACTGTTTATATGGAAAATTTAAAAAAAAACAATAGAGAGAAGTTTTGAAACCTAAAAGAATCAAGGAACTATTCTAATTTGTTCATTACATGTATTTATGTGTGGAGCAACAAAATTACAGACACAACAGCACCAGGAAGAGGAAGAAGCAGGGAGTGGGGGACGGGGGAGATGGGCACAATGGCACACATGCACAATTAAGTACAGCACAACTATAGACAAACCATGGCCAAAATGAAACACTCCAACAAGGAGCACAAGTCACACAACCCGCCAACATCACACCACTGAAAAAGCATAGAAGTGAAAACCACACTGCCTGAAAGGGAGAAGGGTGAACAAAAGCTCACATGAAGGGACATCTCACACACAATGCAGCACACACATATAGGAAGCAGAGTACACCAACATCCAACACAATGTTGTCCAAACACAAACATTCGCACAATCGAACACAGGACACAAATGCACTCGCCTGTGGCGGCTAAGCGTCCAAAAGCGTCAGTACGAAATAGGCACATGAGAACGCATAAGTACAAACCCACAGTCCGGATGGGGTAGCAATTCACGTATGGCAGGCAGCCAGAGAGTCCGTGACACACACATTGGCATACAAATGAAGACACAACACATTTGGAGACAAGTGAAAATGTGGAAACTTTATTAAAAAAGTGCGTGTCAGTACGGCCAAGAGTAGTGCCACGATATGCAGAGAAATGCAGCAGCATGCCTGAATAAGGAACGTAGGAAAACGTCCATGTTCACCTCGGGGTAGTCCATCACCAACACACGTCAGTGTCAAGCAGCGTTGGTTGTCCGCGCTTCGGACATAATTCGACGCCAATGCAGCCATGTCCACTGTTGTTTTGGGACATGTGACCAGATGTACAACGTGCAATGATGCGGGGGAACACGTGCAATGTGGCACATCGAGTCGTGGTTGCAGGTACCTTGTCACTCGTCCATGAACGCGAGTGCAGCTGCGTAACCCACTATCTCTAATGAGTGATGGTTGGCCACAATATTTGACATGTCGTCGACGTAATCCATCAGCTGACCGGGACAGATGTGCTGACTCCAACCACTGTACCCAATGTGCACCAAAGCAGAATCGGGAAGTGGGTCAATTTGCTCACTGCATACTACGACACGTGCAATCTCCCAGGCCCAGTTCCCAACATGCATGCCAAACATCCATGCATGCCATAAACGGGCATCACCATGACACTCCTGGTCGTAGGCCAACAGGGGGCGCACACACCTGTCGTAATCCATGTCAGCTACCCACTCGGAGAGGCACACGTCCATGCACCACTCGGATAGGCACGTGCGACATTGCAATACAGGTCGAACGCAGGTGACGTCCGCAATGCGGAAGCTTAGCCGGTAAGTGATCCGCAGTACTGCCAAAGGCAGTGCACCCAGGACATGCAGCAGACGTGCAAGGTATAGGTGGACGTGAATGAAGTCGACCATGTGTTCGGGATGCTCTGCCATTGCGTCAGTGGCTCTGCTTGTAGCTGCACTGGCTTGCCGTGTGCCAGTCTTGTGGATGAAATGGCACAGCTTGGTGCAATGAGCCGGGTCTGTGTGCAATGGGTGCAGGGCAGGGGTGTGGTGGGAGTACATGTGAAGGCCATTTCACGCACGCTAACTACGACAAAGGACTTTTGAGTGTGGGATGTGTACTCGTTGTTCTCAAATTGGGCAGTGCGTAGTGTGGGAGACGGATGCAAATATTATCGTATCTGTCAGGGGTGCTGGCCACTTGCAAGTTCCTTCTCGGAGCAGCAGATGTGCTAGCGCAAGATAGCTCAGACAAAGAACCTTTCATCCCTACAGTAACTTCTCCAGCTGCATTCATACAGGATGTGTACAAAGGCCGGTCGTGGGTGTTGAGGGATGTCTGCGACCCTGGTCATCATGGATGAGATGCCCAGCACGTGGCACATGGGCGGGTTCACTGTGTGTTACGTTGCCAAACAGCTGCTCCTCCCTCCGACGAGCCCCCACACTTTTGTACGGTGCACTGTTGTATCCCGTGCACTCCTACGGCACACCATTGTAATGCCTATTCGTGCATGTCCTGCGGCATTCCAACCACACTGTGACACTGCAGTTTGGAGGTGGTGCATGCCACTTTACAACATCGACTGCTGCGGCCCTTGTGGCGGCCACACCAGAACACAGAGACACACTTACCGCACTTCCTGAACACGGACATGTCCGAGACACCCCGTTCCCCTTGCCGGATAGGCAGACCCATGTGCTGACCTGTGTACACCGGACCAGCACACGCCGCTTGTGCATGCAGGAGGATGCGTGCGTAGCTACATGTCCAGGCTCACTGCCAACGCTGAGGTGACATGGTAACGTCCGCTGACACTGTGATGTTGCAGGGCCCGAGCCTATCATGCTAACACAATGACCACACGGACACACTTGCTCAGATGCGGGTTCGGGGGGCATTGGCGGTCCTAAGGTTGTTGCGATGAGTGTTGTGGACCTCATGGGTATCCGTGTATCATGCTCATTGACTGTATGGCACCTGTGGGTGTTTCGGTGTGGCTCTTGGCTGTGTTCCCTTTCATGCTGCAGGTAGTCGTCCTGCTTAACACCAGCAGAAAGCAGGTGTAAAATCCCTGGTGCTAACGCGGCTTATTGCCGGAATTTGTTTTGCATTGCAGTTGTTGTGAAAGTTGTGATGTGGTTTTTTCGTGTACAGAAAAATAAACGAACTGGGCAGTGTATTCCATCAAGATCCAGCACCTGACCCACTATTCCCAATCAATATAAATACAATGACATTTCTTCATTGATTTTGTGTGTACACTGTAAGTGCACCCACTACCACAGTGCAATTCAATACAGGATTTTAGTATTTAGAATAAATCGCAAAGGTGCACATCGTGTCTTTTTGCACGGGAACGCCTACTTTGCATTTCATTATCAGCACTTTAATGCAACTAAAGTTGACATAAATCTAACACACTATTCAGAAGCTGGTGCAAACTGCAGACATCACCAGTATTCCCGTGATAACTGCCCCAAAATTTAACACCATGGTGGACACCACGAAATAACAGTAATAAGAACGAGAAAGAGTCACACAGCACTTAAGTAAAAACCCAAAACTTTATTGAAATGTTTTTTTTCTTTTTCAAACTTTATTTTTTCGTAAACGTATATATAAAGGATAAACTAAATTTAACAAACTGAACACAAAACAACAAGGCGGAAGACTCCTGTCGGGACCATGAATGTCGACGACACAGCCTGGAAAATAAAGCACAAAATAAGGACGTGTGTAATGCGCATATCAAAGGAGTGAGACACAGAGAAGGAAAAAAAAGCCAGAGAGAAAGAGAGGGAAGGAAAGAAAGGGAGTGAGAAAGGGAGAATGGAGATAGAGAAATAGAAGGAAAGGAAGGAAGAGAGTGAGAGAGAGAGTGAAGAGAGGGAAGTGAGAGAGAGAGAGAGAGAGAGAGAGAGATACTGCCGCCCCTGCGCATCCATGACCAAATAATTACCTGCTGCCACCGGAGTGTCTACCAGTGGGCACTCCACGTGCCCGTCAAAGCTCCGCAGGCCCGGCAGATCTCACAGATGTCGCTGAGTCCTGAGTCATGAATGGCGGAGACCAAATCAGCTTCTCCGCGGCCCGGCAGATCTCACACATGTCGCTGAGTCCTGAGTCATCAATGGCGGAGACTACATCAGCTTTTGGTGCCGCTAACCCTGTGCAACGCAAGTCAGCGCCACGTGGTGGTAGGCCGCTGACGGCCATACAACTTAGGGTGCCACTAACCCTGTGCAACTCAAGTCCGCGCCACGTGGTGGTAGGCCCCTGACGGCCACATCAGCTTCGGGTGGCACTAACCCTGTGCAACTCAAGTTCGCGCCACATGGTGGTAGGCCCCTGACGGCCACATTAGCTTCGGGTGGCACTAACCCTGTGCAACTCAAGTCCGCGCCCACGTGGTGGTAGGCCCCTGACGGCCACATCAGCTTCGGGTGGCACTAACCCTGTGGAACTCAAGTCAGCGCCACGTGGTAGTAGGCCCCTGACGGCCATACAGCTCAGGGTGTGACTAAACCTCTGTGCAACTTTTCATGGACTGTTTATGATTGAGACCTGTGGAGCGTCCGCCATCCAGTCACCACCGGCAATAAAGGATGTGACGTGGATCCATTATATTTGCGTGGTCACATGGCCTGTGACGCATGTGCCGGATGGGTGTGGTGTGTGTGCAAACCTGCCCTCAGGGAGTGGCCGTGACATGTTGACAACTAGACCACTGACCTGCACACCAACAGCGAGTACGCCTGCGACAGGTAGCTATGTGGGGGTGTGAAAACGTGTTTTCTCAATGGATTTTCCATAGGAAACTTTAGACAAGGCTACAGGTCAAACTGCTGAACGGAATTACGCCAAATTTGGCAGGGAGAAAGGTCTTGGTCCAGAAAGCGCGCTTTCTCGCATCGAGTGAAAATATAAAAGAAAGGTCTCGGGGGCAATTTAATATACCGGAGCTCTGTTTCTGCGAGATAACTCTTTCACGCTCCCTCTGCCCAACATCACCACTTCGCAGCTATGCCATTAGAAGCCAGTCCATCGGCTCGCAGCTCTCTACCTTTGCGAGCTAGTACGCTACTGTGCCTGTACCTCTGCGAGGTACTACGCTGCTGTTCCTTTGGGAGCGGACGGCTCGTAGTACTGCGTCTGTGAGTCGAGCGGACGGGCCGCAGTTGTCCCTCTGTGAGCCTGGGTGCGAACTGTTCATAACTCACACTACATAAGCATTGAAAAACCATTTTGTGATTCAGTCCGTCAGCTGGCATCTGTCCGAGGCATTTCTGAAAACATATCGGAGTTCTTTGTGTGAGAGATACCCCTTTCACGCTGCCTCTCCCCACATCAGCAGGTAACGCACCCTCTTCTCACATTACCAACATACCCCCAACAACCTTCTTGGGCCCAGAAGTGTCCCTGTGCGGTTGGAGAAACAAGAATCTTAGTCATGTATAGGTTTACATATAAAACATTTTATTTAAAGAAAACATCAACAAATAAAACTGGAGGGAGTCTGGTCCTGTGGTCGCTGCCACGAAGTTGGGGTCACTGCCATTCAGGACTCAGGACACAGTTCCACATGTGGGATCGGCTTGTGTTGAACAGGGTTAGTGGCACCACGTGTCGCCGGCCTTCCATATTGAAATATGCCTCACTGATAGAAGGGAGTCTGGTGCTGTGGTCGCTGCCACGGACTTGGGGTCACTGCCATTCAGGACTCAGGACATAGTTACACATGTGGGATCGGCTTGTGTTGAACAGGGTTAGTGGCACCACGTGTCGCCGGCCTTCCATATGGAAATATGCCAAACAGATCGAAGAGAGTCTGGTGCTGTGGTCGCTGCCACGGACTTGGGTTCACTGCCATTCAGGACTCAGGACACAGTTCCACATGTGGGATCGGCTTGTGTTGAACAGGGTTAGTGGCACCACGTGTCGCCGGCCTTCCATATGGAAATATGCCTCACTGATAGAAGGGAGTCTGGTGCTGTGGTCGCTGCCACGGACTTGGGGTCACTGCCATTCAGGACTCAGGACACAGTTACACATGTGGGATCGTCTTGTGTTGAACAGGGTTAGTGGCACCACGTGTCGCCGGCCTTCCATATGGAAATATGCCTCACTGATAGAAGGGAGTCTGGTGCTGTGGTCGCTGCCACGGACTTGGGGTCACTGCCATTCAGGACTCAGGAGACAGTTACACATGTGGGATCGGCTTGTGTTGAACAGGGTTAGTGGCACCACGTGTCGCCGGCCTTCCATATGGAAATATGCCAAACAGATCGAAGAGAGTCTGGTGCTGTGGTCGCTGCCACGGACTTGGGGTCACTGCCATTCAGGACTCAGGACACAGTTCCACATGTGGGATCGGCTTGTGTTGAACAGGGTTAGTGGCACCACGTGTCGCCGGCCTTCCATATGGAAATATGCCAAACAGATCGAAGAGAGTCTGGTGCTGTGGTCGCTGCCACGGACTTGGGGTCACTGCCATTCAGGACTGAGGACACAGTTCCACATGTGGGATCGGCTTGTGTTGAACAGGGTAAGTGGCACCACGTATCGCCGGTCTATCACAGTGTAGGCTGGAGGCAGCGGTCAGCAAAGGCCCACAGCCACGTGACGTTGACTTGAGCTGCACAGATTGGGAGCATTTGGTCTTGTTAACCCATTATAGTCTGTTACACAATTTGCATCGCTACTAATCTTGAATTGTGAACCGTGCTAACCCCAGTGTAGGCCGGAGGCAGCGGTCAGGATGGGCGCACAGCCACGTGGCGTTGAGTTGAGCTGCACAGTTAGTGGCACCTGAATCACTCAGCGTGTGCGCACCCTGCGATGATACGTGGTCCCGGCGGGCCGCACTGGGAGCAATGTCTTTTGTCTAATGAATTCTGCCTTAATAAGACCACGTGGCGATGACTTATGGTGCAGTGAGTTAGTGGTACCTTTGGCGATCAGCGTGTACGCAGCCTGCGATCATGCGTGGTCCGGGCGGGCCGCAGTGGCAGCAATGTGTCTTGCCTACTGGACTGCGTGATCTGCAATCGCCACCGCATCTGAATTGTGAGCCCTGCTGTCCGCAGTGTAGATCGAAGGCAGTAGTCTGTACAGACATAAGTCTGCGGTGCTGTGCCGCTGGGTTCGCATGGGGCCTGTGTCGAGGAGGCCCACGGTCATGGCGGCAGCCACGTGGCAGGGTGAGGGCCGCCGCTCTGGCAGACGCTTTGGCCTTCCCACAAGTGAACCACGCCCAGAGCCCCAGCCTATTTATTCATACTCCTACGCTGGAGTGCCGTACGTTAGACCAGCCCACTCCGCGTACGCTTCCAGGGGGGGACAACACAGCTACATGACCGAGATCTTCCCTATTGCCCGAGGTAACATGGTTGCGTCCACTGAGCACAACACTACAAGTATCAGTAGTATATGTCCACATGGAGAGGTTTGTGCTCTGCATAGTTAGGTCTGTTCAGCACATCACCGATACACTTGGTATTGTGTGCATTATTATTGATGGGTGACTTGCCTCCTTCACACATACTTGGTTCCCACATCTCCCAACATTCAGCTATTGTGCGGCTGAGGGGCCATGGCGTTTTGGGAAGGTCCGTTGTCCTGTTTTGCGCTGCCTCGGTGGTAGTAGGGGGGGTGGTCCGGGGGAGGTCCTGGTGGTGGTGGCGGTGGGTGTTGTGGCCTTGTTGGGTGTCGGAGCTGCATGATCAGTAGCTGTATCACGTGTTGGTCTTTAGATGTGGTTGTGAGTTGGGTCCAATTCACGCTGTAGATAGTCCACCTCCTTACACCAGTTAAAGGCTGATGTTAATTTCTTACTGCTAACTCGGCTTATCGCCTGGTTTTTGGATCGCATTGCAGATTTGGCTGGTCGTTGAAAATATGGGGAAGTGGTGTTTTAGTTTTTTTTTCCACGGGAACGCCTACTTTGCATATCATTAGCGTTAGTTGTGGCTCTCATTTGTGGCGATTTTTTTGGCGGAAGGCATCGATGGAAAAGTGGTGAGATTTGCAGTTTTGACCAGGTTGAGAATGGGATGATAATTTAAAAACACAGAAAAAAAGATAGGTTTAATGAACATTATAATTAGAAATTAGCATTTAAAAAACCTTTGAAATTCACTGAAAAAACCATAGGTTTCAGGGACGTTATAGTTAGTTGGACATTTCACTCATACAAAACCATAGAAATTCCCCGTTATAGTTAGTTGAGCTAACTATAACTCGCGCCCCGCAATGCACTGCTGATGACGTCACATATTACATCATTCATGACATGGTCAGTGACATCACTGATACATCACTGATGACATCTCAAATGACATCACTGATGACATCACTGATGACATCATCCACGTGAAAATCTGATGCACCTCATCACACCCTAATATAACCCTTGATACACCCACTCTAAAATACAGAGTATCATTTTCGAAACCATCAACACACCAATACCAGTTAGTACATATCCACTCACTAATTCCTAGCTCTACACACACATCCACTCATTCACCCATACAGTCACTCATACATACAGTCAGCCATCAATACTGCATTATCATATGCACTCACATATCTATACAGACACTCACACACCGCCTCTCATTCATAGAGTTACTCACACACCTAGTCAGTCATGGAAATAATCAATCACACTTTCATTTACTCACCTGTACAGTTATACACACACCACCTCACTTATTTAAACATATACTAACACATACTTACACTCTAATACAATAAGTAATACAAGCACACACTGATCCATACAGCCACTCTCACAATCACTCACTCTCACATATAGTCATTTATACACTCCAATACTCACATATACTGCCTTTCACATATGCAGTTACTCACACATGTACCACTGAGGCATCCATTCACTCAGCAACACACCCATACACACACTCACCCATCCATACAGCTCTTCACAGATGCACTCTTGAACCTATACACCCAGTGAATCACCCACTCACACATTTATGGACAGTTACACCCAACCCCACCTACCCACACAGACACTCAGGCACCCATAGAGATACTCAAACAACTAATCAATAACCCATATAGATCCTCATTTAGGTACTCACCAACCCATGGAACCGCTTACACACCAACTGACAAACTAAACTGTGTGAATGTCTGTATTAGTCACTAACACATGCATTCAGTAAGACACAATTAATCACTCACTTATACAGTCAGTCACACACCTACTAAATCATCCATCCTGACTCTTATACACCCATTCATTCTTCAATACACCTTCGCATATACATAAAACATATTTACATTTTATAGAAACACATAGTCACTGGATGATGTCATCAGTGATGTCATCAGTGATGTCATTTGAGATGTCATCAGTGATGTCATCAGTGATGTCACTGACCATGTCATGAATGATGTAATATGTGACGTCATCAGCAGTGCATTGCGGGGGCGCGAGTTATAGTTAGCTCAACTAACTATAACGGGGGAATTTCTATGGTTTTGTATGAGTGAAATGTCCAACTAACTATAACGTCCCTGAAACCTATGGTTTTTCAGTGAATTTCTAAGGTTTTTTAAATGCTAATTTCTAACTATAACGTCCCTGAAACCTATGGTTTTTTTCAGTGAATATATATATATATGCCTGCAATGTGATCCTTAGATCCAGCGCGCTCATCAGTGGGTGCTCTGCGTTGGGGCCGGATCCTGGCCCGAAATCGTCAATTTTGAAAGCAAATGACGCTTGGCACTCACAGCTTGGATTATACTTGATTTAATCTCAAGTTAGCACTCAACCAACGCGTTTCAGCCCTCTCGCGGCTTTGCTCCACGGTTAGTGAGTCCTTCTTTGTTTCTACTATTTAAACCCACATTTGCCTTAATGCAGCATTATGGGAATTGTAGTATATCACAATGGTTATTACGACATATTTACATTTTTACAAGAAGAATTTTGCATTTCGTTAGGCTTATACATTTGCTTTTGGCAACATGTCATTGTACTTTGGTTTTGCATAAAATCAATACATTTGACCAATAAATCAATGGTATAGTACCCATAATGTCGAGATAAAAACTATTATGTCAGTTGCATGTTGTTCTTTTTCTTTTGAGTGTTATTTTAAATAAATCGGGTATGGTACCCCACTCCGGAGAAAATGAGAATTCATTATGTGCACATAAATATTTCATTAATGTCCATTTATCTTGGGCAGTTTTGATGATTACTTAGGTATTTTCAACTCTTTATTCCAAAATTAAGTACATGAGTATCCATTTTGTTTTACGTCCATTCAATCCAAGTGTACAAAAGTTCTTCATCGTTGTTGATGCCTCTGGGGTTTTTGTTCTCAGCCTAATGATAAAGCGTGATTCCATCTGTCGCAGTTTCTTCATTCTGTTATCTCCACGTTCTCCTGGAGGTATCATGTGGATTCCATAATAATTCATGGCCTTCCAATCGCCTTTTGGCAAGACGCCATATGTTTGGCCGTTGCATACGTCATGTCTTTGTGTTTAACTGCTCGAATGTGTTCGAGGATTCGTTTTTAACATGCAGATGGTGCTGCCCACGTATTTCATCCATGCAATTGCATTCAATTATATAGATGACATATGTTGATGTACATGAGATTTTTTGATCAATCTTAATTACATTCCCATTCGGTTCTGTGATAGAGCTCTTGTTTCTTCCAATTTTGCAGGCTTTGCAGAGATTACATTTCTTAAAACCTTTTTGTTGAATGGTAAGCCAGTTCTCATGTTCTATTTCCTTAAAATGGCTTGCTACCAACACATCTTTGAGAGACTTCGTTTTCCTATAGGTAACTGTTGGTTTCTCTCCAAGTGTTTTTCCTATGTCTGGGTCACCCGAGATTAAATGCCAATACTTCTTGATTTTATTGACTATTTTTGGCCACTCTCTTTGCTGTAAGTTGTTACAAATCTCAGTGGACCATAGTCCTCTTTTTCCTTTGTTTTGGGTATTAACGTCTCTGCTCTTGGTTTTCTGTCAATTCTTTTTTTGCTCTTTTTTAGAATTCTTTCATTATAGCACTTGATCTTAATCTATTCATTGTTTCTTGAATTTTTTTCTTCTGCATCCTTATCTTTTGAACAGTTGCGCTTCATGCGTATGAACTCCCATAGGGATGCTTGCTAAAAAATGATTTCGGATGGAAACTCGTTCGATGTAAGACACTGTTGGTGGCAGTTTTTTGCGAAACAGAGTGGAGTGGATCTGATTTTCTTCAATGTATATTTTTGTGTCCAGAAAATCTATTTCATTTTATGCTCAAGTACAAGTGAATGATAGGCCAATGTTGTTATTGCTCAATTTTGAGAAGTACTCATCGAAACTCTGTTGTGTTCCTTTCCATATTAGAAATAAATCGTCTATGTAACAGACCCATAGTATGATTCTATCTAGATCTTCTTGATTTACAGAGTTCCAGGCTATTGTTCTTCCCCACCATCCCATAGTGATGTTTGCGTAATTTGTGAAAAAGAAATGCCCATGGCAGTACCGCATTGTTGTTTGAAAAGTTGTTTGTTGAAAAGAAAGACGTTATTTGTGAGACAAATTTCGATCATCTTTAAGAGCATTCGAGGTATGTTGCAATTCAGTAGTGTTCCTTTGTTTTAGAAAGTATCCACACGCTTCCAGTCCCACTTCATGCCTGATGGATGTATATAGGGATACTTACATCGATGGTGACTAGAAGGTATTGTTGGCTCCAAGTTATTCCGGTTAAAATCGGAGAAAGTCCCCTGTATCCACTTATATATGAGCTCATGTTTTTGGCTATTGGTGCTAAAAATGTATCCACATATTGTGAGGCGTTCTCTGTATAATGAGTAGCAAGAGGAAACTATTGGTCTTCCCGGTGGATGTTGTAATGTCTTATGAATCTTATTCAGAAAATATATAGTGGTGTCACTGGAAAGTCTTTAGAAAGAAATTTCAATTCTTCTTCACTGAGCAAGTTACTATTATAACATTGTTGTAAATAAAGATTTAACTCCACTGTCATTCTGTTGATCGGATTATTTTGAATTCTACAGTAGTTGGTAGTGTCATTAAGTTGACGTAGGGCTTCATTTATATAATCTTCAGTGTCCATTAGGACGATATTCCCCCTATCTGCAGGCTTTATTGTTAAATCCTTATCCTCTATTAAGGTTGTTATCGCTTCTCTTTCTTTCGTTGTTAAATTCTCTCTCTGATTTGTATTCCTCAATTTTGGCATTTTGTCCAACTATTCGATTATGGCATCTGAGAATAGATCGAACCTATTGCCTGGAGATAGGCGGGGCAATATTTGGATTTCTTTTCAAGCCCACTGTCCACTCTTTTATTAGTATTAACATCAAGATGTTCAAGTAGTTGTGTCTCTGTAATTTCTTCCCCATTTTGATTGTACATGAGATCAAACATATTCTGAAGATCTGGTATTTGTTCTATTGTCATTATCGGCTCTTCATTGGTCATTCATTTCCATTGTCTCAATTTGTCTTGTGCTTTGCTTGTTCGCATGAACCTTTGCTAGTTTTAATTTTCGCACGTATTTATATAGGTCTATTCTGACCTGTGTGTAGTTATAATGATTTTCTGGACAGAATGACAGTCCTTTGTTCAATAATGATGATTCTTCCTTGGTTAGTACATGCTTAGACAGATTCACAATTAAATTCTCTGCTACGATTTCTTAGTGAATAGTGCCTTTTTTCTTTTGGCTCTTCTTGTTTTTCTTGATTTTGTGCAGTGCTCCTTGCTCCTCTTCCTCACCTCGTGGTTTGACACTTTTCCGCGACCCCTTCCTCTGGTTATTGTTTTGTCCAGGTTCATAAGTCGCATCTCTTCTAAAAGTAACTTTAGTAGAGCCACTTGCTCCACTGGGAGTTTCTCCTTCATATGTCTGATTCACTGAGTGCTTACTGGTGTTGTTTTCAAGTGATGAGTGGGAAAGTTCCTTTAAGTGTGTCAAAACTGTTTTGGCAAATGTTAATATTCTGCCATGTGCATAATCTTGTTCGTCTCTTTTAAATTTCCTTTGTTTACGCTCTTCAATTTCCGTTTCATATTTCTCTAGTCTGCCATCCATTTCTTTGCGCAATTTGGCCACATCCTCTTTATTTGTTTGTTCTTTTATTAGCTCTTCTATTTCTTCTATTTTCTTGGTGACCTCCACTACATCCATTTTCGAATGTCTTATCAATATGCGCATCATGTTTAAAGAACATTGCAGGTTGTTTTCAATCCATTCCTCAAGTAATTCTACTTTTGTGTCTGGATGCGTCGGCATTATGAAAATTCGTAAACCTCTGGGAATGCACTTTACTTCTATATAATCTTCCAGTGCGATGATTTCCCAGCTTTTATTAACCTCTCTTTTGTACAATTTCTCAATTTGATTAAACAATTGTTTCAATGCGCTTGTTGTTTCTCATTTGGATTAAAGTGTTAACTTCTGTATTTTGTATCTCTTCTGTTGGTTTGAATAGCGAAGCAGCTTTTGTTGCACGTTTCGCTGCTCAGCGCTTCCATTTCTTTGTGTGATACTGTTGCCAGTTGAGTTTCAACCAGTGCCTAACTTTGCCTCACTTTTGAGTGCTACCGGACTCTTCTGTTTTGCGTCCTCTATCAAAAAGCTATCCAAGCTCTTGCTCGTTAACTTTCAAGCCCGCCGTACTGTTTACGATCAAGGTTACACTTGTGAAAGAAAACAGAGCCGCTTCACTTCGCTGCTTCTTTTAGCGGTTGATTACCACTCACCTCCTTGGGAGACTCCCGACTCGACGGGTCCTCCGACCCCGTCCTCCGGCGCTCAACTCTCGGGTGATTTGGTTTCACGATGATTCCTTCACAGCGAAATGGGCGCCACCGGATCACTTCTGCTTGCCTGCAATGTGATCCTTAGATCCAGTGCGCTCATCAGCGGGTGCTCTGCGTTGGGGCCGGATCCTGGCCCGAAATCGTCATTTTTGAAAACAAATGACACTGAAATTATATAAATGAAGCCCTGCGTCCAACTTAATATTTACTACCAACTACTGTGGAATTCAAAATAATCCGATCAACAGAATGACAGTGGAGTTAAATCTTTATTTACAACAATGTTATAATAGTAACTTGCTCAGTGAAGAAGAATTGAAATTTCTTTCTAAAGACTTTCCAGTGACACCCACTATATATTTCTACCTAAGATTCATAAGACATTACAACATCCACCGGGAAGACCAATAGTTTCCTCTTGCGACTCATATATGAACGTCTCACAATATGTGGATAAATTTTTAGCACGAATAGCCCAAAAATGAGCTCATATATAAGGGATACAGGGGACTTTCTCCAAAATTTTAACTGGAATAACTTGGAGCCAACAATACCTTCCAGTCACCATCGATGTAGTATCCCTATATACATCCATCAGGCATGAAGTGGGACTGGAAGCGTGTGGATACTTTTCTAAAACAAAGGAACATTACTGAATTGCAACATACTCGAATGCTCTTAAAGATGATCGAAATTTATCTCACAAATAACGTCTTTCTTTTCAACAAACAACTCTTTCAAACAACAATGCGGTACTGCCATGGGCATTCTTTCACCAAATTACACAAACGTCACTATGGGATGGTGGGAAAGAACAACAGCCTGGAACTCTGTAAATCAAGAAGATCTAAATAGAATCATACTATGGGTCCGTTACATAGACAATTTATTTCCAATATGGGAACGGAACACAACAGAGTTTCGATGAGTACTACTCAAAATTGAGCAATAACAACATTGGCCTATCATTCACTTGTACTT